>CM033037.1:942500-960000 GCA_019207045.1 Branchiostoma floridae x Branchiostoma belcheri | reverse complement strand
GTGTGTTTACCTGTGTGTGGATGGTGTTCAGCACCTGGGACAGGTGTGTTTGCCTGTGTGTGGATGGTGTTCAGCACCAGGGACAGGTATGTTTACCTGTGTGTGGATGGTGTTCAGCACCAGGGACAGGTGTGTTTACCTGTGTGTGGATAGTGTTCAGCACCAATGACAGGTGTGTTTACCTGTGTGTGGATGGTGTTCAGCACAAGAGACAGGTGTGTTTACCTGTGTGTGGATGGTGTTCAGCACCAAGAACAGGTGTGTTTACCTGTGTGTAGATGGCATTCAGCAGCAGGGACAGGTGTGTTTACCTGTGTGTGGATGGTGTTCAGCACCAAGGACAGGTGTGTTTTCCTGTGTGTAGATGGCATTCAGCAGCAGGGACAGGTATGTTTACCTGTGTGGATGGTATTCAGCACTAGGGACAGGTGTGTTTACCTGTGTGTGGATGGTATTCAGCACCAGGGATAGGTGCGTTTACCCGTATGTAGATGACATTCAGTACCAGGGATGGGTGTGTTTACCTGTGTGTGGATGGTGTTCAGCACCAGGTACAGGTGTGCTTACCTGTGTGCGGATGGTGTTCAGCACCAAGGACAGGTGTGTTTACCTGTGTGTGGATGGTGTTCAGTACCAAGTACAGGTGAGTTTACCTGTGTGTGGATGGTGTTCAGCACCAAGGACAGATATGTTTACCTGTGTGTAGATTGTGCTTTGTTTGTTTGTTTGTTTATTTTTATTTATCCAGGGGTACATGTCGTCTGGCCGGCGCTTTTCAAAGATCCCTGGGGGGAAACCCCGTACATACATAACAATAAATGATAACAATATAAAATCAAACAAATGGTGGCACAGCAAGTATCGGCAAATAATAACGCAATTCAACTAAGACAAAATAAGGCAAATCAACAGTTCAGCAATAAAGGACAGGTGTGTTTACCTGTGTGTGGATGGTGTTCAGCACCAAGGACAGGTGAGTTTACCTGTGTGTGGATGGTGTTCAGCACCAAGGACAGGTGTGTTTACCTATGGATGGATGGTGTTCAGCACCAAGGACAGGTGTGTTTACCTGTGTGGATGGTGTTCAGCACCAAGGACAGGTGTGTTTACCTATGGATGGATGGTGTTCAGCACCAAGGACAGATATGTTTACCTATGTATGGATGGTGTTCAGCACCAGGGATAGGCATGTTCATCTATTGACTTGTCGACCCCTGATCACACTCTACTTAGCAACTGACCTATAGAGTAACACACCAGCTCCACAGGCACACAGAGGCTGGAGACCACTTGGCCAACACAGTTCAGTGTTCAGCATTTATTGAAAATATGACATTTAGTATTATGTACTTCAGCCGGGTGACCCACTTAGATCAGACAACAATAAAAAATTGCAAACACATAATTACAGCTGCGGATATATCATGAAAGTTATAGTTCTTAAAATTCTGAAGATATCCGCTTCTTTTACCAAGGCATATCATCAAGAATGCACAATTTAGTGTCAAAGAAGTTTTCATGCAATTGTATGTAATTTCAGTGTGTAATTTAACTCACTTTTTAAAGTAGCTATAGTAAGCAATTATTACATTGAAGTTATCGGGTTCATTAAAACTTAAATAAAGTCTTAAGTGAAATTGTTACTAAGAACTTAATTTCAGTAAAGCAAATCTTAAAATTATCAACTTCAGTACATTTATTAAAAACTATACACACTAAGTAATTACACTATCCCTGTCACCTTAACATGTGATAAATACTGAATTTAGGTATATAAAACTTGCAAAATTCTACACCGTAATTATAACATTTTGCCTTTGTACATATACATATAATAGCAGATATAGTTGAAAAGGAATCATTGTGGAATAAGTCTATTTGTCATCTTTATGGAGTTTTAACTCCGTAGAACCATTAGTCAGGTCTCCTGGTCCCAGTTTCTGTTTTTTGCTTGAAAGATGTTGTTTCTATCATCATCATGGTTACCATGTATATTTAAAAGTCTTCTCTCTACCTTTTGGTATAGTAGGGTAGGAAAGTTTAGGATCTGGATTCTTAGTTTGTCTTCATGAATTCCTGAAAGCACACATGTAGGTACTATTTTTGTGGCCCTTAGTAAAACGTGTTTTGTCCCAACGACTGGGGTCCACATGTGTGGTAACATCCTGTAAGTTATATCCAGTGGTCCTTACTCTGAATGTGGGCATCTTATTTTGTACACTTATAGGAAAATCTCTTTTTCCACATACTCAGTAATAGTTTATCCTATCAATCCTGCGATCTGATGTTCTTTGCTGGCTAGAGGTGTTGGAATTCGTACTCATAGACAATCATTGTTTTCAAAGAGTGATTTCTCAAAGCGATGGTTAGGTGTTGTCTAATGATGTTGCAAATTACGAGGCAGCAGGGATGTGTATGTGTGCTGCTGCTGACCACTGGGGTTCCTCAGGGGTTCATAGTGGTTTGGACTATCAGCACCAGGGGCAGCTGCTGTCTGGGATTGGTTATCAACTGACTCATCATCATTCTCATTAGTAGCTGCTGCCACACACTTGTGGGGCTGTGGACCTTCTCTTCCTTGTGGATGGGCACCATTGTCAGGACCCAGGGAGGGAGATGGAACATCATAACCATCTCCTGACTCACTAAGGGCTTCAGCCTGATCCCCAGTTTGATTTTCAGGGGGAAGGGGAGGGGGCAAAACCAGATAACCAAAGCTGTCAAGCCCCTGCATGTTGGCTGTACCTCGGTGTGAATGTTCTCGTTGGTTGATTCCGTACTCAGATGTATCAGCATCGTCAGTTGGAACATTATAGATATGCTCGCTGTCCTCTGTACCGGGATGCGACGTTTTGGATTGGCCGTTTATGTCTGCATTTGTTGTAACTTTGTGTAGTCCTATCTGGTTATTGCTACTAGACATGCCTGTACCTGTGGCATTTGTGCTGTTAAAACTTGCTTGCACAGTAGAATCTCTTTCCCTTCTCTTGTACATGCACCATGCTCCAAAGACAATACCGCAAATAATGAATAGTCCAAGAAAAACACACAACGTAGCAAGAACGGGCACAGACAAGACGATGCCATTGCCAGTAGGGCCAGCAATGTTCTCTGTCATTGTTGACTGAAAACCAAGAGAAGAGTCAGAACTGGCTGTAGACCAATCGGGGTTAGGGTCAGTTGTGTTAGGGAGAATGTTGGGTGTTAGGGAGAATGTTGGTGCCTTTGATGTTAACTTTGCTGACTGATGAAAAGGAGAACTGCTGACTGTAGACAAGCTAATAGTAGAGTCAGCATGTTTTGTGCTTGAAATAGATAAGCCTGGTGTCGTCTCCTCACAGATCAGGTTTTCAGGATCTACATCCCGTAAGAGTTGCCCTGCAAGTTTGGCAGGTCCAGCACATCTGATCTGGGATTCAAATGGGTAGGACCCGTTCATCCTCTGTCTAAAGGGAAGCATCCTACAGTCACACTGCCAGGGGTTGTTCTCAATTCTTACAGTATCAAAGGGGTGGTCAGACCTAACATCAATGGAACCCAGTATGTCATAAGCTATGACTGGAAGTGTCTCCATTTGGTTATAATGTATCTCAAATCCTGACAGCACTGATGAAGTAGACAGATTTGGTAAGGTTTCTAAAGGGAATATTTCGATGTCATTATAATCAAGTCTCAGACGTTCAAGCTGAAGTAGATGCCCAAATGTGCCAGGTGGGATGGTTCTGATGTTGTTGTATGCAAGACCTAGATCGCTAAGGCGTGTTGTGTCCATGAAGATGCCTGCCTCGATTCTGTGTATGTCATTATGGCTAAGGTAAAGAGTCTCTAGGTTACCAAGTCCCACAAATAAGTCAGCTGGGATCGTTCTAATGTTGTTGCGTGAAAGGTGTAGGTATCTAAGCTGTGTTGTGTCACTGAAGGTGCCAGCCTCGATGCTGCGGATGTCATTCTCGCCAAGGTAAATATACCTTAGGTTACCAAGTCCAACAAATATGTCAGCTGGGAGAGTACTTAACTGGTTTTTGTCAAGAAACAAGGTCCTCAAATTACCAAGTCCTGAAAATATGTCGGCTGGGAGACTAGTTAACTGATTTATATAAAGGTACAGTACATATAGGCTGGTCAAGTTGTGGAATGTTTTGTTATGGATCATGGAGATCTGATTGGAACCAAGACCTAACGATCCCAAGCTCTTGTACCTCAAGAAATCAAACTGAGTTAGGTTTGTGATGGCGTTGTCCTCTAAGTCCAGGGTAGTGATGGTTGTAGGCAGGTCCTGAGGAACACTGGTGAGGCCTCTGCTGCTGCAGTCACAGCGTGATGATGAACAGCTGCTGCTGCAGGCTGTTTTGATTGGTGTTGGGAACAGTGTTGTTGCTTTTGATGTTGACTTTGCTGAAGGATCAAAAAGAGGGGCAGTACTGACTGTAGACCGGTCTGGGTTAGAGTCAGCAGTGGGTGTTGGGGACAATGTTGGTGCCTTTGATGTTGACTTTGCTAACTGATGAAAAGGAGAAGAACTGCTGACTGGGGATAAGCTAAGGGTAGAGTCAACAACACGTTTAGTGCTTGAAATAGATAAGCCTGGTGTCGTCTCTTCACAGATCAGGGCTTCAGGACCTACATCCCGTAAGTATTGCCCTGCAAGGTTGGCAGGTCCGGCACATCTGATCTGGTCTTCAAATTGATAGGACCCGTTCATCCTCTGTCTAAAGAGAGCCATCCTACAGTCACACTGACAGGGGTTGTTCTCAATCCTAACAGTATGATAGGACTTGTGAGACCTAACATCAATTGAACCCAGTATGTCATATGCCATGCCTGGCAGTGTCTCCATTTGGTTATAATGTATCTCAAATCCTGACAGCACTGATGAAGTAGACAAATCCATTAAGGTTTCTAAAGGGAAAGTGTTGATGTTATTATTATCAACTCTCAGACGTTCAAGCTGAAGTAGATGCCCAAACGTGCCAGCTTGGATGGCTCTGATGTTGTTGTATCCAAGACCTAGATCTCTAAGCTGTGTTGTGTCCATGAAAGTACCTGCCTCAATACTGTGTATGTCATTATGGCTAAGATAAAGATTTTCTAGGTTACCAAGTCCCACAAATAAGTCAGCTGGGATTGTTCTGATGTTGTTGCGTGTAAGACTTAGATATCTAAGCTGTGTTGTGTCACTGAAGGTGCCTGGCTCGATAGTGCGGATGTCATTCCTGTCAAGGTAAATAGACCTAAGGTTACCAAGTCCAACAAATATGTCAGCTGGGAGAGTACTTAATTGGTTTTTGTCAAGAAACAAGGTCCCCAGATTACCAAGTCCTGAAAATGTGTCAGCTGGAAGACCAGTCAACTGATTGATATAAAGGTACAGTTGACTTAAGCTGGTCAAGTTTTGGAATGTTTTGTTCTGGATCATGGAGATCTGATTGGAACCAAGATGTAATATTATCAAGCCCCTGTACCTTGAGAAATCAGACTGACTTATGTTTGTGATGGCGTTTTCCCGTAAGGTAAGATAAGTGATATCTGTAGGCAGGTCCTGAGGAACACTGGTGAGGCCTCTGCCCCTGCAGTTACAGTCTGATGAACAGCTGCTGTTGCAGGCTGCGGTCGGTCCAGCTTCCTTCAGGATGATCAGCAGAAGAACCAGCAGCCTCCTCGCTTTGTTGGGCATACTGGGGTGTAGCCTAATATATATAACAGAGATACGACACATTAGCATGAAAGCCAGACTGTGTTTGACAAATTATAGAAATCACTGTTCCAATAATACTAGTATGTGCTCATTTCCAATTGCCTGAACCTTCTGTACCAAAATCCCATACTAAAATTTTATTTGCAATGTTTTAGGTTCACCTTGGGCTGACACAGAGCGCAGTGCTAACTGTTAACCCTCAAACCACCGTACCTTTTTTGCGACGTAGATTACCGTATGGGGTAAAAACTGACCCCATAACGTTTTGTACAAATACTGGTTTTTTTTGTGACTCTTTTTGTGATTTGTAATATGTATAGTTTCATTAATCTATGTGTGACAGTTTGACATCATTAGGTGAGAATAATTCAAGCTCATTATCATAATTTATGCAAACGATCATGAGGACCACATTTTGCACTAATGCTATTCAAACCGGGTAGGGGTTTTTATATGCCCCCACCAACTTCAATGTCGCATAACCCCTGAATGGCTTACGTAAACGTTAGGGCCACCAAACTTGGTATCTTTTCAGAAAATGTCCAAACATTTTAATTGAATAAAGTAAGTACATCATTTTTCATGTTGCCATGGCAACGGAATTCTGACAGTAATATTTAAGGTTGTCTTGGCAAACCACACTTGTTCATGACATCTTATCAAATTCAACGTAAATTTCATGATTCAATATTCATAATTTATCCTAATTTGATGACGTCATCAGTCAAAATCCAAGATGGCGGCCAATATTAGTTAGATGACGTCATGACGTCGTCATATTATGTGATAATGACACAAAAGTTGTTACCTATTATTTTGTTTTACATGTACATCATTCTCTGAAAATTTGGTGATCATACGATAAGTTGTTTAGGTGTGGGTCTTAAAAGTTTGTTTAAAACAATACTGGGATCAATTTTGACCCCACAGGACCATGCATAGATTTTCTAGAATATCTTAATCAACAATGAGCCAATCTCGGTAAAAACGTATGAGAAGTTATAAGACATATACACAAACAAACTCATGGGAGTAAATTTGTTTTCGACCAGAAATGCAATAATGGCACATATCACTATACGCCTGGTGTCAGTTTTGACCCCATACGGTGGTTTGAGGGTTAAACACACTTGAATGAAACACAGTCGAAGATCAATGGCAGTAATCTAATTTGTAATTTTGGCTGGTGAGAATTCTATACTATTTACAACGAAAATTATACATTGTGCAATCAATTAAATATAACAAAGAAGTATAGTGTCCGGTACTGATCGTAATGCAGCTGTGTCGGGTGGCCCGGCCCCTCGTCAGGTATGTAATGTACTCTACCGCCCCCTAGCTGGGACTGATAGTACTGCAGCTGTGCACTACTGCCCCTAGCTGGTGCTGATAGTACTGCAGCTGCACACTACTGCCCCCTAGCTGGCGGTGATGACACTGCAGCTGTGTCAGATAGCCATGCCACTTTGCCACTCACGTACTGTACAATACTGCCCCCTCCCAGGTGCTGATAGTACTGCAGCTGTCCTGGCGGCCCTGCGGCTCATGTTACACTTCCTGTTTCCCTGTTGTCATTTTTATGACGTATGAACCAAGCATTTGATTGGACAATCGTTCCAACTACTTTCTTTCTCATGGACTTGAAATACATCTGATGTAACAGAGAAGTCGTTGATTTACTAACCTCAGTAAGGAAGTTGTCTTCAGTCTGAAAACTCCTTAAGTCTCGGGAATCCTTCTTAAGGGTGTCCTTCACCTCAGCGCTGAGGTCACGGGGTGGCTGGACTACCTGAGGTTATAATTATAGATTGTTGGGTTCGGCCGACACTTCGTTTTGTGTTACTTGCCTGCGGGTGATACCTGTGATAGTTAACATGTGAACATAATGAGTTGTAATAAACTGTAATGCTTGAAATTTCCGTGGGGGTTTACATGTATGTTCACGAACTTAACGCCACACCGTTTGAAACCTTGAAATCCTTCCTATAGTCCTTGTACGAGTTTCCTGGAAGAATTGTTCCCTTAACTTGAAATAAACTTGATAGGTTCTGGCTGATGACTGGGTGTCAACCAAGTGTCTTCTGTATTACACTTCCTGTTTCCTTGTCGCGTTATGACGCCGGAACCAAATCGGACAATGTTACTTGTTATGGACAACAATACATCAGGTACCGTGTGCAGTAACATAAAAAGGTTGGCTCCTTGAAGTCAGCATTTAAGAAATTTGTCGTCAGTCTGTTTAAAGCCTATTGTCTTACGTCATGTCCACAAGGTGACAGCCTTGGGAACATAATGAGTTATGGTGATGCTCTGTTAACTGCTATCAGGGCTCAACATCTGTTTCCTATACTGATATTCAGCTAACTCTGTGTTAGACTGTGTGTGTGTGTATATGTGTGGCAGTGTGGTGTGTGGGGGTCACTTTGTTTTTGTGTGACAGTGTATGTATGTATTTGTGTGTGTGTTTGTGTGTGTGTGTGTGTGTGCCAGCTATTCAGTGACTCTCCTAACCAAAAACAGACTTACTACAGAAAAAATGAGATCAATGATGGTACACTTTGCTTCGTTGATTCACAGATGATTGACTAGAATAACATCACGAAAACTTAAAAACAGAGTTCCAAACAAGCGTCCCTATTTCCTTGGTGACATATGAACCAAACATTTGACCGGACAATCATTCTATTTAACTTTTCGACTTCTTATGGACAAAAATATCTCAGTACTATGTAGAGTCACAGAAGAAGTTGATTGACTAACCTCAGTATGGAAGGAAGTTTAATTTAATCAATTGTGATGTTACACTTTGCTTCGTAGATGTAAAATACTATGATAATAGTATGATAATTTTCAACTGAAATAACGACACGAAACCCTGAAAATAGAGTTCTAACCAAGTGTCCGACATTGTCCCGGTTTCCTTTGTTGGTACTAAATATCAGTTCGGACAATCATCCCAACTAATTTTATTTCTCATTGAAAAAGTACACCAGGTACCATGACGGTAAAAAAGAAGAAGTTATTGACTAACCTCAGTAGGAAGGAAGCTATCTTCATGGAACTCCTTAAAGTCTCAGGGAGTCTGTGTCAGCCAGGTGGTCTTCAGGTGGTTGGACTACGTGAAGCTCGAAGTTAGCTAAAAATCTTGTGCTCACCTAACACTGCCTTCACCCGCAAGTGATGACTTCACCTGTCAGATAGCTAACGTGTCTGAACATGTAATGATCTGATTCCCTTCCCCCTCTCTCCAAGTCACCCCTGACGGTGCCTGACGGTGCCTGACTCACTGAGGATTATAAAGGTAGAGTGTACCTGACACTGCCTAGTGTATATAACATGCCCACAGATAATACCAGTTAAGTCATTTTTCTAGTTAAGACCTAGTCATAACCTTTTCCCTAAACAAAGGAAGTATGGAGCTTAATTATAGGCAATACGCTAAGCCTCGTGTTACGTCATGGCCACAGAATATACCTGTGGTAGCGTCCGTGTGCACATAGACTTGTTTGTTTGATGCTCTGTAGACTGCTATCAGGACTTGGAATTTATACTGATATTCAGATTACTCTTTTCAGTCTGTGTGTCTATGTTTGTTTATGCGTGTGTGTCCGTGTATACGTGCATTTATGTGTGTGTGCCCGTGTATATGTATATGTATATATATATATATATATATATATATATATATATATATATATATATATATACACACACACACACATATATATATATGTATGTGTGTGTGTGTGTGTGTGGTGTGTGTCCGTGTGTGTGTGTCCAAGTGTGCATATGTGTGTGTGTGTCCGTGTATGTATGTATGTGGTGTGTGTGTGTGTGTGTGTGTGTGTACGTGTGTGTGTGTGTGTGTGTGTGTATGTGTGTGTGTGTGTGTACGTGTGTGTGTGTGTGTGTGTGTGTGTCTGTGCATATATCCAGTCCTAACTTTATCCTGACACTGCAAGTATTGCTATTTTACTAGCCTCAACTTGACCGGCAATCCTAAGAACGTGCGTTGGTGTGTGTGTGTGTGTGTCTGTGTGTGTCTGTGTGTGTGGATAGTGTTCAGCACAATGGACAGGTGTGTTTGCCTGTGTGTAAATGGGGTGTTCAGTAACAGAGACAATTATGTTAACCTGCATGTGGATGGTGTTCATCACCAGGGACAGGTGTGTTTACCTGTGCGTGGATGGTGTTCATCACCAGGGACAGGTGTGTTTACCTGTGTGTGGATGGTGTTCAGCACCAAGGACAGGTGTGTTTACCTGTGTATGGATGGTGTTCAGCACCAGGGACAGGTGTGTTAATCTGTGTGTGGATGGCATTGAGCACCAGGGACAGGTGTGTTTACCAGTGTGTGGATGGTGTTCAGCACCAGGGACAGATGTGTTTACCTGTGGGTGTCTGGTGTTCAGCACCAGGGACAGGTGTGTTTACCTGTGTGTGGATGGTGTTCAGCACCAGGTACAGGTGTGTTTACCTGTGTGGATGTTGTTCAGCACCATGGACAGGTGTGTTTATCTGTGGGTGGATGGTGTTCAGCATCAGGGACAGGTGTGATTGTGTGTGGATGGTGTTCAGCATCAGGGACAGATGTGTTTGTGTGTGGATGGTGTTCAGCATCAGGGACAGGTGTGTTTGTGTGTGGATGGTGTTAGACACCAACAACTGACCTATAGAGTAACGCATCAGCTTCGGCGCTAGCTCCACAGGCACACAGAGGCTGGAAATCACTTGGCCAACACAGTTCAGTTCCCCACAGTATTTAGCATTTATTGAAAATGTGCTATTTAGTATTACATACTTCAGCCAGGCAACCCACTGAGACAACAATATAAACTTGCAAACACAATTACAGCTGCGGATATATGAAGAAAGTTTAACTTCTTAAAATTCTGTGAACATCTGCGTCTAAACATCACCAAGGCCTAACACCAAGAATGCACAATGAAGTTTCAAAGTAGTTTTCATGCAATTGTATGTAATGTAAGTGTGTAATTTAACTCACTCCTTGAAGTAACTATAGTAACCAATTATTACATTTAAGTTATCAGTGTTATTCAAAACTTATGTAAAATCTTAAGGGAAGTTGTTACTAAAGACTTAATTTCAGCAAAGCAAATCTTATGATTATCAACTTCAGTACATGTATTAAAAACTATACACGCTAAGTCATTAGACTATCCCTTTCACCGGAACATGTGGTAAATACTGAATTTAGTTATAAAACTTACAAAATTCCACACCGCAATTTTAACATTTTGCCTTTGGTTATATACACATGGTAACAGATATAGGAGTAGTAAGATATGTATCAGCTTAATGGAGTTAAGTAGAACCTTTGGTCAGGTCTCTTTGTCCCTATCCTATGTTTTGCTAGAAAGATGTTGTTTCTGACATCATGATTACCATTAATATATTTACAAGTCTCCACGCTACCTTTTGATATACTAGTGTAGGATGGTTGAGGATCTGGCTTGTTAGTTTGCCTTTATAAGAATTTCTTAAAGCATACATGTAGGTACTATTTTGTGGCCCTTAGTAAGACGTCATCTGTCCCAACGACTGAGGTCCACATGTGTGGTAACTAAGTTATATCCAGTACTCCTTACTCTGAATGTGGGCATCTTATTTTGTACACTGATAGGAAAATCTCTTTATCCATACTCAATAATAGTTGATCATATCAATCTTGCGATCTCTTGTTCTTTACCTGCTAGAGGTGTTGGAACCCCTACTCAGGGACAATCATTGTTTTCAAAGAGTGATTTTTCAAAGCGATGATTAGGTGTTGTCTAGTGATGTAATTAATGAGGCAGCAGGGATGTGTAGGTGTGCTGCTGCTGACCACTGGGGTTCCTCAGGGGTTCATAGTGGTTTGGGCTATCAGCACCAGGGGCAGCTGCTGTCTGGGACTGATTATCAACTGACTTATCATCGTTCTCATACACAATAGGTCGTGGACTAGCTGCAGTATGTTTAGCTGCAACTTCTACTATCATCTGGCTGTTCACATATTTGTGGGACTGTGGGCCTTCTGTTTCAGGTTCTATCTCATCATCATTCTCATACACAATAGCCTGTGCCTGTGGACTAGCTGCAGCATCTTTAGCAGCTGCAATCACCTGGCTGTTCTCATATTTGTGGGACTGTGGGTCTTCTGTTGTTTGTGGATGGGGACCATTCTCATGGCACAGGGAGGGGAATGGAATCTCATAACCATCATTTTCAGGGGGAAGGGGAGGGGGAAAAACCAACTGGGACTGTGGAACTTCTCTCGCATGTGTATGGGCACCATTTTCAGGGCCCAGGGAGGGAGATGGGACCTCGTAGCCATCATTAAAGCTGCCGAGATGCTGCAAGTTGCCTGCACCTTGGTGTGGACTCTCTCGTTGGTTTATTTCGGGTATGGTGTCATGCTCAGCTTTGTCAGGTTCATCAGTTGGATCATCATAGACATGCTCACTGTCTTCTGTAGCGGGATGTGTTGTTTCGGATTGACTGTTTATATCTACATTTGTCCCTAATTCATGTAGCCATATCTGGTTATGTCCACTGAATGTGCCAGAATCATCAGTGCTGGTATTGCTAAGAATTCCCATTGGATTTGGCTGAAAACCAGGATCACTTTTCCTTCTCTTCCACCAGTATCTCACTCCAAAGGTGATAGCACAGATAAGGAGGAGTCCAAGAAAGACACACAGCGTAGCAAGAATGGGCACAGAAACGAAGATGCCATTTCCAGTTGGGCCAGCATTGCTCTTTGTCGACTGAAAACCAAAAGGAGAGTCAGTACTGACTGTTGACCAGCCTGGGTTAGTGTCGACAGCGGGTGTGTTGGTGGGTAAGGTTAGGGGCAATGTTGGTGCTTTTGCTGTTGACTTTGCTGACTGAGGAAATGGAGAAGAACTGTCAACTATGGACAAACTAAGAGTAGAGTCAACAATGCGTTTGGTAGTCGAAGTGGAGTAGACTGGTGTCGTCTCTTCACAGATAAGGTTTTCAGGACCTACATCCCGTAAGAGTTGCCCTGCAAGGTTGGCAGGTCCGGCACATCTGATCTGGTCTTCAAATGGGTAAGACCCGTTCATCCTCTGCCTAAAGGGAGCCATCCGACAGTCACACTGCCAGGGGTTGTTGTCAATGCTAACAGTATGATGGGAGACGTTAGACCTAACATCAATGGAACCCAGTATGTCATATGCCATGCCTGGAATTGTCTCCATTTGGTTAAAATGTATCCAAAGTCTTGACTGATGAAGTAGACAAAGCCATTAAGGTTTCTAAAGGGAAAGTGCTGATGTTATTATTATCAACTCTCAGAAGTTCAAGCTGAAGTAGATTCCCAAATGTGTCAGCTGGGATGGTTCTGATATTGTTGTCTTCAAGATTTAGAAGTCTAAGCTTTGTTGTGTCATTGAAGGTGCCTGGCTCGATACTGTTTATGTCATTATAGCTAAGGTAAAGAAGCTCTAGGTTAACAAGTCCCGAAAATAAGTCAGCTGGGATGGTTCTGATGTTGTTAGATCCAAGAAATAGATCTCTAAGCTGTGTTGTGTCATTGAAGGTGCCTGCCTCGATGCTGCGGATGTCATTTTCATGAAGGGAAAGCCTCTCTAGATTACCAAGTCCCACAAATATGTCAGCTGGGAGACTACTTAACAGGTTATTGTGAAGAAACAAGGTCCCCAGATTACCAAGTCCTGAAAATGTGTCAACTGGAAGACCAGTCAACTGATTATCCGAAAGGTCCAGCCAAGTTAGGCTAGTCAAGTTTTGGAATGTTTTGCTTTGGATCATGGAGATCTGATTGGGATCAAGACGTAATGTTCTCAATCCCTTGTACCTCAAGAAATCAGACTGAGTTAGGTTTGTGATAGCGTTGTCCCCTAAGTTAAGCCAAGTGATGTCTGTAGGCAGGTCCTGAGGAACACTGGTGAGGCCTCTGCTGCTGCAGTCACAGGCTGATGAACAGCTGCTGCTGCAGGCTGCGGTCGGTCCAGCTTCCTTCAGGATGATCAGCAGAAGAACCAGCAGCCTCCTCGCTTTGTTGGGCATACTGGGGTGTAGCCTAATATATATAACAGAGATACGACACACTAGCATGAAAGCTAGATTGTGTTTGACAAATTATAGAAATTCACTGTTCCAATAATACTAGTATGTGCTCAGTTCCACTGGCCTGAACCATCTATACAAAACTTCCATACCAAAATGGTATTTCCAATGTTTTAGGTTCACTTTGGGCTGATACAGAGCGCAGTGCTAACTTTTAACCCTCAAACCACCGTACCTTTTTTTGCGACGTAGATTACCGTATGGGGTCAAAACTGACTCCATAACGTTTTGTAGAAATACTGTTTTTGGTGACTCTTTTTGTGATTTGTATATATGTATAGTTTCATTAATCTATGTGTGACAGTTTGACATCATTAGGTGAGAATAATTCAAGCTCATTATCATAATTTATGCAAACGATCATGAGGACCACATTTTGCACTAATGCTATTCAGACCGGGTAGGGGTTTTTATATGCCCCCACCAACTTCAATGTCACATAACCCCTGAATGGCTTACGTATACGATAGGGCCACCAAACTTAATATCTTTTCAGAGAATGTTGATAGCAAACATTTCAATTGAATAAAGTAAGTACATCATTTTTCATGTTGCCATGGCAACGGAATTCCGACAGGAATATTTATTACTAAATTTTCTAATTTTGGCTGAAACATTCAAGTTTTAAGGTTTTCTTGGCAAACCACACTTGGCAAACCATCTTATCAAATTCAACGTAAATTTCATGATTCAATATTCGTAATTTATGCTAATTTGATGACGTCATCAGTCAAAATCCAAGATGGCGGCCAATATTAGCTAGATGATGTCATGACGTCGTCATATTATATGACAATGACACAAAAGTTGTTGCCCATTATTTTGTTTTAGTTTTACATGTACATCATTCTCTGGAAATTTCGTGATAATACGATAAGTTGTTTAGGTGTGGGTCTCAAAAGTTTGTTTAAAACAATACTGGGGTCAATTTTGACCCCACAGGACCATGCATAGACTTTCTAGGATAACTTAATCAACAATGAGCCAATCTCGTTAAAACGTATGAGAAGTTATAAGACATATACACAAACAAACTCATGGGATTAAATTTGTTTTCGACCAGAAATGGCACATATCAATATACGCCTGGTGTCAGTTTTGACCCCATACGGTGGTTTGAGGGTTAAACACACTTGAATGATATACAGTCGAAGATCAGTGGCAGTCATCTAATTTGTAATTTTGGCTGGTGAAAATTCTATACTATTTACAGCGTAAATCATACATTGTGCAATCAATTAAACATAAAAAAGAAGTACAGTGTCCGGCACTGATCGTAATGCAGTTGTCAGGTATGTAATGTACTCTACCGCCCCCTAGCTAGGGCTGATAGTACTGCAGCTGTACACTACTGCCCCCTAGCTGGTGGTGATGTCACTCATTACTTATGTACAGTGCAGTATTGCCCCCTCCCAGGTGCTATCAGTACTGCAGCTGTCCTCGGGGGCCCTGCGACTCATGTTACAGTTCCGACTTCCCTGTTCTCATTTTTATAACGTATGAACCAACCATTTGATTGGACAATCGTTCCAACTACTTTGTTTCTCATGAACTTAAGAATACATCTGATGTAACAGAGAAGACGTTGATTTACTAACCTCAGTAAGGAAGTTGTCTTCAGTCTGCAAGCTTCTTAAAGTCTCGGGGAATCCTTCTTAAGGGCGTCCTTCAACTCAGCGCTGAGGTCACCAGGTGGTTGGACTACCTGAAGTTATAATTATAGATGTTGGGTTCGGCCGACACTAGGTTTTGTGTTACTTGCCTACAGGGGATACCTATGGTAGTTTCATGTGAACATAATGAGTTGTAATAAACTGTAATGCTTGAAATTTCCGTGGGGGTTTATGTTCACCGTGTTCACGAACATAAAGCCACACATTTTGAGACCTTGAAATCCTGCCTATAGTCCTTGTACGAGTTTCCTAGAAGAACTGTTCCTTTAACCTGAAATAAACTTGATAGGATCTGGCTGATGACTGGGTGTCAACCAAGCGTCTTCTGAATGGCAATTTTTTTTAAACTTCCTGTTTCCTTGTCGCCTTATGACGCTTGAACCAAATCGAACAATTGTTCCAACAATGTTACTTTATATACAATACATCAGGTACCGTGTGCAGTAACATAAAAATGTTGGCTCCTTGAAGTCAGCATTTAAGAAATTTGTCGTCAGTCTGAGTCCTTCACCTCGGCGCTGAGACTACCTGAGGTTAAATATAGACATTGTGTGCGGCCGCCATTGCCTGTTACGTCATGCCCAGAGGCAACACATGAATGGGTTGTTTGTCTGATGCTCTCAGGACTTCAAATCTATACTAATATTCAGCTAACTCTTTTCAGTCTGTGTCTATCTGTATTTGTGTGTCTTCATTTGTGTGTATGTGTATGTGTGTATGTGTGCACCAGCTATTCAGTGACTCTCCTAACCAAAAACAGTCTTACTACAGAAAAAATGTGATTATCAATGACGGTACACTTTGCCTCGTTGATTCACAGATGATTGACTGAAATAACGACACGAAAACTTAAAAACAGAGTTCCAACCAAGCGTCCAACATTGTCCCGGTTTCCTTTGTTGGAACTAAATATTAGTTCGGACAATCATCCCAACTAATTTTATTTCTCATAGAAAAAGTACACCAGGTACTATGTAGGGAAACAATAAGAAGTTATTGACTAACCTCAGTAGGAAGGAAGCTGTCTTCTTGGAACTTCTTAAAGTCTCAGGAAGCCTGTCTGAAGTATGTATGTCTCAACTCGGCACTGAGGTGTTTGGACTACCTGAAGCTTTAAGTAAGATAAATATGGGCTCACCTAACACTCACGGCCTTTATTCTGTCACACCCCCGCAGATGATGTTACCCCTCAGATATGCACATGAGTCAGGTCTATAAACATGTGAGGATCAGATTACCACCCCCACCCCCAGCTGAACGTGACTTCTGACGGTAACTATCTCTGTGTTCTTCTCGCCATTCCGTTGTTACGTTGGAACCAAACATTACATCGGACAATCCTTCCAACTTTTACTTATCATGGATAGATATATGCAGGTGTGTTCCCGTTATTTTCTTATCCAATAAAAATCTTACCACAGGCAAATGCAATTAATGGTGATGTTATACTTTCATTCGTTGATGCACAGGTTTAAAAGCGCTTAAGCAGGTGGTAATTTCAGCTGAAATAACAATGACAACGTACAATTACACGAAAACTTGAAAACAGTGCTTTAACCACTTGATATTGTCTCAGTTTCCTTGTCACTATTTTGTTGTGACATTATAACCAAACATTTGGTTGGGCAGTCTTTTCAACTATTATATCAACTCTGACTTCCTTTAAGAGACTCTTAAAGTAATGGGAACGGCCAAATGAACGGACTTGAATCATGTAGCAGTTTCTCTCATGTATTTTGTATGTATGTAAATGTAAATTTTGTATGTATGTAAATGTAAATTGTGTATATAGACGTATAGGACGTATAAGGACTCAAGACGATGTAACTTTATCTCTGTTATATACTTTGTCTGACCCTTGCCTCTTCCCTCCTGACCTCAATGAAAAGCGGCCTGCAGGCCGATTTTAGCTTTCATGAATAAATAAAGGTTCAAACAAACAATACACCATGTAGCATTACAGAGTGTCAAACCAATCTGTTTTGGGTTTGTTAATGAACTCAGTACTGGGGACATT
>CM033037.1:582500-940000 GCA_019207045.1 Branchiostoma floridae x Branchiostoma belcheri | reverse complement strand
ACCTACAACAACAAGGACAAATGCTACAGCTTATGGAAGTCATTGATGTATGACCTCCCAAAGGGCATTCTAAGCTTCGCATTTTGCGCATCGATGGACGCTTTGCCGACATTCTGTAATCTGGCAACTTGGGGCAAGCGTACCAGTGACAAATGCAAACTGTGTGGAAACAGAAAAACTCTCCATCATGTTCTTAATAACTGCGGCGTCTCCCTTCGGCAAGGACGAGATACGTTCCGGCACAATTCCATACTTAACACATAGTGGATACCATTCAGGAGTACCTTGATCACTTGCAGATAGACGCCCGTGTCTACGCAGACTTGCAAGGGTATACAACCAACGGAGGCACTTTTCCTGTACAAACAATACCCACAGCACAGACGCCGGACTTGGTCATATTCCTGCCTAGAGAAATCACCATCCATGTACATGAACTAACTGTACCTTTTGAACAAAACATTAAAGCCAAACCTCGCAAAATCCTACAATATAAGCGTACTAACTGGGAGAAGTTCCGGGATGAGATGGAAGATTTCCAAACTGAATTCCATGACTTGGTCCAGGGGGACGCATCTGTTAATGATCTGTATAATGCTTTTTCATTCAAATTATCTCAATGTGTCGACAAATATGTTCCCTCCAAAATGGTAGGTGCCAAACGCCATTTACCATATGTTACCCCTGACCTCAAACGGTTAATGAGGAAGAGGGACAGATACTATAGAAAGACCTTAGGACAAACTTCACATGAGAGAAAAGACAAGTTGAACCAGTACAAAAAAGAAATCAAGAAAAAGCTAAAGGAATGCTACTGGCAGTACATTGAATCTATTATAACTGACATACCCGTACCAGGAGATACTAGTGATAACACCAATAACCCCCCTCCAAAGCAAGGCACCAAGAAGTTCTGGAGTTTTCTTAAATCCATTAAGTCAGAAAGGTCTGGTGTTTCCCATCTTAGGAACAATGGCACCTTGGTGTCAGACAGTAAGACTAAAGCGGACCTACTCAATCAACAGTTCCAATCTGTTTTCACCAATGAGCCCTCAGATGACCCCCTTCCAGACTTAGGACCTAGTCCTCATGTCTCTATGGAGGACATCCAAATAGAGGTGAGTGGTGTTGACAAACTGTTGGGGAATTTAAACATCCATAAAGCCTCTGGGCCAGATCAAGTTCATGCCCATGTCCTGAAGGAACTCAGCCCAGTCCTCAGTCCCATCCTTCAGATCATATTCCAGAGAAGCCTAGACACCGGCATTGTGCCCGAGGCTTGGAAAGAGGCTAACATAGCCCCTGTGTACAAGAAAGGTGACCGCTCCAAACCAGAAAACTACCGCCCAATCTCACTTACATCCATCTGTTCTAAGTTAATGGAACACATCATTGCTAGCACCATGATGACACACTTTCAGGCTAACAACATCTTGTATGACCTTCAGCACGGTTTCAGCCATGGTAAGTCATGTGAGACCCAATTGCTCTCACTAACTGATGACTTGGCCGTCAACAGGAACAACGGAATCCAGACAGACCTCGTTTTTATGGACTTTGCTAAAGCGTTCGATAAAGTCCCACACCGTAGACTGCTACACAAACTACAGTACTACGGTGTCCGAGGGAACACCCTTGTCTGGATACAGAATTTCCTGCTGGGCCGGTCCCAAACGGTTGTGCTTGATGGAGAGCGTTCGGACCCTATGCCAGTGACCTCGGGCGTTCCCCAGGGCACTGTGCTGGGGCCCATCCTCTTCCTAGCATACATTAACGATCTCCCAGAACACGCTGCAAATGCAAAGGTGAGGCTTTTCGCCGATGATTGCATTCTGCAGATGCCCATCCATGACAGCTCTGATTGCAATAAGCTACAAGAAGACATAGATAACATCTGTCTCTGGGAACACAGGTGGCTGATGGAGTTTAACCCATCTAAGTGTGAAGTAATGACCATAACATCGTCAAAAACACCTATCACCCACACATACACCCTTCACAGCCATCCACTAAACAAGGTAAGTACCACCAAATACCTTGGGGTCACCATCTCCTCCAACCTTACATGGGGCAGCCACGTCGACGCCATAACATCGAAGGCCAACAAAACACTGGGCATGCTCAGACGCTGCCTGCGGGTTGCCAGCACTGCGGCAAAGGAGAGGGCCTACAAGGCCCTGGTAAGACCCCACCTGGAGTTTGCCTGCAGTGTGTGGGACCCACACACCCAAGAACAGGTGAGGAAGGTTGAGATGGTCCAGCGACGAGCGGCCCGGTATGTAACAAACAACTACCAACGAGACACATGCTCTGTCACTGCCCTAATCAACCAACTGGGATGGCAGTCATTACAATCCAGAAGAAAGAACGCCAGACTTATTACCATGTATAAGATCATTCACAACAACATTTCTGTCCCACATGCATCCAAGCTGGTCCTGGCGACTCGATGCTCCCGCCGCACCAACCACGCTTTCAAGCTGCAGGCCATCGCGAGCAAATCCAACTTCTATAGGCTCTCGTTCTTCCCTCGTACCATCCAGGAGTGGAATGAACTTGAGCCTGGTGTGGCGGAGGCGGGGTCTCTCTCCCAGTTCAAAACTGAACTGGGGAGGGCCCTGCTGCATTGAGTCGCCCCTACACGTCCTTGTATATATGTAAATAACACTAACCCACCACACTCACTTGTCTTGTCTTTTGCACCCACAGATCAGTTGTTTATCTTGTCTTGTCTTGTCGTGATTGTGTGCTTTTTTGTGCCTTTGTTTTCCCTATGTTTGTATGGCACTAGCACTTGTTACTAACAAACATGCGCACTGCTATTAATCCCCGTAAGGGGGCTAAGCAGTAGAAAAGAAGAAGAAGAAGCCAGTCATGAGCGTAAGGTCAGCAAATACACATCCCTTGTGTCAGACGTGAGAAATGCAGGTATTTCAGTCACCCTCACCTGTTTTGAGGTCAAGGGGACTCATCACCCCCGGCAGACAACAAGAATAGACTCAGAACGCTGTTCAGGTCTGTTAAGGCAAAAGCACCAAAGAAGCTCTTTGGGGACATTAGTCGAATGTCATCATTGTCCTCCTTTGCTATATGGAAAGCTCGACATGAGCCGCACTGGGAGTATTGTGCAATAGAATGATTTTAGACGATACTAAGATGAACTAGAATGTGTGATATCATATTGTTGTAATGTCATATGTCAATTTGTCCATGTCTCCCTGCATGTTTGGTCTGTAAAGACCAACATGACCTGGGCTAAATGTCACTTTCTTTTATTTTCTGAATAAAGATTGATTTTATATATGCGTGTTTGCCTGTTATTTCATTTCAAGTATCTCTCCTAACCCAAAACTGTATTTCGATGATTTACAGATGTGAAAGAGTATGATCATTTTTAACCGAAATAGCACGAAAACCTGAAACAAATTTCTGATTAAATGTCTGATGTTGTCCCGGTTTCTTTTGTTGTGACCTTGGAACCAAATATTAGTTCGGAAAATCAACCCAACTATTTTACTTCTAATGAAAAAGTACACCAGGTACAATGTAAGTTACAAATAAGAAGAAGTTATTGACTAACCTCAGTAGGAAGGAAGCTGTCTTCATGGAACTCCTTAAAGTCTCAGGGAGTCTGTCTGAAGTATGTCTGTCTCAACTCGACACTGAGGTGTTTGGACTACCTGACGCTCGAAGTTAGGTAAAACCTAACACTGCCTCACCTAACACTGCCTTTATTGTGTCACACACCCACAGGTGATGACTTTACCTGTCATATAGCCTGAAATAGACTTGATGATATCACGTTGATGACTGGGTGCCTTCTGACCTTAACACTTCCTGTTTCCTTGTCGTCATTTCCTTAAGACGTATGTTTGTGTGTAAGATAAAAAAAACATTGGGCTCACCTAACACTGCCGTTATTGTGTCACACCCGCAAGTGGTGACTTCACCTGTCAGATAGTTAACGTGTCTGAACATGTCATGATCTGAATCCCTTCCCCCTCTCGCCAAGTTACCCCTGGTGGTGCCCCTCTGTCCTTATCGCCATTTCGTTGTTACGTTGATGAGCTATGGTTCAAGCCCTATGTTCCGAAATACCTATGCTCCGAAATCTCTATGTTCCGAACTTTTGACACACAACTACTGTGACACACAGCTATAATCATGTACATGTAACATGGATGATGTTTACAAGTCGATAGCCATAGAAGCCATACAGTTTCCCGATGATAACCGGCCTGAACGCCGACCCGATTCCGACGGTAGCATGGGTCACACTGAGCTGAAAACACCTGGAATTCGAAATCTAGTTTATTTTTATCTATAGAAATAAACTAGAATACTTATAAAAGTTCAACCTTTTTCTAGCACCTGAAACAGAGTCCAAAGACTCCAAACTCAATCGCAAATTTATGCTGAAACTTTTCTTTACTTTATCATTTGCTAACCACATTTAACGTAAACCATTTACCTGGTCTCGTTTTTGATTGATTTATGGGTGACCGAGATACTCGCGTACATATCTAAAAATAGTTTTTAGTATACATGCAAATATCGTATGTCATTTTCATGCATGAGTGTATCTTTTCATTTCCTCGTCAAGAATTGTATTGAAATTATGATGCTATCAAACTGATACGAGGTTAGGTGCGTTACAAAAATGATATATAAACGTTTGCCGATGGTGCGCGTTTAGGTTTGCCTAAACAAAAGTTTGCGGCTAAAATCTGCAATGGAACTAACGTTAGTCCTCTGTTGTTATTATTATTATAGTTTTAACAGATTTCAAGACATCCCAAATAACACAAAAAGGAGAATATTTAAAGAAGGTAACGTGATATAATATATAGGCCGCTACTTCCTATTTTGCTTACCGCGTGTCCGCAGACTGGACTTATGTAGCTTTGGTCGACTCCCAGGTCGCTGTACAACGCCAGTCGGTACACTAGTGTGTTGGAACACTTCCATAGACGATAGAGATTTCGGAATATAGGGATTTCGGAATATAGGGATTTCGGAACATTGGGCGGTCACCGAGAGGTACATGTGCAGGTCTCTAAACATGTGATGATCTGTTTCCCTCCCCCTCTCGCCAAGTTACCCCTGATGGTGTCCCGGGCCTCTGTCCTTATTGCCATTTCGTTGTTACGTTGGAACCCAACATTAGGTCGGACAATACTTCCAACTATTTTACGTCATATGGACAAACATTCATCAGGTACAATGTAGAGTCACAGAGAAGAAGTTATTGACTAACCTCAGTGTGGAAAAAACTTCAAACTTCTTAAAGTCTCGGAGAGTCTGTCTTTAGTGTGTTCTTCCACTCGGCCCTGAGGTATAGCATGCCCAAAGTTAAGTCCTTTTTTCTAGTTAAGACCTCCAGTCATAATCTTTTCCCTAAACACAGGAAGTATCGAGCTTAATGGACCGATCCCAAAGCCCCGCCCCCTGTTCGATCATGTTCTATTTCGAACACCTCCGTCAAAAACAACGCTTTTTGACAGAACTGGCCGCCGCCGCTATTAAGCTGATAAAAGCGACTGACTTCGATTTAGCTTTTTTGAGCCATGAAATCCTCTCAGAACGTGCCGAAAAAAATACGCTGCCTTCTTCGTTGAGGGGGTGGATATAACGGGGACCGCCCTAAGATGCGCCCTGCCCTTAGATGCCCGGATTTTTTGCTGATCTTATATTATGCATAAGTACGCCGTGTTTGTTGCCACTGACTATGATGATTAGAAAGGTAAATATACCAAGTCCAAACAAACAGCTTTGTTTCTATCAAAAAATATTTACATATATTCACTTCCCTTTTTTTGGAAGACAGAATTTTCACAATAATGTTGGTAGCGCCGAATCACTGTGGTCACCTGTTGGTGACTCGTGTCCATAAATAAACAACCATTAAAAAACAGCCGCACAACTGTCATACACATAAGAAATAAAGCTTCACAAAACGCTACAAATATTGGTCTTCAAATGTTTGTTGAGTAGAAGACCGGCCATAGAAAAAACAACATAAGCATCACCGCCGTTGTTTTCCCCAGGGAGTGTGGCCCCGCAGGTGGCAGACGAGCGAACGCCCAAAATGTTTGTTACTCTAACAAATTATTCGTACCGTCTATATAAATGAAACTTTACAGAGTGATGTCGAATATGTTTCTCAATACGTACACAGTTTTGGCACTCGTGGGGAGGGCGCTTGTACTACACGCCAGCTAATAGGACCCTTCTACAAAGACTGCTAGTGCACAGTCCCGTGTCTTATACATATCCAGCTCTACACGTGCATCCTGCCCACCAACAATGTAATGCTATGCAGTGGCTCTCCCTCCCAAAACAACTATACTCAGTAGGTGTAATCTTCAACAAAGAGTAGCATAGCATTTTTCTTTGACCATTTCTGTCCCACTGGAGCTGTTTTTGACGGAGGTGGAACAGGGGGTTCTACCTGGTTCTATTTGTTCGATATGGCGTTCGATCAGGATCGGTCCATTATAGACTATGCGTTCGTGTTACGTCATGGCCATAGAATATACATGTGGTAGCGTCCGTGTGCACATAGACTTGTTTGTTTGATGCTCTGTAGACTGCTATCAGGACTTGGAATTTATACTGATATTCAGATTACTCTTTTCAGTCTGTGTGTCTATGTATGTTTTTCTTTATTGCAACATTAATACAATACAAAAACATAGTGGTGCCCCTACTCAAGCACACAGGCTTATATTAAAGACACCACTAGACAAAATAACCACACAACATAGGACAAAAAAGATGAAACGGGTACGGAAACGCCTAATTCTTAAAAGAAACGGACGGATAAACTTATGTTACCAATAGTAAATGATAAGGATAGTCAAAAAGCAATAATTAAAATCGTTTTGTTTCGGATAAGTATGATTGAGTTATGGAGAGAATTTGGGAATTGATATCAGATGTCAGTAAAGCCGATCCTTTAAGTAGCAGATAAACAAAAGAACTATCAGATAACGAATTCAAATCTAACATAGGAATATTCAGGTTTTCAAGTCTGTCTAAGAGGAGTGTACGTTGTTGAACATAATTAGCAGTGAAGCAGATAATGAGGAATGCTTTCGCATCGGCACCCGCAGCTGCAAGCAGGACTCGCAACTAAGTTACGAATGAACAGACTGTGGTTTAAGCTGCAGGTGCCGATGCGAAGACGTGTGAGTAAAGCGCAGGTGTATCTCGGTCCAAAATTAAAATATGGTACAGCAACAGGGCGAACAGATTTGACCAAATACCGTTTAAAACGAGCAGCGCTCAACAAACGAACACTAGAATCAAGAGAGTTCCATAACTGAGTTGAGTGCGGTAAAAAAGATTTTTGAAAACAAGTGGTATTACACACTGGTACTTGGAGATTGCGTTTGCTGCGAAGATTGTATGACGTTGTTGCAGAAACCTCTGGCGGTAATAAATCGGTTAAATACTTCCGTGTTTGGCCATTAACAATTTTATGGAATAGAACAAGAGAATGAACATAAAGTCGATCAGTTAACACGTATATGTATGTTTATACGTGTGTGTCCGTGCATACGTGTATATATGAGTGTGTGCCTTTGTATGTATGTATATGTGTGTGTGTGTGTGTGTGTGCGTGTGTGTGTGTGTGTGTGCGCGTGTGTGTGTGAGTGTGAGTGTTTGTGCCTGTTATTTTCTTACAAGCACCCGAGACTCACCTAATCAAATCTTATCACAGAAAATGTAGTTAATGGGGATGTTGTTTTTTATTCGTTGATTTACAATTGTTAAAGCAGATGATATTTTCTAACTGAAATAACAATGACAAAAATAACACAAAAACTTGAAAACAGAGGTTTGTAACAAATCAACGTTGTCCCTGTTTACTTGTCACCTTGTATCATCACTGTGACAGAAGAAATTTTGACCAATCTCAGTATGGAAGGAAGTCTTCAGGTTTAAAACTCCTAAAATAGTCTCAGGGGATCTGTCTTAAGTCTGTCTTTCAACTCACTACTGAGGTCATGAGGTGGTTGAACTACCTGAGGATAGGTTTGGGGTTCGGCAGCTAACACTGAGCCTATTGTCTTACGTCATGTCCACAAGGCGTGGCAGCTACAGGTGCCAGTCTTGGGAACATAATGAGTTGTTAGTGATGTGAAAGAGTATGATAATTTTCAACTGAAATAACGACACGAAACCCTGAAAACAGAGTTCTAACCAAGTGTCCGACATTGTCCCGGCTTCCTTTGTTGGAACCAAAATTTATATCGGACAATCACTTTGCTTCGTTGATGTAAGATAATTTAGTATGATAATAGTATGATAATTTTCAACTGAAATAACGACACGAAACCCTGAAAATAGAGTTCTAACCAAGTGTCCGACATTGTCCCGGTTTCCTTTGTTGGAACTAATTATTAGTTCGGACAATCATCCCAACTAAGTTTATTTCTCATTGACAAACTACACCAGGAACCATGACGGTAAAAAAGAAGAAGTTATTGACTAACCTCAGTAGGAAGGAAGCTGTCTTCATGGAACTCCTTAAAGTCTCAGGGAGTCTGTGTCAGCCACGAGGTCTTCAGGTGGTTGAACTACTTATACCTGAAGCTCGAAGCTAGATAAAAAATCTTGGGCTCACCTAACACTGCATTTGTTGCATCACACCCGCAAGTGATGACTTCACCTGTCAGATAGCTAACGTGTCTGAACATGTAATGATCTGCTTCCCTTCCCCCTCTCTCCAAGTGACCCCTGACGGTGCCTGACGGTGCCTGACTCCCTGAGGATTATAAAGGTAGGGTGTACCTGACACTGCCTAGTGTATATAACATGCCCACAGTTAATACCAGTTAAGTCCTTTTTCTAGTTAAGACCTAGTCATAACCTTTTCCCTAAACACAGGAAGTATCAAGGTTAGTTATAAACGATGCGCTTGTGTTACGCCATGGTCACATGATATAACATCTATTGGCATAACACCGCCAGTAATACTTATACCGCCAAATGACATAAAAGATAAATTTTAGGTGATCCACTAGCGCAGCAACAGTAATTTCCGAGGTATGCACACATCCGCGTGTTTCACACATTTTCAAAAATGCTTCGATAACAATGCATTCGAAGACAGCGAGGCCAAAAGTTGTCAGTTCATTTTCGGGGCAGGCGAGCTCGTCGTGGGACGAACACACTGTCACGTCCATCGCCAGATTTGTAGATAATAATCACATGTGCTCACGGCACAAGACGAGCATGATTCAACAGCAATCTTAAATTTCTGTTGGTGACCTACAACTCGTGTAAAAGTGTGAAAAACAGTTGCATTATCGCCCGGATCTACGGCTGAATGGGTCAAATTGAACGTACGCCGACATTTTCCAGCCATTTTTATATCTACGCTAGCAGTAAAGTGTTACGTCATAGCGGTTGTGACGGACCAAAATTAATGTCGTCCGTTTTCTCATGACTTTCTGTATGCTCATGCAGGTTTTTGTTTTGTGCAATTACTAACAGGAAAGGAAGGAACAACAGAGGATGAATAAAGGTACATAGCGGCAGTTAATTGTGCCGTGTTTTCCTGGCGGTATTATTGAACCCCCATTAATAACGTGTAATTCCGCGGTGTGCTACGATTACGATATTGCGTTTTTAGCATGACAAGAGAGTCAGAAAAAGATACCGAAAACAAGGGGCAAAGGTAAGCTTTACCAGCAACATGTAACTGGAGAAAATGATGCGTTGATCATTTGTCAAATTAGTATCGCTTGTGAACTCGCAGTAAACTTGGCGGTATTATGATAATAGATGTTACCTGTGGTAGCGTCCGTGTGCACATAGACTTGTTTGTTTGATGCTCTGTAGACTGCTATCTGGTGGAATCTATACTGATATTCAGCTATTTTCAGTCTGTGTGTGTGCGTTTGTCTATGCGTGTGTCCGTGTATATATACGTGTATGTGTGCATATGTGCGTGTGTGTATCTGTTATTTTCTTACAAGCACCCGAGACTCACCTAATCAAATCTTATCACAGAAAAATGTAGTTAATGGTGATGATGCATTTTTCATTCGTTGATTCACAGATATAAAAACAGAAGATAGTATTACTGATATTCAGCTAACTCTTTTCAGTCTGTGTGCGTGTGTGTTTTTTATGCGTCTGTATCCGTGTATATATATGTGTGTGTGTGTGTGTGTGTGTATATGTATGTGTGTGTGTGTCCGTGTATGTATGTATGTGTGTGTGTGTGTGTCCGTTTATGTATGTATGTGTGTGTGTGTGTGTATGTGTGCGTGTATGTATGTATGTATGTATGTATGTATGTATGTGTGTGTGTGTGCGTCCGTGTGTGTGTGTCCAAGTGTGTATATGTGTGTGTGTGTCCGTGTATGTATGTGTGCGTCCGCGCGCGCGTGTGTGTGTGTGTGTCCGCGCCTTGCATATATCCAGTCCTACCTTTATCCTGAACACTGCAAGTATTGGTATTTTACTAGCCTTGACTTGACCGGCAATCCCAAGAACGTGCATTGGTGTGTGTGTGTGTGTGTGTGTGTGTGTCTGTGTTTCTGTGTGTGTGTGGATAGTGTTCAGCACAATGGACAGGTGTACGATCTTAGATCGTGGGCTTATTAGTCACAATCCACCACAAGCTGAACAAAATAAAGCCAATGGAATTCATAGCTGTCATTTTTGTTTTTGCGTGTACCTGAATTACATCGTAAGTTGCAAGTGTGTGCACGCCACAGTGTGCGAAATCTAGTACTTTGTTACAGTTACCGGACCAAAACATGATGCAAGCTTACTATTTTAGGGAGTAAAATGTTGCCACAATGGTGACACGTTATACTATAGGGAGCTTTAGAATGTACTTGATTTGGTGGCGCTGTGAGGGCGTAAAGATTATCCCTCTACATTGCCAAAAGAGGAAAGTTATGTCAAGGAAGGGAGTTTTGTCCGGCAACAAGTCACGTCCCCAGGATACTACCGCCCTCCCAGCATACTTCGCGCAGAAAAATACTGGGCTGTTTTTGCGAACAAACCGCTAGTAGTCCTCATGCGGCCAAAAAGTGAATTGCATAAAAGACTCGCACACATATATTCAGTGGAACAAGACAATTTATTACGACGCTGTGAAGGAGCGTGGGACAGGTGTGTTTACCTGTGTGTGGATGGCGTTAAGCACCAAGGACAGGTGTGTTTGCCTGTGTGTAAATGGAGTGTTCAGCACCAGGTACAGGTGTATTTACCTGTGTATGGATGGTGTTCAGCACCAGGGACAGGTGTGTTTACCTGTGTGTGGATGGTGTTCAGCACCTGGGACAGGTGTGTTTACCTGTGTGTGGATGGTGTTCAGCACCAAGGACAGGTGACTTTACTTGTGTGTGGATGGTGTTCAGCACCAAGGACAGATATGTTTACCTATGGATGGATGGTGTTCAGCACCAAGGACAGATATGTTTACCTATGGATGGATGGTGTTCAGCACCAGGGATAGGCATGTTCATCTATTGACTTGTCGACCCCTGATCACACTCTACTTAGCAACTGACCTATAGAGTAACACACCAGCTCCACAGGCACACAGAGGCTGGAGACCACTTGGCCAACACAGTTCAGTGTTCAGCATTTATTGAAAATATGACATTTAGTATTACGTACTTCAGCCGGGTGACCCACTTAGATCAGACAACAATAAAAAATTGCAAACACATAATTACAGCTGCGGATATATCATGAAAGTTATACTTCTTAAAATTCTGAAGATATCTGCTTCTTTCACCAAGGCATATCACCAAGAATGCACAATTTAGTGTCAAAGAAGTTTTCATGTAATTGTATGTAATTTCAGTGTGTAATTTAACTCACTTTTTAAAGTAGCTATAGTAAGCAATTATTACATTGAAGTTATCGGGTTCATTAAAACTTAAATAAAGTCTTAAGTGAAATTGTTACTAAGAACTTAATTTCAGCAAAGCAAATCTTAAAATTATCAACTTCAGTACATGTATTAAAAACTATACACACTAAGTAATTAGACTATCCCTGTCACCTTAACATGTGATAAATACTGAATTTAGGTATATAAAACTTGCAAAATTCCACACCGCATTTATAACATTTTGCCTTTGTACATATACATATAAAGACAGATATAGTTGAAAAGGAATAATTGTGGAATAAGCTATTTGTCAGCTTTATGGAGTTTTAACTCCGTAGAACCATTAGTCAGGTCTCCTGGTCCCAGTTTCTGTTTTTTGCTTGAAAGATGTTGTTTCTATCATCATCATGGTTACCATGTATATTTAAAAGTCTTCTCTCTTCCTTTTGGTATAGTAGGGTAGGAAAGTTTAGGATCTGGATTCTTAGTTTGTCTTCATGAATTCCTTAAAGCATACATGTAGGTACCATATTTGTGGCCCTTAGTAAAACGTGTTTTGTCCCAACGACTGGGGTCCACATGTGTGGTAACATCCTGTAAGTTATATCCAGTGGTCCTTACTCTGAATGTGGGCATCTTATTTTGTACACTGATAGGAAAATCTCTTTATCCACATACTCAATAATAGTTTATCCTGTCAATCCTGCGATCTATTGTTCTTTGCTTGCTAGAGGTGTTGGAATTCGTAGTCATAGACAATCATTGTTTTCAAAGAGTGATTTTTCAAAGCAATGGTTAGGTGTTGTCTAATGATGTTGCAAATTACGAGGCAGCAGGGATGTGTATGTGTGCTGCTGCTGACCACTGGGGTTCCTCAGGGGTTCATAGTGGTTTGGACTATCAGCACCAGGGGCAGCTGCTGTCTGGGATTGGTTATCAACTGACTCATCATCATTCTCATTAGTAGCTGCTGCCACATACTTGTGGGGCTGTGTCCCTTCTCTTCCTTGTGGATGGGCACCATTGTCAGGACCCAGGGAGGGAGATGGAACATCATAAGCATCTCCTGATTCACTATGGGCTTCAGCCTGAGGGCCAGTTTGATTTTCAGGGGGAAGGGGAGGGGTCAGAACCAAATAGCCAAAGCTGTCAAGACCCTGCATGTTGGCTGTACCTCGGTGTGAATGTTCTCGTTGGTTGATTCCGTACTCAGATGTATCAGCATCGTCAGTTGGAACATTATAGATACGCTCGCTGTCCTCTGTACCGGGATGCGACGTTTTGGATTGGCTGTTTACATTTGCATTTGTTGTAACTTTGTGTAGCCCTATCTGGTTATTACTACTGGTCATGCTTGTACCTGTGGCGTTTGTGCTGTTAGAACCCGCTTGCACAGTAGAATCCCTTTCCCTTCTCTTATACATGCACCATGCTCCAAAGACAATACCGCAAATAATGAATAGTCCAAGAAGAACACACAACGTGGCAAGAACTGGCACAGACAAGACGATGCCATCACCAGTAGGGCCAGCAATGTTTTCTGTCATTGTTGACTGAAAACCAAGAGAAGAGTCAGAACTGGCTGTAGACCAATCGGGGTTAGGGTCAGTTGTGTTAGGGAGAATGTTGGGTGTTAGGGAGAATGGTGGTGCCTTTGATGTTAACTTTGCTGACTGATGAAAAGGAGAACTGCTGACTGTAGACAAGCTAATAGTAGAGTCAGCATGTTTTGTGCTTGAAATAGATAAGCCTGGTGTCGTCTCCTCACAGATCAGGTTTTCAGGATCTACATCCCGTAAGAGTTGCCCTGCAAGTTTGGCAGGTCCAGCACATCTGATCTGGGATTCAAATGGGTAGGACCCGTTCATCCTCTGTCTAAAGGGGAGCATCCTACAGTCACACTGCCAGGGGTTGTTCTCAATTCTTACAGTATCAAAGGGGTGGTCAGACCTAACATCAATGGAACCCAGTATGTCATATGCCATGACTGGAAGTGTCTCCATTTGGTTATAATGTATCTCAAATCCTGACAGCATTGATGAAGTAGACAGATTTGGTAAGGCTTCTAAAGGGAAAGTGTTGATGTTATTATTATCAAGTAAGAGACGTTCAAGCTGAAGTAGATGCCCAAACGTGCCAGCTGGGATGGCTCTGATGTTATTGTATGCAAGATTTAGATCGCGAAGCTGTGTTGTGTCATTGAAGGTGCCTGCCTCGATTCTGTGTATGTCATTACGGCTAAGGTAAAGATTCTCTAGGTTACCAAGTCCCACAAATAAGTCAGCTGGGATGGTTCTGATGTTGTTGTGTGTAAGACTTAGATAGCTTAGCTGTGTTGTGTCTTTGAAGGTGCCTGCAGCGATACTGCGGATGTCATTATCGCCAAGATAAAGAGACCTTAGGTTACCAAGTCCCACAAATATGTCAGCTGGGAGAGCACTTAACTGGTTTTTGTTAAGAAACAAGGTCCCCAGATTACCGAGTCCTGAAAATGTGTCAGCTGGAAGACTAGTCAACTGATTAATATAAAGGTACAGTTGATTTAATCTGGTCAAGTTTTGGAATGTTTTGTTCTGGATCATGGAGATCTGATTGGAATAAAGATCTAATATTCTCAAGCTCTTGTACCTTGAGAAATCAGACTGATTTAAGTTTGTGATGGCGTTACCCCATAGGTTAAGGTAAGTGATGGTTGTAGGTAGGTCCTGAGGAACACTGCTGAGGCCTCTGTCGTTGCAGTCACAGCGTGATGATGAACAGCTGCTGCTGCAGGCTGTTTTGATTGGTGTTGGGAACAGTGTTGTTGCTTTTGATGTTGACTTTGCTGAGGTATCAAAAACAGGGGAAGGACTGACTGTAGACCGGTCTGGGTTAGAGTCACCAGTGGGTGTGTTGCTGGGTGTTGGGGAGAATGTGGGTACCTTTGATGTTGACTGATGAACAGGAGAAGACCTGCTGACTGTAGACAAGCTAAGGGTAGAGTCAACAATGCGTTTTGTGCTTGAAATAGAGAAGACTGTTGTCGTCTCCTCACAGATAAGGGCTTCAGGACCTACATCCCGTAAGTATTGCCCTGCAATGTTGGCAGGTCCAGCACATCTGATCTGGTCTTCAAATTGGTAGGACCCGTTCATCCTCTGCCTAAAGGGAGCCATCCTACAGTCACACTGCCAGGGGTTGTTCTCAATTCTTACAGTATGATAGGAGAGGTGAGACCTAACATCAATGGAACCCAGTATGTCATATGCCATGACTGGAAGTGTCTCCATTTGGTTATTATATATCTCAAATCCTGACAGCACTGATGAAATAGACAAATCCATTAAGGTTTCTAAAGGGAAAGTGTTGATGTTATTATTATCTACTAACAGACGTTCAAGCTGAAGTAGATGCCCAAACGTGCCAGCTGGGATGGTTCTGATGTTGTTGTATGCGAGACTTAGATCGAAAAGCTGTGTTGTATCAATGAAGGTGCCTGGCTCGATTCTGTTTATGTCATTATTGCTAAGGTAAAGAATCTCTAGGTTACCAAGTCCCACAAATATGTCAGCTGGGATGGTTCTGATGTTGTTGTGTGTAAGACTTAGATAGCTTAGCTGTGTTGTGTCACTGAATGTGCCTGCCTCGATACTGTGGATGTCATTCCTGTCAAGGTAAATAGACCTTAGTTTAGTTAATCCCTTAAATATGTCAGCTGGGAGACTACTTAACAGGTTTTTGTGAAGAAACAAGGTCCCCAGATTACCGAGTCCTGAAAAGATGTCAACTGGAAGACTAGTCAATTGATTATCCGAAAGGTACAGGCTATATAGGCGTGTCAAGTTGTGGAATGTTTTGTTATGGATCATAGAGATCTGATTGGAACGAAGATCTAATGATCCCAAGCTCTTGTACCTAAAGAAATCAGACTGACTTAAGTTTTTGATGGCGTTTTCCCATAAGTAGAGGCTGGTGATATCTGTAGGCAGGTCCTGAGGAACACTGGTGAGACCTCTGCCCCTGCAGTTACAGACTGATGAACAGCTGCTGCTGCAGTCTTCTGTTGTGGTCGGTCCAGCTTCCTTCAGGATGATCAGCAGAAGAACCAGCAGCCTCCTCGCTTTGGTGGACATACTGGCGTGTAGCCTGATATATATAACAGAGATCGGGTACATTAGCATGCAACTAGACTGTGTTGGAAGGGGGTTTGACAAATTATAAAAATTCACTGTTCCAATAAGACTAGTACGTAATCATTTCCAATGGCCTGAACCACCTGTACCAAAATTTCATACCAAAATGGTATTTGCAATGTTTTAGGTTCACTTTGGGCTGACTGAGTGCAATACTAACTGTTAAACACACTTCAATGAAACACAGTCTAAGATCAGTGGTAGTAATCTGATTTGTAATTTTGGCTGGTGAAAAGTCTATACTATTTACAGCGTGCAATCAATAGACTATTACAGATTATACATAACAAAGAAGTACAGTGTCCGGTGCTGATAGCACTGCAGCTGTGCTGAATGGCGCTGCCCCTCGTAAGGTATGTACTGCACTCTACTGCCCCCTGGCTGGTGCTGATAGTACTGCAGCTGTACACTACTGTCCTTACCAGGTGGTGATGATACTGCAGCTGTACACTACTGCCCCCTAGCTGGTGCTGATCGTACTGCAGCTGTGCTGAATGGCGCTGCCCCTCGTCAGGTATGTACTGTACTCTACTGCCCCCTACCTGGTGCTTATAGTACTACAGCTGTACACTACTGCCTACCTAGCTGGTGGTGATGACACTGTAGCTATGCCGGGTAGCCTTGCCACTCTGCCACTCATTACGTATGTACAGTGTAGTATTGCCCCCTCCCATGTGCTGATAGTACTGCATCTGTCCTCGGGGCCCTGTGGCTCATGTTACACTTCCGACTTCCCTGTTGTCATTTTTATGACGTATGAGCCAAGCATTTGATTGGGCAATCGTTCCAACTACTTTGTTTCTCATGGACTTAAAATTCATCTGATGTAACAGAGAAGGTGTTGATTTGCTCACGTCAGTAAGGAAGTTGTCTTCAGTCTGCAAACTCCTTAAAGTCTCGGGGATCCTTCTTAAGGGTGTCCTTCAACTCAGCGCTGAGGTCACCAGGTGGTTGGACTACCTGAAGTTATAATTATAGATAGTTGGGTTCGGCCGACACTGCCTTATGTGTTACATGCCTACAGGGCATATCTGTGGTAGTTAGTTTAATATGTACCAGCCGTCTGAACATAACCGGGAGTTGTAATAAACTGTAATTCTTGAGATTTTGCTGTTTTATATTCTCAGTGTTAAAGCCAGACCGTTTCAGACCTTGAAATCTCGTTCCTATGATCCTGTAAGAGTTCCTAAGAAGAACTGATCCTTTAACTTGATAATATCTGTTTAATGACTCGTACCAAGCACTGACACTTCCTGTTTCCTTGTCGCCATTTCCTTATGACGTATGAACCAAATACAATTGTTTCTACAATTTTACTTGTTATGGACTACAAAACATGTAGGGTAACTGAGAAAAAGTTGTTTAATCGAAGTTAGTATTTAAGAAGTGTGTGTGTGCATTGTCTGTTTGTGTCTGTTTATTTGTGTATGTTTGTGTGTCTTTGTGTCCGTGTATGTGCATGTGTGTGTCCGTGTGTGTCTGTGTGTCGGTGTATGTGCCTGTTTGTGCGCGTGTGTGTGTATTCTTGTGTGTTAGTGTATGTGTCCATATATGTAAGTGTGTGTGCCTGTTATTTTCTTACAACCACCCCGAGTCGAAATCTGACCACAGCAAATTGTAATTAATGGTGATGATGCGCTTTCATTCGTTGATTCACAGATGTAAAAGCGGATGATGATTTACCTGAAATAACACTCACAACGTACAGTTACAGGAAAACTTGAAAACAGTGTTCTAACCACTTGATATTGTCCCTGTTTCCTTATCACCATTTTGTTGTGACATTGTAACCAAAAATTTGACTGGACACTCCTTCCAACTATTTTAATTGTCAGGGACAAAAAGACAAGCACCATGCAGCATTGCAAAGAAGTATGGAAGTAAGTCTTCAGTTTTAAAACTACTTACAGTCTCAGGGAATCTGTTTTGAGATTGTCTTGATTCTGTCCCAGTTTAATCTCTTAAATCATGCCCACAGGGCGTGGCAGCTACAGGTGCCAGCCTTCTGAACATAATGAGTTGTTATGATCTGGGAAATGTTATTAGCTAACAATGTGCCTTTGTGCTGTGTGTGTGTGTGTGTGTGTGTATGTATGTATGTGCGTGTTTGTGTGTGTGTGTGTGTGTGTGTGTGTGAGTGTCACAGTGTATGTGTGTGTGTGCCTGCTATTTTCTTACAAGTATCTCTCCTAACGCAAAAAGGTATTACTTAAACAAAATTATTTGATGGCGATGGTACACTTTGCTTCGTTGTTTCGCAGATGTAAAAGGGAACAAATATTTTTAACTGAAATAACGAAAACCTGAAAACAGAGATCTAACCAAGTGTTCGTCCCGGTCCCGGTTGTGACGTTGGAACCAAATGAAATGTTAGATTGGACAGTCCTTCCAACTATTTTACTTCTCAGGGAAAGGTAACAGTTACACCAGGTACCATGTAGGTTACAAATAAGAAGTTATTGACAAACCTCAGTACAGAAGAAAGCTGTCTTCATGAAACTCTTTAAAGTCTCAGGGAGTCTGTCTGAAGTATGTCTGTCTCAACTCGGCACTGAGGCGGTCTGACTACCTAAAGCTCGAAGTAAGATAAAAATCTTGGGCTCAACTAACACTGCCTTTATTGTGTCACACCCGCAGGTGATGAATTTACCTGTCAGATATCTATGATCTTGTTGCTATGATCATTTAAGAGTTTCCTAAGAAGAGTTGTTCCTTTAACCCTGTCTAACTTAATAATATCTGGCTGATGACTGGGTATCAACCAAGTGCCTTCTCACACTGACGCTTCCTGTTTCCTTGTCTCCATTTCCTTATGACGTATAAACCAAATCGGACGATTGTTCCAATAATTTTACTTGTTATGGACTACAATGCATCAGGTACCATGTAAGATTACAGAAAGGGTTGGCTCCTTTAAGTCAGCATTAAAGTAAATTGTCTTCAGCCTGTTTTGAGTATGTCCTTCACCTCGGCGTAGAGGTGATGAGACTACCTGAGTTTAGATAAGGACATTGGGCGCGGCCGACACCGCCTTTTGTGTTACGTTATGCCAACAGGCGATACCTGTGGTAGCTTCTGTGTGAACATGAATGGGCTGTTTGTCTGATGCTCTGGCCTCACCAACTTCATTTGTTGATTCTCGGATTTTTTTTCAGAAAAGAATTGGACTGGCAGGTCGAAAAAAAAATATGGAACTACCAGAGGACTCTAAACTTTGGGTTCGGCTAACACTCAGCCCTTTCTCTTACTTAGGCCATGCCCACAGGGCGTGGCAGCTACAGGTGCAGCCTTGGGAACATAATGAGTTGTTCTGCTCTGTAAAATGTTATCAGGGCTTGGAATCTCTTTTTGTCAGTATACCGATATTCAGCTAACTCTGTATCTTTGTGTTATGTGTGTATGTGTTTGTGTGTGTGACTGTGTGGTGTGTATGTATGTGTGTGTGTATGTTTGTGTGTATGTATGTGTGTGTGTATGTTTGTGTGTGTGTGTGTGTGTGTGTTGTCCATGTGAGTGTGTATGTATGTATGTGTGTGTGTGCGCGTGATATTTTCTTTCAAGTATCTCTCCTAACCCAAAACAGTATTATTGTAGGAAACTTCGCTGATTCACAGATGTGAACGAGTATGATAATTTTTAACTGAAATAACACGAAAATCTGAAAACAGATTTCTAACCAAGTTGTCCCGGTTTCCTTTGTTGTGACCTTGGACCCAAATATTAGTTCGGACAATCAATCTAACTATTTTACTTCTCATAGAAAAAGTACACCAGGTAACATTTAGGTTAGAAATAAGAAGTTATTGACAAACCTCAGCAGGAAGGAAGCTGTCTTCGTGGAACTCCTTATTAAAGTCTCAGGGAGTCTGTCTGAAGTGTGTCTGTCTCAACTCGGCACTGAGGTGGTTGGACTACCTGAAGCTCGAAGTCAGATAAAAAATCTTGGACTCAACTAACACTGCCTTCATTGTGTCACACACCCGCCGGTGACTTTACCTGCCTGATAGGTACATGTGCAGGTCTCTAAACATGTGATGATCTGATTACCCCCTCCCGGCTCAAAGTGACCTCGGACGGTAACTCTGTGTCCTTATCGCCATTTTTGTGACGTTGGAACCAAACATTTGATCGGACAATCCTTCCAACTTTTACTTATCATGAGCAAAATACATCAGGTGCCATGTAGGGTTACAGAAAAGAAGTGGGTTGATTGAGGTCAGCATTTAAGAAGTTTGTAGTTTGTAGTTGTTTGTTTGTTTGTTTGTTGGTTTATTTTTATTTAACCAGGGTTTCATGTCGCCTGGCTGGCGTTTTTTCTAAAGATACATACATGTAACATAACAATAAGCGATAACGATATGAAATCAATTAAATGGCAATGTTTTGAGTGAGTCCTTCACCTCGCCGCTGAGGTGATTAGACTACCTGAGGTTTATATAGACATTGTGTGCGGCCGCACTGCCTTTTGTGTTACCTTGAGTCATGGCAATAGGCGATATCTGTGGTAGCTTCTGTGTGCACATAGAATGGGTTGTTTGTCTGGTGCTCTGTGGGTGTTTGTGTGCGTGTGTGAATGTGTGTGTGTGTATGTTTGTGTGTGTGTGTGTGTCTGTGTGTGTGTGTGTGTGTCTGTGTGTTGGTGTGTGTGTGCGCTAGGGGACCGTTCCTGAAGTCCAACCGATCCAGAAGTCCTACTAGGGGGCCGTTGCAGAAGTTCAATAGATCCCCTGCTGGGGGAACGTTGCTGAAGTTCAACGGATACAGAATTCCTACCGGGGGTCCGGTGCAGAAGTTCAACCGATCCAGAACCCCTAATAGGGGGACCGGTGCAGAAGTTCAATATATGTCCTGCTGGGGGACCGTTGCTGAAGTTCAACAGACCCAGAACTCCTACTGGGGGGACCGTTGCAGAAGTTCAAGTTGAGCCTATAGCTATTCGAAGTTATCATCGATGATAAGATGTATTTCTTCTTCAAACTTCTGATGTTAGACTGAGATGTGAACATATCACCAGCATCAATAACTATTTAGAAAATGGTATGGACAACTTGTATTTTCACATTTTATGCAGGAAGCATGTCGAGATATGAATAGCTGTTTTAGATTTTTAATGTTTACGTGACTAAGTCTTTGTTATACGAAATGAATTAAAATTGCCGAAATATCCATGTATGTTGTGTTTTATAGATAAGTTTTACAGATGAAACAGATGAACTTGGTCAACATTTCTGTAAACATCTTTTCAACATTAAATAAACCTCTCTCTCTCCCTCCCAATCATACACATACACCCCCCCACACACACAAACACACAGACACACACACAAACACGCACGCACACGCACGCACACACACATACACACACACACACACACACGTGCACACACACACACACACACATACACACACACACACACACACGCACGCACACACATACACACACACACGTGCACACACACACACACACACGTGCATACACACACACACGCACACGCACGCACATACACACACACGTGCACACACACACACACACACATACACATACACACACACGTGCACACACACACACACACACATACACATACACACACACACACACACACGCCGAAATATAACGGGTTAACCTTCTTGGAGAATGAAATTACATTATGAAGAATGAATGCAGCTAAGTGCTTGAAATTTGGTTAAATCTGACAGTCATGATCAGTTGGCAAAACAGCCGGTAAGGGGAGACTGGTTGCGAAATTCCTGTTGTTGAACGTTTTGTGTCAATCTGTAACGTTACCACGCAGGCTGTCACAAGGGAGTCCTTCAGCACCAAGGACAGGACAACCTTTCTCGGTGTGTCATTAGTAAACGCTGGTCCCACGCCTGGGGAGCGAGGCTAGCTGTTGATACCCCGTATGTCAACTCTGTTGATGGTGTAGGAGGTTAAAGGCACGTGAATAAACAGAACCCCTGTAAATTGTGTGACTGTAAATTTTTATTTCCACGTAACGTTATAACAATCACTATCTAAGGTTCAGTTATGGCATCTAAATCCAAATAGAACAGATTTTATTATCGCAAGACATTCCAAGACATATTACCGTGATGATTTCTATTTTAATATAGCTACAGTACTCTCATTTCGATTGGTTTTAAATTATATAATATGTAATTTTGTTTGTTTTATTGCCAGGCAGTTTGTTTATTGGTTACATCCCGCCGTAACTTGAGCCCGTTGCCAGGCAACCTGATTGTTCGAACAATCGTGACGTCACGGCTAGGATACCGGGACAGCTCAGCCGAGTGCGGCCGTGTTCCGGTCGTGCGCGTGCTAAAACTCAGGATTTCAGCAGTCAGAGGGCGTTTTCACCGCCAAAAATCGCATCAAATATTGTTTAGACAGTACTACATATACCACCGCCATGGGACCGGGCTAAGTTGGCAAGAATCCGAGGTTTACGGCGTCAAAAGGACGACCTTTGACGTGAGAGACTCTGTCTGAGGAGCCGCCATATTGACGACTGCAACTGTTGACGCCGGACAGTCGACAGACAGAAACAAGTCTTAGCAATGATGACAGACCGAACTTAAGAAGATTGTAGCAGGACAGAAGACTCAGGAACACACCATACATCCTTCTACAGCAACTCCACAAGTCCAACACAATTCAGCACGTTTTGTTTGAGAATACGGTAAGTCAAGTGTTTATCATTTGAAAATCACGGCACTAGAAGAAAAGTAGCTGAACATTTTCCTTGACAAGTAGAGGCTCAGATTTCTTCTTCTTTCTTTATAAAGTACAACGGTTTGGACTGAGAAGTCAAATAATTCACTTCTATGTTAAAGTAAAAAGTAACGGAGGAAAGTTTAATCAGATAAAATGTACCTGTAGTATTGAAGTATATAATGTTTTTTCCGCTCAACGTTTTACGGTGTTGACAAGCAAAGATATTCGAATCTTTGATCGTGGGTTATAGTTTTGGAAGACCAGGGGAAAGGGTGACTGATACATGTATATTTCTGCACAATGTACTACTTAGATAAATAATATAAAAGACGATATTTGTTGTTTTTGTCAGCGATTGTGGATTACGGACTTTCTACAAACATGTCGCTTATTTATTTGTCTAGAAAAATACACAAGTTTTGTGTAACACCGTTCTATGAGTGATTTTGGAACTTACTGATGTCCAGTTGTTTGACGTGTTGTTTGTTAGGGCATGACAGTGGTAGTTGACTTGAGTAGACAGTTCAGTGTAAGACATGGCAGGATAAAACATGGTAGATTCATTTTGGAAAATGCTGGTTTTCTGGTTGAAATTGTGTCCTCTTTTCATGTCAAGGTAGGTGTTGGTTCTGTGATTTTCTGAAAAGGTATTTAGGTGAACACAAAGCGTTGAGACCATGTCAGGAACGACATTTCCCTACAACCATTTCTGGTGAAGTATAATCTTGAAGCTTCATCTTCATTGCTAGACATGTTTCTTACTCAGTGCCAGGATTTTTGGAATGTTGGTTTTCTGGTTGAAATTGTGTCCTACTGTTGGTAAATCTTATAAAAAGGTAAAAACAAAGCGTTGATACCATTTCAGGAAGGACATTTTCCTACAACCATTTCTGGTGTATAATTCTAAAGCTTCATCTTCATTGCTAGACCTGCTTCTTGCTCAGTGCTAGGGTTTTGGCGATGCCACAGGGGCGGAGCCTTGTTTCTGTTGCCTTTATTATGTCTTTGACTTCTCAGACCATCAACTGAGAAGTGAAGAGGAGCCATGTTAAGATTTCCTTGATACTTTCAATCAGGATAAAAACATTGTATCAGCAACTAGTGAGTTTTTTTTTCTGCTGTATAAGTTCTTTATGTGGTGATGAAAGTATTAGAAGAAAGGCTGGACAATGTCCTGTTGTAAAGTTTATGAAATCTGACTGTTAATCAAGACCATAGAACAACATACCGCAGTAGAAATTCCTGGAAAGCAAAGCATCACTGTTTTACACTATATACATGTACAGGGTATAGAACAACTAGATTATCAACATGGCAAATAATAGGTAAAGAGAGAAAAATCCAAAGTGGGTAGTTTGACCTTAAAGAGTAAAGTTTTCAGCAATTTTCTTCAAACTTAATTGATGTTAGATTATACAGACTATTTTCTATTCCAGCCCCCATACCATTCACCATGTACAGAAGACTACAAGAGATCCGTCAGTCCCATGAGTTGTACCGTGTCCCCACCCCCCCCCTCCAACCCCAAGCCAGCCAACCAGGCACCACAGGATGTCCAGCACCAGACCCGTAAGGGCCGCAGAAACCTCCGCAAGGCCCCCCAGGTCCTCGGTAAGGCCCCCCAGGTCCTCGGTGTGGACATGAACGAGGTGATGGACTCCTGTGAAGAATTTTCCGATCGTCACCTGAAGGCTGGGCACAGACCTGAGTACATACCGACCAGAGGATTCTCAGACAACATGCCAAACAGGTGCACCCTTGGAGTTATTGTAAATATTAGATTGTTCAGGGACTTTTCACTTGCTCCAGAAGTCTTGTATTAATAACATATGGAAATGTAATTGTAGGGGTGTGTACCTCATTTGCTGTACTCAAATTAAAGCCCTTTTCAGTGCACTGACTTTTCCCCTTTTTTGTATCCGAAGATACATGAGATCATCCCCCACAGAAGAGGAGCTGGATAGAGCCTTAGACGAGCACGCGGAGAGACTGTACCACCACAAACTGCAGACCCAGATGTTTGGGGAGGACCTCAGCACCTCAAAGATGCCGCCAAAGAAGCGAGGTAAGAAAGTCCGCGCACAGGAGAAGCTCCACCAACTCGAGCAGGAGCGCCACAACGCCATGCCCTTCAACCACGAACACCAGCTGCTCCGATCAGTCTGCACCACGGCCATGTTTGGCGAGGACCTGTCCGATGAGTCGTCAGCGACCCGTAGAGCGCCCGCACAGCCCGGTCTGGTTGGAGGACGGAACCACCGCACCCACGATATGCAGGGAGCAGAGAAGGCGCGGTACCAGGTGCATCCTGAGCCTGATGATCACGATGAGGCCGTCTACATCACGCTGGAAGACCTGGACTTCCGCGCCAACAGACTGAAGCAAGCAGCCGACTCGGATCTCTCCTCTGACAGGACTGGTGAGAGTTTGAAACTGTGTGTTTAAGTGTAGAGTTTTTCTCTGTACTCCTGTTTTTTTAACCCTTCAGTATAACATGATCCAGGTGGATGGAGAAACTGTGCAGTCCTACTGAATCCTAACACAAACCTCCACTAGTGAACTGTGCAGTCCCACTGAATCCTAACACAAACCTCCACTAGTGAACTGTGCAGTCCCACTGAATCCTAACACAAACCTCCACTAGTGAACTGTGCAGTCCCACTGAATCCTAACACAAACCTCCACTAGTGAACTGTGCAGTCCCACTGAATCCTAACACAAACCTCCACTAGTGAACTGTGCAGTCCCACTGAATCCTAACACAAACCTCCACTAGTGAACTGTGCAGTCCCACTGAATCCTAACACAAACCTCCACTAGTGAACTGTGCAGTCCCACTGAATCCTAACACAAACCTCCACAAGTGAACTGTGCAGTCCCACTGAATCCTAACACAAACCTCCACTAGTGAACTGTGCAGTCCCACTGAATCCTAACACAAACCTCCACTAGTGAACTGTGCAGTCCCACTGAATCCTAACACAAACCTCCACTAGTGAACTGTGCAGTCCCACTGCATCCTAACACAAACCTCCACTAGTGAACTGTGCAGTCCCACTGAATCCTAACACAAACCTCCACTAGTGAACTGAGTCAAACCTTTTCTTTCTTTTTTCTAGAATAGTGCAAACAGGAAATACTGTATCTATATTCACAATATTGTCATAGATTTTCTTTTTATCTCCTCCTTTTTATTTTGTCTGGCAAATAGTTTAACAAGTTTTGACATCTGGAAGGAAATTAGCCTCAATTTTTTCCCTCGCAGCCATCATCATAATAACTGTTGTTACTTATACATCCCTCTACATTTTATAATCTGTAGCCACCAAGCTGCCATCCCTGGCTCCACAGCACCACCGTCTGGCTGGTAAGAGAACTGCAGCAGCCGCCACCATCTCTGGCCACCACTCGGTGAGTTTCAGCACATGTTGCACGGTTCATTTGAAACTTACAGTAAACAGTTTTGTCATCACTTTTCATGGTAAGAAAGTGAGATCAAGGCAAGAGGTTTCTTGGTTCATACAATCACAAAACAATTTTGTTAAAATTGTAAAAAGTTACAATTAATGATTCAGCTTGAAACACAAATGTATCATGTACTCTCTGTCACCACTATAGCGGATGGACACAAAGCAACACATCGCCGTAACGTCTGACAACGCAGCCCCAACCATTGCCGGCCACTACATGGTGAGTTTCATCCCATTGACTGATTTCTTGAGACTTACAGTCAACACTTTTGCACTAGTTTTCAGTGGAAATTAAAGAGTAACAAAGTTGTAGTTGTAGTTGCTTCGCTACTATACCTCTTAGAACGTTCTTGCTTTGTATAATCATTCAGAAATAACCAAAGTTACCTTTCAACTGTATCATATACCCAAACACTAACCATGGCCACTATGCTCACCACCAGCTGAAGGACCCAAAGCCTCCGGTTGCCGCAAAGTCCGACAACGCCATGGCAACAGAGAATCTGCAGACCAAGAAGCGAGCATCCCACCGCAGGACGAGAGACAGCCGGGCCCTGAAGCGGCGCTGTGAGAGTCCCAGTGGCCCCGTGCACAGCAAACACTAAGTCCTCAGGTCGCCCTGACATCCCTCATAGTGTACATGGTCTGTACAGCTAGACACAACTAGAAAAAGTCCCCTTGGTTGGTCAAAACTCTTCCTTCCTCCCTCTTTTGACTGTACACTATATAAAAACACCTGCTGAAGCTTAAAAAACAATTCTACTGGACATTTTTCCAGTTTGATACATCAGTCCACATCCTTTCATGAAACAACTCCCCACTTATGAGCATCTAAGGTGTAAATTTAAAACAAAACTTGCTCCATAGCAACAGTGCATGGCAAGTGCCTTTTTGAGGTTACACAAAAGGGGGAACCAAACACCACAGACCTGCACATGACGGATATATCTGGGCCAAGCTTGTCAGTGAGGGCCCAGTCTGGCTAGAGGAATGTCCTTGGAACACATATAGAGAAATATAACTGTCAATTTTCATCTAGCACCTGGCTTTAGATATCAGTGAGTGAGCCACGGACACTCCTATAGTTATTTAGTAAGATCAAGGGTGTGTTTGAGTGATGCAGTTTTATCACCTAAAGCCTGCCATAGCAAACACTCCCTAGTTTATATAGTACCAGGACTTCGGGCATTATCAGGACTTCCAAAGGTAAACTCAACGTGCAATATTCCAACAGTAGTTCATCTACTGTTATAGGAAACCCAAAGGGAGGTTTCACCATTAGGGTGGCCCGCACACAGTAAATGACCTTTGCCTCTCAACAGGGACTGTCCAAGTCCCGACAGAGTAGGGTTTCCATTTAGGGGTTTTCCCTTTAGGGTGTGTGTGCGTAGGTGTGAGTGTGCCATGTTTTGGTCTCCTGGATGGAATGGCCCCTTCCATCCAGGAGACCAAAACATGCATGTAAATGTTGGTGCATGTGTGGGTGGTTGGGTGGTGTGTGTGGCATGTTTTGGTCTCCTGGCTGGAATGGCCCCTTCCGGCCAGGAGACCAAAACATGCGTGTCTTTTTGTGTGTGTACATGTGTTTGTGTGTGTACATGTGTTTGTATGTGTGTGTACATGTGTTTGTGTATGTTATTGTGTGTGTGTGTGTGTACATGTGTTTGTGTGTGTGTACATGTGTTTGTATGTGTGTGTACATGTGTTTGTGTACATGTGTGTGTTTGTGTGTGTGTACATGTGTTTGTGTGTGTGTACATGTGCATGTGTGGGTGGTGTGTGTGGCATGTTTTGGTCTCCTTGCCGGAATGGCCCCTTCCGGACAGGAGACCAAAACATGCATGTCTTTTTGTGTCATGTGTGTGTGTACATGTGTTTGTGTGTGTGTGTGTGTGTACATGTGTCTGTCTGTGTGTGTACATGTGTTTTTGTGTGTGTACATGTGTGTGTGTGTGTACATGTGTGTGTGTGTGTACATTGTGTGTGTGTACATGTGTTTGTGTGTGTGTACAGTGTGTGTGTGTGTACATGTGTGTGTGTGTGTACATGTGTGTGTGTGTGTACATGTGTGTGTGTGTGTGTACATGTGTTTGTGTGTGTGTACATGTGTTTGTGTGTGTGTACATGTGCATGTGTGGGTGGTTGGGTGGTGTGTGTGTACATGTGTTTGTGTGTGTGTACATGTGTTTGTGTGTGTGTACATGTGTTTGTGTGTGTGTACATGTGTTCGTGTGTGTGTACATGTGCATGTGTGGGTGGTTGGGTGGTGTGTGTGGCATGTTTTGGTCTCCCGCCCGGAATGGCCCCTTCCGGACAGGAGACCAAAACATGCATGTCTTTTTGTGTGTGTACATGTGTTTGTGTTTGTGCATGTTATTGTGTGTGTGTGTGTGTGCATGTGTTTGTGTGTGTGTGTGTGTACATGTGTGTGTGTGTGTGTACATGTGTGTGTGTACATGTGTTTGTGTGTGTGTACATGTGTTTGAACACTGTGTGTACATGTGTTTGTGTGTGTGTACATGTGCATATGTGGGTGGTTGGGTGGTGTGTGTGGCATGTTTTGGTCTCCTGCCCGGAATGGCCCCTTCCGGACAGGAGACCAAAACATGCATGTCTTTTTGTGTGTGAACATGTGTTTGTGCATGTTATTGTGTATGTGTGTACATGTGTTTGTGTATGTGTGTGTGTGTGTACATGTGTTTGTGTGTGTGTGTACATGTGTGTGTACATGTGTTTGTGTTTGTGTGTACATGTGTTTGTGTAAGTACATGTGTGTGTGTGTGTACATGTGTTTGTGTGTGTGTGTACATGTGTTTGTGTAAGTACATGTGTGTGTGTATGTGTGTGTGTACATGTGTGTGTTTGTGTGTGTGTACATGTGTTTATGTTTGTGCATGTTATTGTGTGACACTGTGTGTACATGTGTTTGTGTGTGTGTACATGCGCTTGAGTGGGTGTACATGTGTTTGTGTGTGTGTACATGTGCATGTGTGGGTGGTTGGGTGGTGTGTGTGGCATGTTTTGGTCTCCTAGCCGGAATGGCCCCTTCCGGACAGGAGACCAAAGCATGCGTGTCTTTTTGTGTGTGTACATGTGTTTGTGCATGTTATTGTGTGAGTGTGTACATGTGTTTGTGTGTGTGTACATGTGTGTGTTTGTGTACATGTGTTTGTGTGCGTGTGTACATGCGTGTGTGTGTGTTTGTGTGTGTACATGTGTTTGTGTGTGTGTACGTGTGTGTGTATGTGTATGTGTGTGTGTGTATGAAGCATTTTTTTTCCTGGATATCCCAAAGTACTGCAAGTTTCATGTCCTTGAAGTCCTGGTACATAAAATGTATGTTGCATGTGCAAAATAGTGTTTAGTATATATGTATTGCAGCATGTATTTCTAGTATGTTTAAATACCTAAATGTGCTGGCAAAACCCCTTTTTATTAACTCTTAACAAATATGAGCATACACACAGAACACATTACTCAGTGAACGCTTTTGCAAGATGCCCTCATTTTCTGTAGTGACTGGACACATTGTTTTTGTGCGATATTTTCTTCTATAGAGTTGCAAACTTATTGACAAAGGAAACAATACTATACAATAAAATAACTGATAGGGACTGACTATTCTTGAAAATAATATACATATATATACCCAATAGTATTTATCATATTGCATATTATTGAAACTTTTTCATCGATGATAACCCAAAAGAATGTTCACAGGATTTTAAATATTAAGATAGAGCTCTGTTTTTTTTGGATAAATCATTTTCTAATTCTCTCCCAAACTCTCTCTCCCAAAAACCCTTTAATTGTCTATTCATGATCATTCAGCATGCTAGCAATAAACACAATATAGTATTATCATATTGCATATCATTGGCACTGCTTCGTCGATGATGACCTAAAAGAATGTTCATGGGATTTTAAATATTAAGATAGAGCCCTGGTTTTTGGTTAAATTATTTTTGAACTCTTTCCCAAAGTCTCTCTCCCAAAACCCTTTTACATGACTCAACATCCATAGACAGTTCGGCCAGCAACGTGCTTGCTTAAGTATTATTTTTTTCGTTATTATTCATTCTTATTTCCAAATGTTACATGAAAATGTGGACTTTGGCACGGATCGATAGTGCACTCATGGCAAACCCACTCCAGTTAACCGGACCACACAGTATTCTACACTGCAGCTGGGGTGGGGAAGGGGCGGGCAGGGTCAACTCCACAGATGGTAGACACTTGGCCCTCCTAGACTACTTCAACCTCTCCCACTGCACCATCTTGCAGATATGTCTGTGTCTTCCAGCGAGCGATGGCTGTCCTGCGCCTCATCTACCAATGGGGTGATGGGCCCCATCCTTGCTGGACTCCACATTCATGTCTGCTTGTAGCTAGCCTCCTTCACAGCCTTCCACTAGCTCTGGCAGTTATTATTGGGGGGAGCGATGATTTGCAGTTTTCAACATATGGGCTAGGTTTTTTTGCCGGGAAGGTGATGTCTGCACCCTACCTTTTCCTTACCCCTTTTTCCTGTCATTCCCTACCCCCCTTCCCATCATTCCCTACCCCACATTCCCATCATTCCCTTACCCCATATTCCCCGTGGGTGCAGATACCACCTTTTTGGCTGAAGAACCTCGCACATGTGTTGAAAATCTCAAATCAGCGCTCTCCCCAGCAATAACCGCCAGCGCTGGTGGAAGGCTGTGAAGGAGGCTAGCTTGCAGCAGTGGGAGAAGTAGGACTAGTCTGCAGGGACTTGTGTGTGCTGTCTGTGTGGGGAGATCTTGTACCAAACTGGAACCACCCCGGCTGAAGTGGAGATGTACTGCCTGGTCTTCTCCGACTGGAGTGGGTTTGCGACATGTGCACCATCTGTGAAACATTTTCATGTGGCATCTTTTTCTTTTAATTTATCTTTAATGTGTTTTTTTTTTTTTTAAAGAAATACGATAATAATACAATAACGGAACACACATACCACGGAACTAAACTGAAATTACAACACAATTAGCAAACGGAAGAAAAGAACTGAAATAATACCAGCTAACGCAACACTAACACAGGAAACAAAATTCAAAACACTGCATTTTACAACAATTAAATAACCTAATACAAATAAATAAGGAGAGAACATATATCAACCTAATGACGGTCTCACATAATAATTGAAGTAAAAGAACTTCAAACAGCTATATAATCAATTACGTACATTTATTGATTTGTTTATACGTAAGTAATTGGAGGGAAAACATTGATACAGGCAACAATACATACTTTTTTTTTAGGCAACATAAATGAAAAAAATTACCTTTGAAATAAATACATAGCATCTTTTGCTTTTTCTTTTTTGATGACCTATCAATATATAAACAGTTCTTCGCTCAGTTACTCTGGTCCTTTCGATAGCTGGTTACAGGCGCGGCTCGCTAGACCTGCGTCTGGGTTTTCTTCAGGAGTAGCCTTCTCTCTACATATAAACAGTACTTCAACAGACTTCAAATTCCATTATTTTCATAGATACAGCATGTTTGGGTATATAGTACATGTATGTCATTGTTTTACTGTATATGGCAAAAACTGCACATGGCAGACTACAGTTGTGAAAAACTTTTTATAGCGATAATACACTAGCATCTTGTATGTCAGTACTGTTTTACTGTATATGACGACAACCCGTAGTGTTTTAGACTTTTTATAGCGATAATACACTAGCATCTTGTATGTCAGTACTGTTTTACTGTATATGACGACAACCCGTTGTGTGAAAAACTTTTTATAGCGATAATACACTAGCATCTTGTATGTCAGTACTGTTTTACTGTATATAGCAACAACCCGTTGTGTGTAAAACTTTCTATAGCGATAATACACTAGCATCTTGTATGTCAGTACTGTTTTACTGTATATGACGACAACCCGTAGTGTGAAAAACTTTTTATAGCGATAATACACTAGCATCTTGTATGTCAGTACTGTTTTACTGTATATGGCAACAACCCGTTGTGTGAAAAACTTTCTATAGAGATAATACACTAGCATCTTGTATGTCAGTACTGTTTTACTGTATATGACGACAACCCGTAGTGTGAAAAACTTTTTATAGCGATAATACACTAGCATCTTGTATGTCAGTACTGTTTTACTGTATATAGCAACAACCCGTTGTGTGTAAAATTTATTATAGCCAGAATACACTAGCATCTTGTATGTCAGTACTGTTTTACTGTATATGGCAACAACCCGTTGTGTGAAAAACTTTCTATAGAGATAATACACTAGCATCTTGTATGTCAGTATTGTTTTACTGTATATGGCAACAACCCGTTGTGTGAAAAACTTTTTATATCAATAATACACTAGCATCTTGTATGTCAGTATTGTTTTACTGTATATAGCAACAACCCGTTGTGTGAAAAACTTTTTATAGCGATAATACACTAGCATCTTGTATGTCAGTACTGTTTTACTGTATATAGCAACAACCCGTTGTGTGAAAAACTTTTTATAGCGATAATACACTAGCATCTTGTATGTCAGTACTGTTTTACTGTATATGGCAACAACCCGTTGTGTGAAAAACTTTCTATATCGATAATACACTAGCATCTTGTATGTCAGTACTGTTTTACTGTATGTGGCAACAACCCGTTGTGTGTGTAAAACTTTCTATATCGATAATACACTAGCAGCAATCCACTCCTGAATAAATCACGTATTTGATGTTGACATGTATTTTGGCTCAGGTGTACTGATCTCATGAGTAGTGTTGAATGTCATTTAGTGTAGATAGTATCACTATGCAATAGTTGGTGTCCCTGATACCAAACCAACAAGCCCTTGTCACTAGTAGTGAAAGACACACCAACAAGACTGGTGCCCCTGTCCCTGGTGCTGAATGACACACCAACAAGACTGGTGCACCTGTCCCTGGTGCTGAATAACACACCAACAAGACTGGTGCCCCTGTCCCTGGTGCTGAATAACACACCAACAAGACTGGTGCCCCTGTCCCTGGTGCTGAATGACACACCAACAAGACTGGTGCCCCTGTCCCTGGTGCTGAATGACACACCAACAAGACTGGTGCCCCTGTCCATGGTGCTGAATGACACACCAACAAGACTGGTGCCCCTGTCCCTGGTGCTGAGTGACACACCAACAAGACTGGTGCCCCTGTCCCTGGTGCTGAATGACACACCAACAAGACTGGTGCCCCTGTCCCTGGTGCTGAATGACACTCCAACAAGACTGGTGTCCCTGGTGCTGAGTGACACACCAATAAGACTGGTGCCCCTGTCCCTGGTGCTGAGTGACACACCAATAAGACTGGTGCCCATGTCCCTGGTGCTGAGTGACACACCGACAAGACTGGTGCCCCTGTCCCTGGTGCTGAATGACACACCAACAAGACTGGTGCCCCTGTCCCTGGTGCTGAATAACACACCAACAAGACTGGTGCCCCTGTCCCTGGTGCTGAATAACACACCAACAAGACTGGTGCCCCTGTCCCTGGTGCTGAATAACACACCAACAAGACTGGTGCCCCTGTCCCTGGTGCTGAATGACACTCCAACAAGACTGGTGTCCCTGGTGCTGAGTGACACACCAATAAGACTGGTGCCCCTGTCCCTGGTGCTGAGTGACACACCAATAAGACTGGTGCCCATGTCCCTGGTGCTGAGTGACACACCAATAAGACTGGTGCCCATGTCCCTGGTGCTGAGTGACACACCGACAAGACTGGTGCCCCTGTCCCTGGTGCTGAATAACACACCAACAAGACTGGTGCCCCTGTCCCTGGTGCTGAGTGACACACCAACAAGACTGGTGCCCCTGTCTCTAATTTTAAACAACCAAACATATCACTTCCTGGTTTTGTGTATTTCTGTACCGGAACAAAACAACTGCAAAGGCAAAACTCATGCACATCTGCTTTTAAAAATTTTTTAGCAAACATACCTAAAAATGTATACAAGGCTTGCTGTACTAGTATATCTTATTCACAAGTTATGCTACCGTAGGATCTGCTTAGAGAACTTTGCTTCACTTTGCTTCAATTCAACGTGGTTGTTTTAGACAGTCTTTTTCCGCTTTCAAATTTCTAAGGCCTGTAACAGTTGATCGCTACCTTTGTCAAGCAAGTCAAGCACGTCTGCACTCAATGGTGCCTTTGGAGTACGTCATGATTGTGTAGCTATACATGCTGGTAATACCAGTCTCACACATTGCCAACATGCACACAACAGCTCTCAATTGTAATGTATCTGTTTGCTGTATTCATAGTAAAATGCCAAAGAAGATATTTAGATGTGTGTGTGTGAGTGTGTGTTTGTGATGTACGTGTCTGTATGTGTGAGAGAGAGAGAGATTCTGTGTGTGAGATTGTGTGTGTATCACGTATGTGTATCTGCATGATTGTGTATATGTACCTGAGTGTGTATCCATGAGTGTGTGCGTGTGTGTCTGTGAGATCATTCAAGATGGGTGACCTAGCTCATGAATAAGGAAATCAACATGACTGGCACCCTATCACGAAACCAGCAGATTGTCCCAAAAGTACAAGACAAGCACATCGATCCCTTACCAGGCAACATCGTCTCCAGCGAAAGCGGCTCAAACTAGTCAAGAACATTAAGTCCTTGACAGTTAACCCTCGGGTGAACCTTAAATGAACTAAGTCAAGTCCAAAGGCTTCCCTAGGTTAGTTAAGCCAAAGCCGATTTGAGCTTCTCATGAATAAATAAAGGTTTAACAAGCAAACAGACAAACCAAAGGAAACCATTCAGAGAAAACAAAGCGACTTTTGGTTGAACCTTTATTTATTCATGACAACCTCAAATCGGCCTGCAGGCCGCTTTTCATTGAGGTCATGAGGAAGGTAAGGGTCGGATAGGCCGCAAAGTCACAGAACGCCTCATAAAGCATTTCTATGGCACTAACACATCCTTAAATTCACTCATTACGGACAAATCTTCATGTGAGCAAACTGTAGGCGGCGCTTCGACGGATGTTCCATGGGCTCTACTCCCGCACTTGGAAACCCGACTCCTTCTGTACCAACGCGTGGTGTGAAAACTCTTACATGTAATTCTAGATTCATGTGAAGATTTTTAGACCAGTTTGGTCGCGTGTTAACTGGCTTTAAGTGTGATGCCAGGGATATTCTCGCATCTTAAAAGTTGGAAGTATATACCCTATGAGAGCCTTATCTGCAGTACCGCTCCCGGCCGTATCATGAAAAGTGGCAAAGGAGACCGTCAAATTGGCAAATTTCGGTCTTTTCAGGAATGGGGAAATGGTGAAAGACTCGCAAAGTGGTTTAAAGTTCTGAGGCTTATTTGACCTTGAACGCGAAACTGTGATGATATAAACCACTTATAGCAATATTCAAAGACATTTCGCTTGAACATAATTGAATATTAGGTTATATTTTAAATATTTCTCTCGCAATTTACGAATAGAAGTGGTCGAGTGTACATTTCCTGTAAATTGTTTTATAAAAAGTGTCCATACCATAATTCTAATCGTAATATATATGAAAGAATTGGATGTTGAGCAAGTGTTTTTGTATGTTTACTGATGAATTAGATCAATTTCCTTTCAAAACGCTGTAAGGTGTTTGTGTTACTAAACATTGCAACGGCGTATGCTATGGTAGCCATATTATCGTAATCTATTCACTTGGATATGACTGTGAGATAATGTCCTTGTAGTTATTCTATCAGGAACACGTGAATGTATTTTTACGAGTGTGATTAATATGAATATACTATTTACTAACTTGGAAACTATGAGGTTTGGTAGCCGCTGATCTTCACCATTTTCACAGTCGGGCCGCACCTGACCGTGACACGACCGTACTGAGGCGCCACCTAGTGAACAGTGGCGGTACCACAGCTCAGGAATGACCAGTTACCGAGTTAAGATGATACCAACGGACGAGTAAAGAATCATACAGAACACCGAATGAGACGTGCAGTTTGATGATTCAGAGTTTTATTACATCAGAGTTTTAACTTTAAATTTCCTCAAACTGATGCTGAGAGGCCGACCATAATTTTGGAGTCCCCTCGGGCTCAATACAAAACACTAAGCTACACAGGTGGCATATAAAATCAACTCGGTTTTCTGTGTTTCATAAACTCAATGCAATGATACCAGTATTGGAATAGCCTTTTGTACGTTCAATTTGCTGTTAAACTACAAGCATAGAGGTTTTTCTTTTTAACTTTTCAACTTCGTTAGTCAAACGCACAACTCCTCAGACTGGTAGAACGCTCTCGGGAGGAGAACTCTCGCACTGGCACAAGTTGAACCACTTGCGGCACCTGCAAACGGTAAAAGCAGTTCGTGATAGCACATGAATGAATGAATGAATGGATGGATGAATGGATGGATGGATGGATGGATGGATGGATGGATGGATGGATGGATGGATGGATGGATGGACGGACGGACGGACGGACGAATGAATGAATGAATGAATGAATGAATGAATGAATGAATGAATGAATTAATGAATTAATGAATTAATGAATTAATGAATTAATGAATGCATTAATTAATGATATTTCATTAGTGTGAGTTGGGTTTCAGGACACAGTGTACATAGTAGAAACATGTTGAACATGATTATGTACACACGTACATGAGAAGGGGCAGGTGGAAGATAACATTTTTTTAAAAGTAATGGTGCCGAAATTATGGCATTTTACGGCAACCTGCAATGATGATTAGCAACCTAGATTTTGGCAAGGGTTACTCAGTGAGCAACCTGGCTTATAAAGGGATTAAAGCTTTTGTAAAGCGTGTAAGTAAGTTAACGTTACTTGTAGACGGCGACGACGAGGACGACAACTATGGTGACGCACCCCACCACGATGAGGATGATGTTCCGCGTCATCTTCTCCTGATACACAGCGTCCGGATCGTCTGAAGTAGAGTATTTGGCACAAATTAAAATTACACTCGAATAAAACACATATAATGACATGCACGTTCGTCTTTTTTCTACCTATTTATTGGTTTGTTCAGACGGAAATTATATATACAAATAATTACACGGAAGACGAAAAAACATGGAGGCACAATAGAAAGCAAGCAAAAATCAAGACAAAATGTGCATTCATATATTCTTTAGCAGTGTTTTTTTTTACACGTTGAACTTTATCGCCTATGTACTTCAGTTTGCTTTTCGGGAGATACCGAGCCTTGCCTATTTGCATAGCCGAACTTTGTGTGTTCAACGGTAACATTGAGACTAAACGGCGGCCAGAAAGGCTGTTAGAAAATACAACTGTATCCATATGTGTATCATTTCTGTTTGGCTGTCATGACACCTATGGCTGTCATAAGCGGAACAGTCCGAGTGTTTACACTTGTGTGTGTCAACAGAGCCCAGAAAATGTATACTGGTCTTGCATGATAAAACTATTTTTCTAACCCCCAAAAGATTACATACTGTAAATGCAGAAATGTTCGCGGTGGTTTTCTCTTAGTGGTTTTCGCGGTGACGGCTGTACCGCGAACTCAAAATCATTACGAAAAAAAATGGTTGTCTTCCCTTCGCCTACCTCCTTGCAAGCGTAACATGTGCATACTACACATTATCACTGATCACGCCAGCAGTGCCGAAAGTTAATGTTCGGGCCGACTGTAGCACCTTTGCCCTAGCCTTTACCAGGCTCCCCAGGTCGCTGTAAAATTTATAGTAGAAATTGGCCAAATATACAGAAAATACACCAGAGGAGTTGGTTGGCCGAGGAGTTCGCAAACTGTACGCCGCGGCCAACTAACTCCTCTGGCGTGTTTTCTGTCTACTTGGCCAATTTCTACTTCTTTCACAGCGTCCCGGGGAGCCTGGTAGAGGCTACCTTTGCCCAGTCGCTATCAGATGCCCATTGCACCCCTCTCACATTAGGCGCGATTCGATCGGACGACGAGTCTGCGAGCTCTAATTTACGAGGAGGCATGACCCTGATGCCGACGAAGAAATGGCAGAGTTCCCCCTTCCCGTCAGGGTCATGCCTCCTCATAATTTAGAGCTCGCAGACTCGTCGTCCGATCGAATCGCGCCTAATGTGAGGGGGTATTAAGGCGCCATTATCCTGCAGTATGTGACTATAACGCTATCGTGAACAAAACCACCGCGAATACTCTATTTTCTCCCTACCGCGAAATTGAATTAATGCGAACTTTAAAATGCATTTACACCAGGTATCAAAGTAAGTCTAAACGGAAAAAACACATGCAGTGTAACATGATGATCATTATATAGCTAACGCTGTAACAAATACCCCGCCCACTCACCCTGTGCCGAGGCCACCTTGAAGACACACAGGAGCATCACAATGATCACATGTCCTGCTGGGAACGGCTGGAGGTTTTTCATTGTGGCTCAAGATCTGGTCTCACAGTTCCTTCAAACCGCCTCACTGATTTTCGTGCTTTCTCTTTTGGTTCCGTGTAGTCGTGTCATTTGGCGACGCTGGGAGTTAATGATTATCTGCAGGTGACGTGAACTTTCAAATACAAAATGTACCAGCGGTGCAAAGTCAGACTTAAGCGTGATTCTAGCAACGACTAGCATGAACCAAGGAGGTTATAATGTTGGAGCGACGACGACGCTGTAAACTGTCATGCATACAAAGCGTCCGAGTCATGTTGGAAATGTGGCAAACGTTCGAATGTCGTAAAAATTGTTGAGGAAAACAGACAGAAGTTTGACACTTGATAATCGCCACTGTCCATCATGAAATTGTACTAGGGGACGTAACTTGGCTTCCCTCTTAGTGTTTGCTAAAGAAAATCGATCACAAATGATTGAGGACTATTAAACACAGTTTAAGTTGTGGCTATTTGACACCAACAAAAAGTCAAACGGAGAAAATACTTCACTATCCTACTTTCACTCTTTTCAACTATTTTCCAAAGGGGAGAAATCCATCTCTATGTAGAAAGTCACCAAAGGTTATGTGTATACGTCATCCATAAAGTTAACTTAATGCGGCCTAATGAGTACATGTATTCTTGATCACCCCCATACCGCTCCACATGGACTAACCTGTTACCATGGCGACGCCGATGTCCCTTCAGAAGTGGGATGTCAGGTTCGCGCGCTTGACGTCACCTCAGGTGTCCCGTACATCACTGTACACCCAGGTAACACACCTGTAGGGTCCGTCTGACGTCCAGGTGAGGTTCTGTAGGGGATTTGTTCCCTCCATGTAACGACTTGTAGGAGTGAAAAGGGGTCAGGGGAAAATTATTTCCTTAGTAACTCGAGACGGGATCGATTCCTTAGGCGGAGTCTTAGTTTGCCCAGCTGGACAAAAGGAGCGACAAGCACACGTGAGAGACTTGAAGGAGGCAGGGGTGACCTGTGGGAGGGACGTAAGGAGGAAACACGCTCTTAAGGCAAGGTGAGAACAGAAATGTCCAGGATGTGTCACAAGGATGACTAAGATGTGACACCTTCTGCTCGAGGACCCACGCTTCTATCAGTCGGAGTCACAGTCGCGTCAGAAGTGTCAACGTGGCCCCAGCGGGACGTCGACCGGGCTTCGAGAAGGATTCTAGTACATCATATGGAAACTGTTTCCGTCACAAGCTTAAGGTAGAATTTTGTACTACGACACATTCCCGACTGATACCCGACTTTGCTGTTGTAGACGTAAGCTTGCCGTATGTTGTAAGTGGCAGGTGCTTAGGGTAGGTTAGAAAAGCTCTGACACCACTGTAGATCTGTGTTTCTATCTCGCGGGGCTTCATGTTACTCTCCAAGCAGAGAAAACGCTACACACGCGTTTGAAGCTACTCCACAATTACAAGCACAGGTTCGGTTCGGCTGTTTTTGACGCGTTTCTAGGCGTTTCGGTCGGGCTTTGTATTTTGTGCCTTTTTTTATGTCCGCCGGCCAAGGTTTGGCACCTAAAAACACGTCAAAAACAGTCAGAGCCGAACCTCTACGTAGAGAGTTAAACTTTACACGCGTCTGCGACGTTTTCTTTAAAATGCACTAGTACTGTTTTGAACTTCGAACCTTATTTTCTTTTCTTTTCTAACTCTATGATATATAGTGCGTAGAAATGCGCACACTGCGTGTGTTGATTGTTGTTTTGAAAACATGGCCTGTTTTCTGGACTGACGACCAATGAAGAGTTGGCTATTGCTGGTAAACACGGCATTACGGCAGATTATATCTCAAGAGTTTCACGCTCTTTCACGCCACCTTTTTCTCAAAAAGATGAAAAAAATGACAATCTTTTAGTGTCCATGGACGAATCATGGTGTATGTTTTTGTCATCGATTTATGTTGAAACCCGAACGCTTTGTTCCTACGTCACCAAGTCCCGAACCATCCCGTCTTAAGTTGGTAAACATGTGTACTCAAACAGGTCAATTCCCGAGTACCTCAAGCACGGTCACTCTTCGTACGCGTTTCCGGCCACTCGTGTTACCATGGCGACCCGATGTCAGGTTCGGTCCTGTCTAAAACACACTCAAAATTCAGTAATACTGATTCAAAGCTTTGAAGCAACAAACTTCTCGTCTACAGCTGGTAGAAACGCAGTGTTACTTATGATCGTTAAAAACACAGCAGAAACGTGCTCGAGGGGCTGAGTACGTATCTGGAAAGCAAGTCAGCCAACAGATGCGTTAATTTCAACCCAAAGGCCGGCCAAACGCAAGTTCTGTTCTATCTTTCTATCAATATCTTCTCATAAGAATCCTGGCAGCTATAACTACAGCTACAACAGGACCAAAGCTCCGGGGGACTTCATACGCTAATTACTGATAATAACAGCCGCGTGTACAAAACACAGCTTCGACTGACGACAGCATTCTCCGAGCAGACGTCCGGTTGTAACAGGTTCTTCTTCTTTCTTCCCTGTCTAGTCGTCGTTTTTGTCTACTCGCTGTTTCTGTTCTGTTTAGGAGCATGATTTTTTTTCTCGTTGGTGAGGCAACTTACGTAAATAAAGGTAAAGATTTACCAAACATGATCCGTACCTAACATCTGCTTGGAGACGACGTGACGACCGAACAAAACGCGTTGGCGCGGATGAATGTTATGTAAACAGTCCGATTGAAACTGTACCCTTCCGCCAGACGTAGGACAGAAACCTAACACCGCCCGAATGTCGTACAGGATTCAGTCGATATGAGAACTGCAAATAACAAACATGGGTGCGCGAGCAGGCGGTTACTGAGACTTTAAGTGGTAGTCTGGTCAACAAGAAGCTTCGGCCGTCTCTAAAACCAAGGAGGTTCAACCTCCTTGCTAAAACAAGACTGGAAATCAGCTATTGCTATTTAATAAGTCACAAAACGTAGGGAATTCTAGAAAGAAAGGAAAGGAAAAATGAAACAAGGACGTCGACTTTAAGTGGAAACGTGCGGAATTTTAGAAAGAAAGAAAGGAAAGAGGAAACGAGGAAAGGGACTTTAGTGGAATTACTAGTATTGCCAAATAGAATCTTCAGTCGTCTCTTATTAAAAGCTGGAAATCGGCTATTGCTATTTTAAGTCACAAAACGTACGAAATTTTAGAAAAGAAGAAAGAAAGAAAGGAAAGAAAGGGAATGTATGGACGAAAAAAAAGAATCTGAAAAATTAACAAAAGAAGGAAAAAGACAATTATGTCAGTGTCATGTTGTAGTTACTCCTGTAAAATAGATCACAAAGTTGTGACTTGTGACGTAGCATCACCAGTCTTGCCCTGATTGGACAGTAGTTACGTGGATTTTTTGGCAACGCCTGAGGTGCGAAGCCTTGTGTGACGCATTGCTGATCATGATGACGTACAAATTTTCTTTTCCCACAGGCATGCTGGGTAAAACAGCGGGGAGCTAGGGACGATGTCCGTGCCGTCGCGCCTGCGCAGACACGTGGACGAGGAGGAAGTCTTGGACGTTCTGGAGGCGAACCAGCGACTGTCTCAGCTCATCCAAGGCGTCTGGGAAGACTTCTCCAAGTTCAAAGTGAAGGAGCGTGAGTTCATGAGCGAGCTGGACGGCGTGTCGCTGTCCAACGGATACACGAGTCTGGTGACGATACGGATGATCCGGGGTCACGTGCAGCGCTACCCGGACCTGCACCCGAACCTACAGACGTTTCTGCGCATGTACGACAGGTTAAAGGAGGACGGGGTGAACCTAGTGAAGCGGAGAATCATCCCGCGCATGCGCCGCGCGCAGGGGTTCATCCCTTTGTCCCTGCGTGACGCAGTGAACTACTGGAACTCGCTGGACGGCACCAAACGCAACCTGATGGACGTGTCGAAACGCCGCGCATCAAGAGCGCGGGCAAACGCGACACAGTACTTCGCGACGCTGAGCCTCCTGCCCGAGGTGATCGAGGCGGCGGCCATCTGCAGGAACACCGTGGCGAGGTGCTGCAACGACCGGTCGGACTGGAGCCCTGCTGAACCCGTACCCGAACTGCACTACCGCAGCGATACGGAATCGGCTGAGTCGGCGTCGGTCTGACGCCACAAACCTAAGAATAAGTCTGTTCACAGGTTAATTTGCGCATGAGCGAGGTCAAAGGAAGAAGACTCTAGTCTAACTTGTAATCAGGTGTTGCCCTGCTGAACCCGTACCCGAACTGCACTACCGCAGCGACACGGAATCGGCTGAGTCGGCGTCGGTCTGACGCCACAAACCTAAGAATAAGTCTGTTCACAGGTTAATTTGCGCATGAGCGAGGTCAAAGGAAGAAGACTCTAGTCTAACTTGTAATCAGGTGTTGCCCTGCTGAACCCGTACCCGAGCTGCACTACCGCAGCGATACGGAATCAGCTGAGTCGGCGTCTGTCTGACGTCACAAACTTATAAGTCTGCTCACAGGTTAATCTGCGTATGGGCGAGGTCAAAGGGAAAACTTGTTACTTAGTATCAGATGTTGTCCAGACCATGCTTCTTAATACATGTCCAGTAGGCAAATATACAAAAGTAACGGTCTCCTCTGTCAGCACTGGAACACCAGTGCTGAAGTGGTCGTCAGCACTGGAAGTCCAGTGCTCTTTTGTATACTTGCGTCCAGTAGACGAGTTTTGTTTATGCATCAGGACTGGAGCCCCGCCGCACCGGTACCCGACCTGCACTACCGCGGCGACACGGAGTCAGCCGAGTCGGCGTCTGTCTGACGTCACAAACTTATAAGTCTGCTCACAGGTTGATCTGCGTATGAGCGAGGTCAAAGGGAAAATTAAGCCTCTAACTTGTTTCTTGAAAAAGACAAAGTAAAGTCGAAACCGGTAGAATACCGTCGCATAGGAGCTGTCGTTTTCCCAAGCTACGAATGAAAAGCCCCTAACTTGTAAACAGATGTTGTCCAGACCATGTCCAGACGGGTTTGTTTAATGTCTCAGGGCCTTCCCCTTTGACATTGATGTTATGCATTGCGCTGCCTATTTTAATACTTTGAACATCTAAGATAGACTGCTTGCAATCACTATAAAGTCAGATGTTAGATAAGTACAAATCTTCTTGTCAATAGTAGCCACACCACGGACAGGATCCCTAATACTAAGTGTGTCATTGGGAAAACAATCAATTAAGGGCCCACCCGACAGTGGGCACAATGGCCAGCATGCAGAGAATTTCCCTAGAAAACGTTTAGCAAAAATGAGGAGAAAGCATTACAAAGATCAAGCATCAGGTATCTAACGATCCCTATACAATAGTCTAACAAAGACAAGCCCACAGAATGTAAATATTGCATTGTGATATAATCTTCATGTCGTGCATTTTACGTAGTCAGCCCATTTCAGGCTGCAATGACGATTGTACAATAAACTCCCTTATCACATCTCTGTACAGTCTCTGTCAACTCAAGTATACATACACAGGCCCCCCTCCCCCATACTGGGGGGGGGGGGGCTAAACTTGCCTTACATTTTTAATATTATGACAATTTATGATGATATCAGATATAAGATACAGTCAAGTACTTTACCGAGAACATCAGGATGATTTTTCTCACCCTGTATAACATCATTAGATCAAACAATGCTGTGCATTACATTAAAATAATTGTGTATCCTCACATCATTCGAGAAAAACATACTATTCCTATGTACACATTTACCTACGAGAACATTAGATAGAACATTTAAATGAATTGGGGAGAAAATTTAGGTTATCGGCTGTTTCATAAATTCCCAAAATTTAAAGGGGATGAAATAAAAATTCATGCAAAGGAGGAAAAATTTCAGTTTCTGCTTTTATTTTCTGTTTCTTCTCAGAAGATGACTGAAATCCAAATACCTAACATCTGCTTTTGCAGGGGAATATTTTTACCAAACGCAAAAAGCACCCAATGGTCCAGAAAAAAATAATAATTTCCTCATCTTTCCCCTTTAAAAAACACACACATCGGTGTGAACAAGAGTATATCAGTGTTAAAGTGCTCTCCAAGCAGAGGTTTGGCTCCTGCATTTTAAGCGGGATTTCTATTTTGTGCTGTTTTCTTTATGTCTTCTAGCTTGGCTGGAATAGATAAAGAAAACAGCACAAAATACAAAGCCTCCCAAACGCCTAAAAACACAAAAAAAACATTCAGAGGCAAACCTCTGCTTGGAGAGTATGTTAGTGTTAAGGTGCTCTCCAAGCAGAGGTTCGGCTCCAGTATTTTTAGCGGGCTTTCTATTTTGAGCTTTCTTTGTCTTCCAGCTTGGCTTGAATCGAGTTAAAAAAACGCACAAAATAGAAAGCCTAAAAAAACAACTGTAGCCGAACCTTTACCTGAAGAGTATGTTAAGGAACCTACATCGGTTGTAGCTGTCTATGATGAAGTACTGGAGGTAGGTAATGACAATACACATGAAACGTAAAAAGTAAACGTGACATTTTGTCTCATAACTAACAAGAAAACACTGTCTTCTACGACCCCTGTGAAAACATCATCCAAACTTTTTTTGTCGTAGTTCAATTGAGTGACTGGATCGATACAATTTCAATTTACCCAAAAAAATAGTATTCAAACTGCACAGTATGGTTTGGAGTGTGTACTAACATGGCCAGGGTCAACTCTAAAATTCATTGATTTAAATAATTATGATAAAGCCAGAACAATGGACAAAAAGTTGCTAATCTAAATTTACCCCCCAAACAATAAGAATTAAATATCTACAAGGAACACTTCTGACTTGATACAAATCAGCAGTTAAATTTGAATCATTTCAAATTTCATCCAAAGTTTCAACAAAATGATTTTAAACAATCTAAGAAATAATTTTGCAAAAATGACCCACTGTTGCAGTCCAGTTGTTGCAATGCTTGGGAGGTAAAAATGCACTTCTGTTCCAAAAGTGCCCATGGCAAATTTTATCATATAATATGACAGTATCATTGATACAGTCTTATTTTACATATTATCTTAATATGTGTTAAATACAATATTATTGAGTACACCATTCAATTACGTATTTACAATTTAAAATTAGGGCACAAGTGAAAAACATAATGTATAACTGCACTTCACACGAGTGTGTGTTCATATAGTTTATATAGTTATGTAATATATAATAGATTTAAGTAATTGAAATATGAGGTTAGCATTTTGACGATAATTATTGCATTAGATGTTGCTAGAATTATTATTTGTAAAATTATGTAGAATATTTTGGTCAATAACTATTTATGATTAAGCTATGAGCAACACAATATGTTCAGATATAAATTAGACAATGACTTAAACCGTATTCAATGTCAAAAACTTAGACTTAGTTATATCATTGAAGCCAGGTGACTGTTCAATTTAGGCATGTAAAGCTGAAAACAAGAATCCTATAGAGATAGTTTGTCTTTCTTTAAAAGAATTTTTCTCAAATGTTTGATCCAATTATGCTTTCCCACTCCGAATATCCTCTTTGAATGAAAATTTTTAACCAACGCATGAATATATCTCACATTGATGACTCAAACTTTGACTTAAATTTCAGATTAGAATATCAACATTGACTTATTACTTATTGGGCATAAGAAACAACTTGCACTTTTCTTTAAAATGCAAAATACACACATATACTGTACACTTCTGACTCCTAATATAAATAAAATGTGGGTGGCTTGAAGAAAAATACCTCAAACACTTCACAACATTCATTTTCTTCATTCATTTCTGTACAATAATTAATATTTCAGTGAACCACTTGAGTCCTCACTGGCATGAGTATACCCTATACTTATCATAGACATGGTAGCCAGCGTAGACAATGACTTGCACCTGAATTGACCACACCAACACAACTCATTGTTTCTCATATAAGAAACATGACATAAATGCCTGTCTTTTTTTCCTAAATTACAAATTTCTCAAGGATTTATACTGTATGGGCCTATACGTAGAATTGAGACACTAAACTGGTTCATTCAGGTCTCGCATTTTTTATAGCAATGCTTGTTTTTTTGTCACCGATGTTAAATGCAGTACTAGATTTTCTGTAGTACAAAGAACTTTTCTCTAAACTGAAAAATTAAGAAAATACCTAACAGTGCCACCTTTCATATTTGTTATTTGTTAGAAATATGTTGAGATTTCTCTTCCCCCCTCAACTTGTCCGTCATAGTATCAGAAGAAACAAGGAGTAGAGTTGGTGCGACCATCAGAGTTCCTTACACATAACACTGCAGGGGGTTTGGAGCGCGCCTAGCCGCCATTTTGCTGCTTCAGGACTTCTTTACACGTTTTACAGCACATCTGCCGGAAGTACTCTCGGTTGCAGAACTTGAAGCGCAGCACCAGTGGACAGTACGCAACCTTGTTCACGTCCTTGCAATCTGGAAACAAGAGAAAAATATCAGCATTCAGAGGGAAAAACAATTTTTTTTGATTTTCACTTTTCTCTCTTGTCCAAAAACTGAAGAAATTTCACAACATTGTATTTCCAATCTGTTCCACCAGGGGGCAGTAGTTCACATGATAGCAGCCTGGGAACAATAATTGGAACTTTTCCCATCTTTTTGTCCACATTCGTATGCCTTAAAGATTTACCCAAAATACAGCCCAGGATTGTAGTTTTCTAACAGAACTAAAAGGAGGAACAATTTCTGATTTCTCTGTGTTTAAAATTCTTAGGTTTGTGTTTCTCAAACAAAGTATGCTTTTAGGCTGAACTATTCTTTATAATGATTTCATAAACTTCAGGACAGTAAAAAAAAGAAATTTCCGAGACATTTCAAAGAAGAAGTAAAAGACAGTACATTTAACAAGATGAAACATTTTTTTCTTCAATTTTGTTTTAACACATTTGTGGAAGGATTGACATAACATGTGACTATCATCTTTTTTCCAGATGTCAACCCGGAGACCAGACTGCAAGGTTTGATCCACTCACACCGGGAAAGACCCCTACTCTTTTTCATAAGTGTGTTCTTTAACGTGCTGAGTTTGGGCTGATAAGGCCCAAACTCAACTTTGTTACAGTTATTGCAATTCAATTTAAATGAAGGAAAAGATTTCAAATCAAAAATTTAAAACCCACCTTCGTCCGCGGTGTCACCCACGTCGACAGAGTCGCAGGGGGAGACACACTCCTGCATGTCGGGGGGGCGCAGGCTCGCGGGGCAGTCCGTCGCTGGGAGGTCCGTTACAGGAGACAGGCACTGGATGGTGCGCCGCTGCTGCCCCTTACCACAGTCCGCAGAACACTGGGGGAGGGGGGGGGATAGGGGGGTTAATTACATTACATGAAAGCTTCAGAGAAAAATGGTCAGGGTTTGCACATCATATATGATGTTAAAATACATTTTCAATGAATTGTTGTTAATTCTACATGACTGTACATGTTATCAGCTTACTCAAGACTTACTCAAGCAACTGGATGTGATTTTGGAAACAGTCAGTCATTTCAGGTAACATCCAATGCCTTTCCTTAGTGACACAGAAGGGATCTCTTTGCAGAGCAGGTTTTATGCCCTAACACGGGATGTAAGTAAGTAGTAGTATCCATTAGTTGATTATACTGCTGCTGGGGTCCCTGACAGGGGTGGGCAGCAGTCGGCAAGTCTTCACACCACGCTTCCATGCAGCTCTGTCCAGTGGATTCACCCGTTAGACCGCACACCTGTAATAGGAAACCTTCAAACTGTGTCCTCACCTGACTCCATGGCCCGGTGACCCATCGCGGCGGCGGGCAGGCTCCGGCGTTACACGGCGCTTTGCTGACGGGTTTGGTGTTGCCGGGGCAACGGTCAGGGGTCAGGTTCTGTCCATCGGTCGTCATGCAGGAGACGGTACGGGTCATCTCGCCGTCTCCGCACTTTGGCGTGCACTGGGGAGGGGGATAAGGGCAAGGTGAGTTCAATACAAGGTCAAGATGTAAACTGGGATAAGATACTAAGGAATGATAGCAAGCAAATTGAACAGGAGAAGAGAAAAAGTCTATGCTATTCTATCTATATTAAGGAACATGAACTAAATAATAAAGTGAAAGTACAATGATCAGAATGCACAGGATTTATTGCAGTATATTAAAGTTTTTATGTCTGAGATAATTATATAATCTCTTTGGTGTAGAATGCTAGAATGACCTTGATGTAAGGAAAATGAGACACATAAACTTCATATTTTGTTTCCTCACCTCTGACCAGTCGCCGGTGACCCAGGTCGGAGGACAGGGGTCAACGTTGCAGCTGCGCCGCACGACGGGTTTCCGTGTCTGGCACTCCGTCTCCGGAATTATCTCCTGCTCCAGGGCCGAGACCGTGCGGTAGCAGTACACCTCTCGGGTCTGTGTGCCGCGGTCACATGACTTACTGCACTCTTGCCACTCGCCACGGAACCATCTGGGGATGGAGAAAAGGTATTGCTTAGCACTTAGCGCGATGAGAAAGAGCTATGAGTGGGAGTTAACGCACACATCACGAGACTGTGCGGTAGCGGTACACCTCTCGGGTCTGTGTACCGCGGTCGCACGACTTACTGCACTCTTGCCACTCGCCACGGAACCATCTGGGGATGGAGAAAGGTATTGCTTAGCACTTAGCGCGATGAGAAAGAGTTATGAGTGGGAGTTAAACACACATCATGGTACTATGAGAAAGTGTATGGGAGTTAACGCACACATCACGAGACTGTGCGGTAGTGGTACACCTCTCGGGTCTGCGTGCCGCGGTCGCACGACTTACTGCACTCTTGCCAGTCTCCACGGAACCATCTGGGGATGGAGAAAGGCATTGCTTAGCACTTAGCGCGATGAGAAAGAGCTATGAGTGGGAGTTAACGCACACATCACGAGACTGTGTGGTAGCGGTACACCTCTCGGGTCTGTGTGCCGCAGTCGCACGACTTACTGCACTCTTGCCACTCGCCTCGGAACCATCTGGGGGTGGGAAAAGGTATTGCTTAGCACTTAGCGCGATGAGAAAGAGTTATGAGTGGGAGTTAACACACACATCACAAGACCGTGCGGTAGCAGTATACCTCGCGAGTCTGCGTGACCCAAGCAACCAACTGACTTAACCAACAAACAACCTCATGAGCTCAGCCCCTTGTGTAGTTGCTTTAAGACCAGGTTGAACTGCACCTTCTTTCGTTATGGAACATGACACAGATGTTTACAGGTGTCAGATGATAATACCTCACCTCACCTAGTGCCATCCTCATCAAGAGGGTCGTGGACCATGGTTGATAACAGAATACATAAATTTGAGATAAACATTTCATTGCAGTACTTACTCTGCAGGACAGGGGTCCTCGTTGCACGCGCGCGTTTTCTCCATGGGCCTGGCTTCCTGGTCGCAGTAGGAGTCGCTCACGATGGACCGGTCGTCGTCACGGATACACAGCGCTGCAGAGGTGGATATCCCTGCAGGAAGAAACACCACATCACGTCAGACCAACAGTATTTTAATTTTCCTGATCAGACTACATGTAGCTGTATATATATGTATGTAGCTGTGGAAACTACAAGACAATAAGACTTGAATGAGACTGTATATCATCACTTGCTGAGTGCTCAAGGACAAAAAACAGTAATGTCACACAGATGCAGAATGCTGCAGATGTGGATATCCCTGCACGACGAAACACCACTGTGACATCACTGTCAGACTTTCTGTACAAACTACAAGACAACAAGATCTGGGACTTTTTACCGTTTATCAATTTGCTGAGGGCTGACTGGCAAAAAGAGTTCAAAACACAATGGCCATCAAGAGGCCTTGATCGTGCTTGTTTCAAAAATCAATCTTCAGTAACCTCAGTTAAGAAGAAGAGTAGGATGCCCACAGAATTTCTCATCAATTCAAGACTGCACGAGACTACAGTCAAACCTGTATTAGGGGCCACCTCTACAGAGGGGCCACCTGTCCATAGTGGCCACTTTTTGTCGGTCCCTTGGGTATTTTATCTACAAGTTGCCACCTCTATACAGAGGCCACCTGTCTATAGTGGCCAAATTTGTCCGGTCCCTTGAGTGGCCACTATAGACAGGTTTGACTGTATCTACAAGTTGCCACCTCTATACAGAGGCCACCTGTCTATAGTGGCCAAATTTGTCCGGTCCCTTGAGTGGCCGCTATAGACAGGTTTGACTGTATCTACAAGTTGCCACCTCTATACAGAGGCCACCTGTCTATAGTGGCCAAATTTGTCCGGTCCCTTGAGTGGCCGCTATAGACAGGTTTGACTGTATCTACAAGTTGCCACCTCTATACAGAGGCCACCTGTCTATAGTGGCCAAATTTGTCCGGTCCCTTGAGTGGCCGCTATAGACAGGTTTGACTGTACATTTTTTACTGTACATATATTTCATCCTTTAAAGTATGCTTCGCAATTAAAACACTGCAAGCAGCAATGCACCAGGGACTACAGTATAGTCCATGCTGCCAGGTGAAGGTATAAAACAAACAAACAAGCAAACCTTCTGCACAGGTAGCTGTACACTGAACAGCCCGTGTTGCCATTAGTGAAGGTCAAACAAACAAACAAACCTCCGGCGCAGGTAGCGGTACACTCGGAGTACGGCCCGTGTTGCCAGGTAACAAAACAAACAAACAAACAAACAAACAAACCTCCTTCGCAGGTAGCGGTGCACTCGGAGTACGGCCCGTGTTGCCAGGTAACAAAACAAACAAACAAACAAACCTCCGGCGCAGGTAGCGGTGCACTCGGAGTACGGTCCGTGTTGCCAGGTAACAAAACAAACAAACAAACAAACCTCCGGCGCAGGTAGCGGTGCATTCGGAGTACGGCCCATGTTGCCAGGTAACAAAACAAACAAACAAACAAACAAACCTCCAGCACATGTCGCGGTGCACTCGGAGTACGGCCCGTGTTGCCAGGTAACAAAACAAACAAACAAACAAACCTCCGGCGCAGGTAGCGGTGCACTCGGGGTACGGCCCGTGTTGCCAGGTAACAAAACAAACAAACAAACAAACCTCCGGCGCAGGTAGCGGTACACTCGGAGTACGGCCCGTGCTGCCAGGTGAACACGACCTCGCCGTCCCCACTGCCCAGCCCGCTCAGCGGAACGTTGTATTGCCAGCGGATCCCCTGGTTAGCTTCCTGAAGCAGGATCTTAGAGGAAACAGGATGACAACTTAAGGTTAGATTGTGCTTAAATTTAAGGTGTTCAAATCTTGCATGTAAATATATTTACAGAGAACAAATAGGCATGTTATAAATTGTAGAGTCACAACCAGCAGATTCCCTGGTTTTAAGTAAGCCTTTGAAGCAGGATCTTAGAGGAAACAGGAAGACAACTTGGAGTTAGATTCTGGAGCAAGAGTTAAGAGTAACAATTTTTATTTGTGATCGGTCAAACATGGACTCAGAGCAATCACTCAGTGATGAAAAATAGTTGCTGAGGACAGGGTGGGATTATCTATGTAGAAATGGACAGGACATTTTTGTGTACGGTTATAAAGTTTGAAATTGTATCATAATGGACAGGACTGCTTGTAAATATACAGTCAGTGGAACCCTGGTTATCCTCCCGCAGTAGGATCTGGGGAACAGGAAGACAAGCTAAGCTTCCGAATCAGAACTAAATAGGAGTTCAAATCCTGCATTTTAGAACTGAACTTGATAAACAGGTCTGTTACACATTGCAAAGTGGCGGTGGATTCTCCTGCAGTAGGCTCTATGGGAAAACATGTCAGACTGTTATACCTGAGTGAACAAAAGGCCTACAGACAGACAAAAACTTCATACACTGTAGTATACAGACATTGTAAGATGTTTAGATATTTCTTTGTAGCTTCACCAAGAATCCCTGCCATCTTACCATGACTTCTAAGACTTCTTTAGTTGGCCCGAGTGCTGAGAGGGAATATTTTACCATGACTTCTAGGAAAGACCGTCTTAGTGGGAAACATCTTACCATGACTTCCAAGACTTCCTTAGTTGGCCCCAGTGCTGAGAGGGACTCCGGTTCCCCGTCAGGCCGCTCGTAGCTGAAGGTTGTCCCGGCAACCTGGAAGGTGCTGGGCCAGTCGATGGTCCATTGGCCGTTAATGAAGTACTCCTCCCCGACTCCGCCCGCTTTCAGGGCTGTGGGACAAGGACAGAAAGGAAGATTTACTTGAAAGTTCATCTGTGTTGGCAGAAGTCATTCTTGAACTAGTTTAACTGCAATATCCAACACAAAAATTGGGCTCACCCAAATTTTTGACTGAACAACACCAGTACTTAGTCTCTATCAAGGAATGAACTGTTGCAATCCACTGCTGACGTGACGTCACGTTATGCAGATAGAACACTGAGTCACGTGTTCTATCTGTTCTATCTTTGTTCATTCCTTGACAAAGACTGGTGCTGTTCAGTCATAAATTTGGGTGAGTCCAATTTTTGTGTTGGATATTACAGTAAGGAAGATTATTAAAGCATTGCAAAGCAAAGACAAACTTACCCGAATAACAGCATTTCTAAGTACAAATAATAGTTTCAGGTGGTTTTCATTTTTGCCTTTCCCTTAATTTTAGTTATAATTTTCCCAATCTCTTAATTATTTTTAAGATTCATGAAACCTTCTTGCCTTACTCTAAGGACATAAGACATACTGACCTAAGACATAAGACATACTGACCTAAGATGTAAGACATACTGACCTAAGACGTAAGACATACTGACCTAAGATGTAAGACGTACTGACCTAAGACATAAGACGTACTGACCTAAGACGTAACATCACGTAAGACATACTGACCTAAGACGTAAGACATACCAACCTAAGACATAAGACATACTGACCTAAGATGTAAGACATACTGACCTAAGATGTAAGACATACTGACCTAAGACGTAAGACATACTGACCTAAGACGTAAGACATACTGACCTAAGACGTAAGACATACTGACCTAAGACGTAAGACATACTGACCTAAGACGTAAGACATACTGACCTAAGACGTAAGACATACTGACCTAAGACATTAGACATACTGACCTAAGACGTAAGACATACTGACCTAAGATGTAAGACGTACTGACCTAAGATGTAAGACATACTGACCTAAGACATAAGACATACTGACCTAAGATGTAAGACATACTGACAGACCTAAGACATACTGACCTAAGATGTAAGACATACTGACCTAAGACATAAGACATACTGACCTAAGACATAAGACATACTGACCTAAGACGTAAGACATACTGACCTAAGATGTAAGACGTACTGACCTAAGTAGTTCTCTGAGATGTGTTTCTCCTCCACCCTGATGTGCACTGCTCCTCGAGGGATGGTCAGGATCTTCTGGTATGCTGGAATAACAAAAGGACTACACTTCAAACCTTCTCAACATACATACATGTAAGTCAGGGCTGGAAATACCACCTGCATATGCACGTTAGTGCAGGTAAAATTGGAGCTGTGCAGGTATTTCTGGTGTCTACCTGCACCTAGCCTGCACTGGTCCATGTACTGGGTATATGCACGTTAGTGCAGGTAAAATTGGAGCTGTGCAGGTATTTCTGGTGTCTACCTGCACCTAACCTGCACTGTTCCATGTACTGGGTATATACAGGTTAGTGCAGGTAAAATTGGAGCTGTGCAGGTATTTCTGGTGTCTACCTGCACCTAACCTGCACTGGTCCATGTACTGGGTATATACAGGTTAGTGCAGGTAAAATTGGAGCTGTGCAGGTATTTCTGGTGTCTACCTGCACCTAACCTGCACTGTTCCATGTACTGGGTATATACAGGTTAGTGCAGGTAAAATTGGAGCTGTGCAGGTATTTCTGGTGTCTACCTGCACCTAACCTGCACTGGTCCATGTACTGGGTATATACAGGTTAGTGCAGGTAAAATTGGAGCTGTGCAGGTATTTCTGGTGTCTACCTGCACCTAACCTGCACTGGTCCATGTACTGGGTATATACAGGTTAGTGCAGGTAAAATTGGAGCTGTGCAGGTATTTCTGGTGTCTACCTGCACCTAACCTGCACTGGTCCATGTACTGGGTTTTATTAATTTATTTATTTATTCATTCGGCTGTTTACAGACAGCCAGGGCTGCCCAACTAGCCATAGGCTATTGCCAAGGGCTAGCCCTGGGAAAGAACAATACATGTTACATATAAAATCATTGTAGTAAACATTGTCAATATAAAAGCACTATCATTAACATAGCAAAATGGTTACAAATTTACAAATGTTCGTCGTATATATATACATACATCATGTACAATATGTACACATAGGAAATCACATAGCATGGTGTAATAAATGTTAATTAACGGAGAATGGGTCTCCAAGAGAGAGCCAGGCTTTGGCCTTGAAGGAGGACAATGTGCGAGCTGTCTGAGTTTCAAGTGGGAGAATGTTCCACAACTGGGTTGCTCTGTGTACTGGGTTTTATACATAGATGTCCTATAATGTAGCTGTATATGGATTGTTATTAGCTGCATTGACTGTTACCACCTATCAAGTATAAAAAAAAAATAGCAATGGTTCCTGAACAATTTTAGTATGATCCATACCTCCTAAAATCAGAGTGGTGCAGGTAAAATTTGTCTGGTGCAGGTAATTTTCAATCATATGTTAACTGCACCAGTGCAGGTATGCACAAAAAAAGGATTTCAAGCCCTGTAAGTCAAGTCAGTCAAGTCAAGTGAAGTCAACCTTCTCCTTAAACCAAACCAAAACCATACTGTCACTGAATGAGACCAGATGTTGGTCATATATTTGGTAAAAGAAAAAAATCTGTGTCCTTCACCTCCAGAAACACAGTAGGAAAGATTTATAGTGTAAGTCCAAGTCTCCACCCTACCCACACACGTACAAACTGCACCTGTTTCACATCAACACATTACTCCAACTCTCACCAACGCCCCCTACCCACACATGTACAAACTGCACCTGTTTCACATCAACACATTACTCCGACTATCACCAGCGCCCCCTACCCACACACGTACAGACTTCACCTGTTTCACATCAACACATTACTCCCATTCTCACCAACGCCCCCTACCCACACACGCACCCACTGCACCTGTTTCACATCAACACATTACTCCCATTCTCACCAACGCCCCCTACCCACACGCACCCACTGCACCTGTTTCACATCAACACATTACTCCAACTATCACCAACGCCCCCTACCCACACAGGTACAGACTGCACCTGTTTCACATCAACACATTACTCCAGTTATCACCAATGCCCCCTACCCACACACGTACAAACTGCACCTGTTTCACATCAACACATTACTCCAACTCTCACCAACGCCCCCTACCCACACACGTACAAACTGCACCTGTTTCACATCAACACATTACTCCAATTATCACCAACGCCCCCTACCCACACACGCACCCACTGCACCTGTTTCACATCAACACATTACTCCAACTATCACCAACGCCCCTACCCACACACGTACAAACTGCACCTGTTTCACATCAACACATTACTCCAACTATCACCAACGCCCCCTACCCACACACGTACAAACTGCACCTGTTTCACATCAACACATTACTCCAATTATCACCAACGCCCCCTACCCACACACGTACAAACTGCACCTGTTTCACATCAACACATTACTCCAATTCTCACCAGCGCCCCCTACCCACACACGTACAGACTGCACCTGTTTCACATCAACACATTAAACCAATTCTCACCAACGCCCCCTACCCACACACGTACAAACTGCACCTGTTTCACATCAACACATTAAACCAATTACCACAAACGCCTCCTCCACAGATAACATCACCTTGTCTGCTCCCTGAAGGAACCTGCCAAGGAGTTCAACACCACACCAGGTCTTAATTTCCTTAAATCTTTAAGATGCCGACAACATTTCCTTTCATCTGCCGACTCGGGCTAACCAAGAAGACTTAACTGTCACGTCTTGGAAATCGCTAACCAGAAAGGGTTTTTTTTTGGGTGACTACAGAACTTCACACGTTCAAATTGGAGGGATTGAATGAAAGACTGACTGATTGATTGATTGATTGATTGGATGAATGAATGAATTACTCATCATATATGACATGACTTATCAGTGAGTTAATTAACTAATCAAATGAATGGATGTATTAACTGAATGAACAATTCAATGGACAAATGAATGATTGAATGAATGAATGCATGATTGAATAAGGAATGACTTGACAGATAGGTGGATCAATCAATCAGTCAATACAAGTGGTTTCTGTTTTTAGGTACACTGGGGTATTCTATGACTGGTACCTTGAGGGATGCCAGTAGATTATGTTACTACCTAATATCAAGATTAGCAGATCAAATTACAAATTGATATGTAAATTGATCTTTTGTCTTCCACCTGCTTCTGTCTGCCAGTCCTTCACCATGACATCATCACAATCGCTCACAATTATCAATTTATACATGAATGAAAGAATGAATGATATAATAGATGAATGAATGAATGATTGAATAGATGAATGAATGAATATATGACTGAATGACTGACTGAATGAATGAATGAATGAATGAATGAATGAATGAATGAATGAGTGAAAGAATGAATGAATGACTTACATCCCCTTGGCAGGTCGTTGTCCACCTCCCCAGACACCGTCTCACACGTGCTGCCGTCCCCGCCGCACAGCCGGCACTTATCCTCCACCGTGTCCGAGTCCAGCAACCGGTCACAACCAACCAGCTGGGGGGACAAGGTTACAGGTTTGTTTGTTTGTTTGTTTGTTTGTTTGTTTATGTGAGAAGCTAGCTCGTTTCTCTGTTTGAATGAATGAATGGTATCAATATTTTGTTGCTCAAAGCTGTCATGTATGTTGGACAGTCACAGCCAAATGCTGTAGATTAGTCAAAGTCACAAACTTTATTTCAGGTCTGTGTCACAACAAGCAAACTAAGAAAGGACTGCTACAAAATCCAAAGGCAAACCTGTCCAAATTTCATTCATTATAAGCCATTTGGAGCTTGTAAATCAGTCGTACTGAGAAGCAAACAAGTGGGAGCAAAATACAATAATCATGATAATAATCATCAGGAGTGAATTTTTAGACTCACCCGACATTCTCCATTAATGCAGATATCAAATGACAGGGGATCGTTGGAACAGCGGGTCCCGTCCACGACCTTCGCTCTCCGCTCCGTGTAGAAGTTATAGCCGACAGCCAGGCAGGTCAAGGCACAGGGGTCAACACCTGGGGTCAAGGTCAAATCATTAAAACATAATAGTAAGAGCAAAAGGGTCAATACCAGAGGCCAAGGTCATTGAATAAAATCACAGGTAAGGACACAGGGATCAACACATGGGGTCAGGGTCAAATCAAGGTCACAGGTCAGGGCACATGGGTCAACACCTTGGGACAAGGTCAAATCATTACATGTAAATTCAAGGTCACAAATCATTTAACCATACAACAGACTTGAAGTTGCCTTCGCGGCAGAACCACGATTGTTACGACCAGGAGAATTCACATCTGAAGGTCAAAGTTCAAGGTTACCTTCAGTATACGGTTTCCACTCGTAGCTCTTCCCGCGGAAGGGAAGGTCGTTGTGTTCGGCACACTGCACTTCTCGGAAGTCTCGGGAATTCAGGGGACAATCCTGGAATTCACAGTAAAATAAACAAAACGAATAAACAAATAAACGATGACTGGTATGACTCCATCGCTATGATTGATCCTAACATGATGTTACAAAATCAAAACATAATAATCAAAGTTGAAATTTTAAGATTTATTTTCCTCAAAGCTATTTCAAGGTCAAATTCCTTCCTTTACCTTCTTGTAAAACGAAAACAAACCAAGAGTAAGACCAAGTGTTAACAACCTCATGTGTGGACCTTGGACGAACTTCAACATTTCTCATGTATCTTGTTCGAAGCATCAAAGTAAAATAAACAAAACTCGGGGCAGAAAAAACATCCCATAACAAGGGCGGCCCTCCCACCCACTTGGCAAGGAAGTCATCCCAACGTGCGGATGGAAAAACAAGCCGGAGTCTGGAAGTCATTTTCAAATTTAAAGACCGTGTAGTTAGCCGTAACTTTTCTACTTGTTACTTACAAACTATAAAGTTTAACACGTCATTCAAAAGACTTTGGCTCCACTCTTTGAAATGTAAAGTCCTCACTACAGTACAGTTCATTTGTTAAATGTAAAACATTTTGGTTAACATTGAAATGAAGTTTCTCTCGAACAGAGAGAGCCATATCTGACTGATGAAGTCTACAGACAGTCAGCTAAGATGAGGGTCTGCATGCTCTTTTCCATGTTAGGCGTAGATAGCATAATTCGATTTCCTGCGATCCCAAGGAGCTTTCAATTTGATGAAAGCTTCCTGGTGATTTGTAGCAAAGTGACCAAATTTCCTTCCTTGATTTCAGCATAATTATACATAGGGTGTTCTCCTAAATTCTGCATTAAGCGTTGTCAGGATCCCCCATGCAGACCCTCTAAGATGAGTGCATCTTTCCGTGACACAGTGACTCAGCACTAAAACAGCTGAGTTGTTTTTGCGGAAGGAGCTGACAGGCGGGAGACTTGTAGACTAAATGTAGGAAGTAAAGCAATTAGGAGGTATGACAGGTGACAGCTGAAACAGGTGGTTCGAACTCAGGAAACTAGAGTTGTACCATTTGACAATACATGAAGTTAGAACTTTGCCAAATGATAGTGAAACTCTTAAGCAACTGGATGTTAGATTTGGAAACAGACAGATGTTTCAGAGTACATCCACTGTCTTTCTTTAGTGATTGGGCAAACATCGTGATTTACAAGCTTTTAAATCAAAACACTGAAATGATATGTTGATGATTCTAATCTAAGATCATAATTGGCTAAAAAGGGTGCATACTTGAGTTTTGCTCAGTTTTTGCATTTAACATTTCAGCCCTGCAAATTTGTTTTCTACTTGCCCCTAAGCTCTCAGACTTACAATATAGGTAACGTTAAATGCTGCAGAGCTAATTATGAAAATTTATCAGACTTGTATGATCACAGATGGTGATGACGATAGCAGAATAGATTAACAACAGGGAAAAAAGCAGTGCAAAACAAGGGAAAAGTACAAAAAATGTATTTCAAAAGTGAGCCTGTCAGCTCATTTACTAGCATTACAGTGAGATTATGTGAAGACAAAACAATTCTGAACTGTACCTTATAATAATAATAATAATAATCATCTGGTGTATTTTGCCAGCCAGTAGGTACCCCAAGTATGAGTAATGAGGCTGTTTAACGTGGTCGAGGCACCTCCTCGTGCACGGGACCCCCGTTTTACGTCCCTCCTGGAAGACGATTTCGTGGAAAACTTCGTGAGGCTACAGCAATCCGGACGTCCTTGGTTGGTCCCCCATCCAAGTACTATCCGGACCGCGCGTTGCTTAACTTCCGAGATCGAGGGATCGGGTGTACCAACGCACCACGCGGCCGTATTATAATATAGTAAACTTTAAGATAAACGTACCATGGTGTTGCAGGTTCGATATCTTTTCCTCTCCCCGACACAGTATTTCCCTCCGTGGGCCGGACTGGAAATATAAAAAAAAATAAATCAGGCTTTGATACATTCACAGTTCTTCATACAATATAGTAGAGGATCTTGTACAAGCCCCAGAGTTTGTGTACATGTCCTGAGATGTACCACATTAGTGAAAGGATTAGGAAACACCTTTCAAGATGTCAACCCAGATTCTAGACTGTAGGGTTTGATCCAGCCACATCGGGAAGGACCCCTGCTTTTCTAAGGTACTAGGTAAGAATAAATATTTTCACCTGTGAGTTGTGTGAGGATGCAGGTGTAAGTACCTTTTTTCACTTGAACTTGAACATGCATTTTTACTTTCTATTTGACAAAGTACATTTTCTCTGAACTTTGTCATGGAAAGCTAACATCACCAGTCAAAAAGCTTCAGCGCATACTCACGCGGTCTCGTTGCAGTGCCGTTCCGAGAACGATACCCCGATCCCGCACGTCCGCGTGCACGCGCTCCAGTCCGACCACGGTCCCCAGCCGCCATCCACCGCCTCCGGGCGGTGTCCGAACGGCACGCAGTCGCCTTGGTAACACCACTGCACAACAACAACAGCAAACGTCAACAACACGACCTTACTCCTCATAGTGTCGTCTCGAGCATCCCACACACTATCCCATCACTTTAGCGCACGGACCACTTTCACTCGTCCCAGCCATCCCAAGACGTCTTGAAGTGAGTGAGTGTCTTGAAGATGTTTGCGGGTCAGACAGTCAGTACTAAACTGTCTGCTCCTGGCTGTAAGTCACTCCTGATGGGAGCCAGGCACAAGCTCCACAGGCAGACTGCGGCCACACTGGGGCAATAATAGGGTTCACGGCACTACTCACTTCTTCTGTAACCTCTACTACAGGACCAAACTCACAGGCAGACTGGGCCACACTGGAGCAATAATAGGGTTCACATCACTACTCACTTCTTTTGGTACTTCTACCACAGGCCCAAACTCCACAGGCAGACTGAGGCCACACTGGGGGGATATCAGGGTTCACGGACACTCCTTTTTTTTTGGAACTTCTATAATTATCATTGCTTGTACACTCGGACGGCTTTTGCCACAGCACATTCTGGCGACATTATGGTAAGTATTTGTAAGTGTAGCTTTGTAAATCTTTGTTCTGTGTCTGTTTTTATGGGCCATGGGCCTGATACAAATAAATAAATAAATTACCTCCATGAGAAATGGAGGCATTGTTTCTGGTGTGTCTGTGTGTGTGTGTTTGTGTTTGTCTGTGTGTTCATCTGTCTGTGTGTGTGTGTGTCTGTATGTGTGTGTGTGTCTGTGTCGACCAGCCTGTCTCTGAGTTTCTGTCTGTGTGTGTGTTTGTCACTTAATGTTTCCAGATACTTGTATTCAGCATAACCTTATAACCTCTGGATGGATTGTAATGACAATATACTATATGGATAAGGGTACAGAAGATGAAGGTCAAGGTCAATTTTGGGCCCCCTGGTGTGTGACTTTGGTACTGCAGCAAACATAACTTTTTCTCTATTCTGTCCTAGACATTCTCTACATGTGGTCTTGTTTGTCTGTCCTTCTGCAACCGATTATTTAATTTGGTGGCTTTTAATTATATATTCATGAACTTCATGGTAAAAAAAGGTAAGAAGTTGCAGAGCACTTTTTAAAAGAATTTCAGGAATTTTTTGGGCTTGTCATGTAGATTTTCCAGCTCTGTCCCTAGACTTGGTGTTAAAGAACACGCCATCCCTAAAGCTAACTTATTCCGGCCCCAACAGCACTTCCCCGGCCACCATGCCGAACTTTGTTTTGGTTTCTGGGCACGAACGTTCCCAAACACGCGGAGAAGCCGTTCCCAAACATTCCGATCAGACATTCCCCTTGCCTCCGGCAGCATTCCGCAGGAGAGGAACAGATGGCCCACATTTGCAGCGGAGAGCCGGGATCATTAGAGCTGCTCAGCCGGCACAAACACGACTTTATGAATGACATCCAGGTCAGGATAGGACTGGGAGACATGGGCCAGGATAAGGCGGTTTGTTGGTTTATGAAAAATTTGGTGTATGGATGAATGAGTGAGTCAGTTATTGAGATCAGTGACTGTGAGTGAGTGACTACAAGTAAATTAATGAATAAATGAACGAATAATTGAATGAATGATTGATGATTGAATGAATGAATGGATGAAGGAACAAATGAGTGATTGAATGAATGATTGAATGAATAAATGAATGAATGAAGGCATGAATAATTTAATGAATGAAGGCATGAATGAATGAACTGGACGATAAGCATGGAGTCTGAGAGGGAAGTGGAAGTGTCAGATTCAGATTCAGCAATTTTGCCTTGTTGACACAAAAGTACAGATTAAAAGAAGATTTTATGGATCAGAAAATAACAGACTAGTCCTAGATTCAGATTCAGATCAAAACTGATAAATTACCATTAACAATTAAAAAGTTGGAATATTGCATAACATTGAATATGGCAGGTAATGGCATTTAGTCAATTGTAAAGAAGACATATTTTCCTCAGACTTAACGAGCCCAGACTTGCATTGAGGAAGCCCACATGGAAGTAAAAAAACACTGTCGACACTGTTCTAAACAGTGTGCTAATTTTAGGGGGCTATTTATAGTAACATCTGGTGGTCCATCTGTACCTGTGACCTTCAGGCTGACCTTGATGTGATCTGGTGGAAAAAGCCACCCTCCCCCCTGGGGTGGACTTAGATAGAAAGGTCAAAGAAAACAAACTACTCAATATGACATGGGAACGTCAAGAGCCAAGCAGCTTTCCTAACTCAACAGTGCCCCCTATGAATAAACCTCTGAACAACATAGAGGCAAAAAAGTTAGCTATATTGTTCTACAGAGAAAGTAAGTTGGGTACTTAAAATGTTAAATGTTTTGAATGTTAGGTTTTGCTTTTTCTTTGGACTTGGGACTGGCTGCTTAAAACTTAAGGACAAGAAAACCAGAGATGTTAGCCAACCTTCACTATTTGCAATCTGTTAACATACAACCACACACACAACCAAGCATGTATGCACACACACACACACACACATGCATGCATACACACATATTCACAAACACATTACCTGTTCCCTATCCCATACACCTAGCTCTGTCACTACCCCTAACACCTTACCCCCTGTACCCCCCCCCCCTGGTCCTTACCCCCCTGTTGGTCTCCTGAGGCTCCCCTGCAATGACACAGTCAGTCCCCTCAGCTGCAGGAATGCTGTTTGTGATGAACTGGTCCTGCTTACTGATGCACCACAACTCAAACTCCTCACCCCCCTGTAACTACCCCCCCTGTAACCCCCCTCCTGGTCCTTACCCCCCTGTTGGTCTCCTGAGGCTCCCCAGCAATGACACAGTCGGTCCCCTCGGCTGCAGGAATGCTGTTGGTGGCACACTGGCCCTGTTTGCTGATACACCACAGCTCCCGACATGTGTCCTGCGTACATGCAGAAAAACAGTACTTAGAACTTAGAACAATCAAACATTGACACTGTCTTAAATAATCTGCAGCAGCAGAAGGCTCAGTGGTTATAGTTCAGCAGTGTATCTTATATATATAAATTTTTTTTTTAATTTGAGAGGCAATATATGAAACAATAAATATCAAACTTTTGGCACTTGGGGACCTGTCACCTGACCCCCATGAGACAATATTAGCTCCTGCACTAAAACAACAGGACCTAACTGAGTCATTTGCATCAACCTTGTCTTTTCTTGCATCCATTCATGCCATGGTCAATACCTATGCCAGAAAGTAAGGTTAAGGTGTGGAAGTTGCTAGATTGATGATTTTGGTTCTGTCCCTGGTGCTGAAGTTGGGTTACAACGGAAGACAGACAATAGCATAGTTGGGCAGCCCTGGCTGTGTGTTCGGTGCAGCCAAACCAATAAATAAATAAAATAAAATAAATAGCATGTCACTAGGATCTGTACCGAAGCTCACACTGCTTGTCTGCGCTGTACTTCACACAAGCAAACAAACAAACAAACAAAAAGCTCTCACCTCCAGGTTACAGTGCCGTGACTCGGACCCGTACTGAAGCTCACACTGCTTGTCTGCGCTGTACTTCACACAAACAAACAAACAAACAAACAAACAAACACCCCTCACCTCCAGGTTACAGTGCCGTGACTCGGACCCGTACTGAAGCTCACACTGCTTGTCTGTGCTGTACTTCACACAAACAAACAAACAAATAAACAAACAAACAAACACCCCTCACCTCCAGGTTACAGTGCCGTGACTCCGACCCATACTGAAACTCACACTGCTTGTCTGCGCTGTACTTCACACAAACAAACAAACAAACAAACAAAAAGCTCTCACCTCCAGGTTACAGTGCCGTGACTCGGACCCGTACTGAAGCTCACACTGCTTGTCTGCGCTGTACTTCACACAAACAAACAAACAAACAAACAAACAAACAGCTCACCTCCAGGTTACAGTGCCGTGACTCCGACCCGTACTGAAGCTCACACTGCTTGTCTGCGCTGTACTTCACACAAACAAACAAACAAACAAACAAACCTCCAGGTTACAGTGCCGTGACTCCGACCCGTACTGAAGCTCACACTGCTTGTCTGCGCTGTACTGCACACAAACAAACAAACAAACAAACAAACAAACGGCTCACCTCCAGGTTACAGTGCCGTGACTCCGACCCGTACTGAAGTTCACACTGCTTGTCTGCGCTGTACTTCTGTCCTGCCATCTCTTCCTCGAAGATGAAGTCCAGCCGGGGAGGCGCGTTGAACAGGCACTGCCCCTGACCCTTACTGGGGACATGGGGGAGGGGACAGTTAAGTATGGTGGGAATTTTTTTGCATTCAGGCTTTTTAGAAAATTGTAAAAAATGATATAAGGTAGATTTAAGTTTTTATAGTACTTTTAAGTTGAAACATTAACTTAAAGTAGAGATACTCTGACTGCAGTACTAAGCTGGGCGATGTTTCTGCCAGAGAAATTGTTGCTCTGACTATTACTGTGGATGTGGGGAGGGAGGTGATGAAAGGAGAGAAACAACCTTAGAATCTTAAAAACAAAGGCAAATTTGGGTTATTGTAAACTGTTTTAAGATAAATAGACTCCAGAAACACTTTCTAATCTTTGCAGAAAGTTGGATAGAGCTTCTCTAAAACCAGGCCCTTTCCTGATCAGAAGTTCTCAAACCTTGCAAGCTTCCAGGCACCTTTGCCCCCCTTCCCCCACTTTGGCATGGTGACTAAGAAAAGTAACAGATGTCAATTTGCACTGAAGAACTTGGTGATGTCTAAGGTATACTCTAAGAACTTGATTATGTTTTTACTCTAAGAAGTTCACAATGTCTAAGACTTACTCTAAGAAGTTGGTGATGTACTCCCTGCTGCAGCGGGACCAGGAGAACGGTTGCGCGTCGCGCGTCAGCTGAGCCGCCATGATTCGCGCCGGCTCCCCGTTCAGCCCGCACTCGTTACCCATCCCGTCATGCTGCATGCCAAAACTGGAGAAAACAGAAACACAACTTCTGTAAATAGTTTCATCAGGTAGGTAAATTACTCATATAACGCTGGTTCACCTTTATCTGCGGTGTGACCTATATCTGTTGTTTAAGAAAACAGGTTATTTAGGGATATCAAGTCGACGGACAGTGGTTTCAATTTGCAACATTTTGAAGATATTGTAATTTGAAACCACTATCCGTCTCCTTGATATCCCTGACCACCTTGTTTTTTAACACAACGGATATTGGTTACCCAGCGGATAAAGGTGAACCAGCGTTAGTAAGGTTCTTCGAAACACAACAAGAATTGTACTCACTTCCAACGTTTCGGTGTCTGTCAGGCACCATCATCAGGGTTAGAATGACTGGATCTGATTCTTGCTGCTACTTATAGCCAATGTAGGTTGCACTGCATCCTCCTACGCACGGTCCCAACGGCTAGCTGACTGCTCAGCCTATTGGGCCCTGCTATCCCAGGCCCTACCCCCAGGTATTGGGCTTTTTGTTGTCGAAAGCTGTCTCGCAAAGGCCGCTGGGAAGCTATCAGCCAATCATGTTACGTCTTACATAGCACCATCCTCCTACGCCCGATTCCCAACGGCTGACAGCCCATCTAAGGCTAAGCTCATTAATATCCCAACGGCTGACTGCCCATATAAGGGTAAGCTCATTAATATTTATAAGCAGGGCGGCGAGTTTGTGGCGACAATCATAATACCTGGGGGTAGGGCCTGGGATAGCAGGGCCCAATAGGCTGAGCAGTCAGCTAGCCGTTGGGACCGTGCGTAGGAGGATGGTGGCACTGCAGCAGCAAGAATGCTGTCCCAAATGTGGCTCAGCTTGTATCCCCCCCTTGTAACATAACTTGTTCGTTTTATCTTTTTTTCATTCATTTGCTCATTAAGTAATTAATCAATTGATTCGTTCATACAGTCAAACCTGGCCAGGGAACCACCTCCAATCAAAAGACCCTATCATCTGGAGCAGTCCCTTGACTGTACTGTACTTCCAAAAGCTCATTCATCTAATGAGCTGCAGTACTTCCTTTAATCACATGAGGGCGCTCTTACACTCTTTGCAAAGCTGACCATGAGTGCCAGTGTCTACATGCAGCAACAGTGCAGCTTACTTGAATCTTTCCAGACTAACCCTGTCCCCTTGTAAACAGGAATAGTTTGGGAGCTTTCATCACGTTACTGGTCTTGAATGTCACCCTGATTATAACCTTGAAGGAGAAGACACATCCTTGAGCAACAGACCTTCACTGTTGCCAAATACAGCTGCCAGGAATGTCCTCCGTAACTGCAATGCTAAAATACCTGGGATGGCAGCCACTCTCTGAATGCAGCCACTCTCTTTTACTGAGGGGGTCTTCATTCTTTGTTGAAAATTGAAAAATCTTGAGATTTGGTGATAAATCTTAAGACGATTTGACTTCATCTTGAGATGGTTTGAACATTCTCAAGGTGGTTTGAAAATAATCTCAAGGACCTGGTTTGAAAAATCTCAAGGTGGTTTGAAAAAAATGTCAGGATACATTAAAAAGATCTGGAGATGCTTTGAAAAGCTCTCAAAAATTTTTCAAAGACCTAAAGATTCTCTGAGAAGATCTCAAGATGCTTTGATGCTTCAAAAAATCTATATCATAGGGAGAAACTAACTTTAAGGTAGAGGGCAGGAAACAAGCTTACTTGTGTCCCATCTCGTGAGCGATGGTGAAGGCCGACGCCAGCCCGATGTCCTCGTTGATGTTGCAGCTTCTCGCCTCTTTACACATCCCGTTTACCGGCGCCAGACCTGCGGACACGTAACCATGGAAACAGCGTTACCTATCAACCAATGAGGGGACTGCAAATAAGGAACCCATATTTAGCATAAAATCAGATCATTCTGTTTATTCATTTACACCAACAACATGGGGTCATAAAGGAATGCTGTCATTAACTTTCTTAGACAAAAAGAAAAAAATCTAACACAGTAAAAGTAGAAGGATTTTCTTAAGGTAAAAAAAATGGATTTTTTAAGTTACTTACAGATTTCTTAGAGAACACTCACCGAGAGTTCCACATGGCTCATTCTTGTTGGTGCAGATGTCGAGTCTGAGGGAGAAGAAATTTGAAACGTTGTTATTTGTGTTTTGTGTCATCTCTTAGCCACTACAGGGATGCTAGTGTTACCAAAATGAAAACAGAACTGCAGTGGATGTCACTTGAAGACAGAAGGAATATGTTAAGAAGGAAAATGTTAAGACTTTGCATGATGTACAAAATGACCAATAAACTGGTGGACGTACCAACTGATAAGCATCTAATACCAGCTCAAAAAAGAACAAGAAACAGCCATGACTTCAAGTACCCTGCATCATATTTCTAAATCAAACATTCCATTTTCAAATTCAGCGTTGTATTTCTAAATCCAGTGTATATCCAAAAACCAACAATTCAAATATTGGTGTGATGTTATAATACCAGCCTTGAACATTTGGAGGCCCAAACTGTGCTGTAAGCCTGTAACCTACCTGGTCATGAGCACCGCATTATCGTGGTCCGCTATCCCATAATCCTCTGTGCCGTGCCGGGGCCGGATGGTTTCCTGCCACTTACAGAAGCTGTCCAGCGACTTGTCGGCGTGGTTTGTGATCTCCAGCTCTGGCTGTGGGGAACAACACACAATCAGCACACAATCTGCACACAATCTGCACACAATCTGCACACAATGTGCACACTATCAGCACAGAATCTGCACAGAATCTACACATTATCAGGACACAATCACACACTGTCCAGCGACTTGTCTGTGTGCACATGGTTCATGATCTCCAGCTCGGGCTGTGGGGAACAGCAAACAATCAGTATGCAATCTGCACACTATCTGCACACTATCAGCACACAATCAGCATGCAATCTGCACATTATCAGCACACTATCAGCACAGAATCTGCACACTATCAGCACACAATCAGCACATTATCAGGACACATTATCACACACTGTCCAGCAACTTGTCTGCAACTGGTTCGTGATCTCCAGCTCTGGCTGTGGGGAGAGCACACAATCAGCACAAACCCTGCACAGAATCTGCACACTATCAGCACAGAATCTGTAGGCAATCAGCACAGATTCTGCACATAACCAGCACAGACTCATGCACAGAATACACACACGTACACAATCAGTACAGAATAGGCACACAACTAGGACACAATCAGCACAGCATCTACACACAATCAGTATAAACTAGGCACACAATCAGTACAGAATAGGAACACAATCAGTCAGAATCTATGCACAATCATCAATCTGCACACAATCAGCACACAATCCACAAACAACCAGCCAACCAGCCAACAAAAAAAGAAATTCAATACTTGTTGAAACATAATGATTGTTTACTGCCAAAGGAAACAGAATAAAAAAGACTAACGAGAAATATAACGAGATGCTAAATCTTTACGAAATACTGTGTTTAAAAGATTTACAGACCTGGTTTCCGGTGATGAGAATGAGTCTGGTTACCACGATGTTGATCAGATTTCCGATGGAGGCGTCCCGGTACAGCTTAGCAACCTGACCTCCACAACACAGAAGCAAAACAAGTAAACAAATAAACAAAACAAGTCAACAAACACAAGCAGACAAGAGGGTTAGAACCAATCAGTTTCCCTTACCTGTCATTAATCATACAAATTCCAAGTTCAAATGTGTGTTGGCAGGACCTTGACTTTGTGTACAGAATTATGCCAAATCTTCATAAAATTTATACCCACGGGTGCCTAGCAAGTATTCATATTAATTTTAGGGGATTCATAATGCCATGCCAGTGTTAAGAAATTTATACAATTTTACATAATTCCTACTATCCTTTAGTAAATTTGGTACGAATTATGCCAAATTTGCATGTTTCTTAGTAGTGGATGGTTGGAATTTCTTAAAATTTTGTATGCACTTTTGCAAAACTAGTCTGAATATTGTAAAATTCATGTGAAAACTGAAATTCAAAGAATTTCATAAAATTTGTATGAATTCCGAAAACCTAGCATGATTCTGTAAAATTCATAGAATTTCATAAAATTGGTAATGTTACGCATTCCGTAAAACTAGTCTGAATACTGTAAAATTCATGTGAATTAATTTCATAAGATTTTTATGTATTCCATATATCATAAAACTAGTCTAAATACCATAAAATTTCATTTCTTGTGAACTCATATGAACCTCTGACTCGTACATCCAGTGCAGGTCTACTTACAATGTTCATGATGGTAAGCAGGTAGGACTCCATGTTCTTGGCCTTGTGGTATCCCACCATCATCTTATCCGCCACCACCAGCACCTCCACTGTGTGGTCTCTGCTGATGGACCTTCTGTGCCGGCTGCTGTGGTTGCCGGTGTGAGACCCTGGATCTGGAACTTCTGTTTGAGATTCTTGGTGAGGAACTTCTGTGGGAGACACTGGGTGGGCATGCCAGTGGTGAGCATCGCCGGTGTGAGACCCAAAAGTTTGTTGATGATGATCTGAACAGTTTGATGAGAAACAGAGGGCCCTTCATTAATCATCATCATCATATGATTGACAAGCATTCAGAACAACAACTTCAGCCTTTGAAACCCTTGATGGCCAGAATTTGTCCCAACATCTGACAAACGGACGCACACAATCAGTGAACGTTAAAATATAGTAGCAATAAGTTTATTGCAGCTTCTTGTCTACAGTTGAAAAACTTCAATATGTATTCTATCAACACAGATGAGCTTTCATGTTAATTGCAGCTTCTTGTTTGAAAGCTGACCAGAGATAACAGAGGAAACAATGAAGAAACGCATAATATTAACTACAATTCAAAAGCTAACTCTTAAAGGTACACTATGTAAGATTAGGCCACACCAATTTAATTTCTTGGTTCACGGATTTTATCATAAAAAATATGGAGCGAGAGGTGAAATAAAAATAAAAATTGTAAAATGGTTGGGGTAAACGTAAGGACTAATCCAAAACATAAAGAATAAAAAGTTTTCAGCTTGAAAAAAGTACAAAAACACTATTACTGTACAGTAACAGCACCTGTTCGTTAAAAATTACAAAAGTAGTGTCAGTTTTTATGTTTGTCCCATTCTTCATGAATGAAAAATATAACTGCAATAATAATACCCACATTTTAATGAGCTTATAATATAAAGGCCAATTTGCTACACCAGAAAGTTGGTGAATGGTTTCATTAATGGTGAAAATTTGCTGAGTGGTAATTTTTATTTTTTTTCCAAAAAATAGGAGCGAGCGAATCCGTGAACCAGGTCTACATTGTGATGGTGTTTCTATCTCAGCAGACCTTTTGCAGCTTGTTCTTTAATAAAGTTCACAAACACCTGAGGAATTTGAAATTGTGAAGCAAATATGCTTAAAAGTTATTATATAGATCATTTGCATCAATATTTTATTCTCGAGAATATTTTCAATTTTCTGGCCCTAGGGCCACACCAATTTAATTTCTAAGAAATTAAATTGGTGTTGTTGAGAATAAAATATTGATGCAAATTATCTATACAACAACTTTTAAGCATATTTGCTTCACAATTTCAAATTCCTCAGGTGTTTGTGAACTTTATCAAAGAACAAGCTGCAAAAGGTCTGCTGAGATAGAAACACCATCACAATGTAGACCTTCCCCTGGAGCATCAAAAAACAAACTTGCAGAACCAGTCAAACTTAGTGTGATGTCTAATTCTGTCATTTATGTCCAACATCACTATTTCCACCATGATTCTACCTTTTTGATTTGCAATGCTAGTTCACCTTAATCCGTGGGGTAACCTACAATGTAGATTCGTTGTTTTGAAAACTGGGTATTTAAAGATTTCAGGTCAACAACGTGATTTTCAAATGTTAAAATTTTCAAAATATTGCAATGTGGAACTACCTTCCACCAACTTAACTCCCTAAATATAATATTTTAGATACAACAGATATAGGTTACCTTATGGATAAAGATGAACTATATAGTCCTAAATCTTTATCTCAGTCATTGCTCAGGGATAAACCGGGTGAGAATGCTGAACTGATGAAAATGATGACTCAGCACTCAGCTGCCTTCTACAACCATGTTGTGCCTCGGACATGAACTTGACAGAGAAGTGTAAGATCCACAAACACACGGCCGGCGTGCGCACACGACGCCGCTTAGAAAAGCACACGGCTGTCACAGATCTGTGACGACAATCTGATATCCTGAGATGTGGACCTACATCAACCGACAAACCGGGGAGGGATCTCTACCATCTGGTAACCAAAGCAACTGTGTTTTGATCTGAAATCATCCTTAAGTTGTCTATATACTGACCAAACAGGAGAAGTGAGGAACCTTCTGACCCCATTTCGACTGGCAAAGTTTTGATCTACTCATAACACTTTGAACTTGAAGATGAAAACTTTAAGTGACTACTTTTAACCATTACCATATAACTGCACCTTTACTTTAAAACTGAAACATATTGATTTGTCTACACCTGACATGCTATTGTTGCCGTCTTACTGAGTCTTTTAAGAGGGTCTGCATGGGGGGCCCAAGAATGCTTTTTTGCTAAATTCAGGAGAACCTGACCGTACATATTGTAACGTTAAAAGCAAGTATGCAAAGTTTGATCGCCTTCATACGAACAACCTGAATAAGACGGCTTTCCGATGAATTATGGGAAATATTTATAAACTGTCTTATGGAAAAGAGTCCTCTTTTATATAGAAAATTAGGAATGGAATGTTGCCACTTGTATATTTATATGCTATGTCGAAGCTGAAATCCTTCCAAATCCCCTGTCAGCTCTAACATGCCCCCCATGCTGGCAGAACAAGTGTTGATCAGAAGTGAGATGTTTTTGTCCCAGCCGGCGAGGCACATCATCGCCAAGCCAAACAGCAGAGTGCCAGCATGACTCATCAAAAGGAACTGGAGCTGAAGCCAGCTGGGGAGTACAGGAAGACACTCTGTCTGTGGACACACTGACACTGAGGGAGGAACAGCAGACAGGTGAAGTCACTACCGGTATACAACTTACAGGCCTCATTTCATTGACATCATTCATGTCAGATAGAGTAAACATTAAAGATTTGACCTGCCCCCCCCCCCCCCCCCAATATGAGGAATATGGAATTGAATCTTTGTGGTAACAATGCACATGACAAGGGAGGAAAATTGTTACAGCAGACAGTTTAGCCACTTATAATACAGGCCTTATTTCATTGACATCATTCACGTCAGATAGAGTAAGTAGATAAAATTTGAACCCCCCAGTGTGGTATCCATATTGAATTGGATTGAGAAATACGGAATGTCATTTTTGTGGTAACACTGACAAGGGAGAAAAATTGTTACAGTAGACAGGGAACCACTATGATTCTAAGGCCTTATTTCATTGATGTCATTCAAGTCAGATAGAGTTAATAAGATTTGAACCCCCCAGTGCAGAGTCCATATTGCATTAGATTGCGAAATATGGAATGGCATCTTTGTGTTAACACAGACAAGGAAGGAAAATTGTTGGTGTAGACAGGTTAACCATCATACGGGTCTTTCATTGACGTCATGCAACTCATAGTAAATATGATTTGAATTCTCCGGTGTCCATATTGGTGGGTTAAATTGGATTGAGCAATCATAAAATTATGGCTTCGTATGCTTCACAGGCATACACTCTGATCAACTAACCGCCTTGCTGTAATCTAACATGGCGCAGATGACGTCAAACGGAAATCCTGTATGAGTAGAGTCCGGATGTTCTTAATACCAAATAATGAGGAAAATAGTATAATGGGTAAAGTTGGTCACTTGTTTTGACTGTACTTAATAGACAGAACAGAGAGCAGTCATGGATAAGGCAACAAACTCTAGACCAGAGGTAACGACAGAGTTAAATGCTCTGCAGAAAGAAAGAAATAAGCAAGATTTCATACAGAAACACCTGGCCTGCAAACCTTTGATCTTTGAAACACCTGGCCAGCTGATCCTCACCTCTGGACCCACAACCTTACAGATCCCTATAAGCCCTCTCACGGAGATCAGGACGCATGTGCAGCGACAGGAATTCTAGGTAACAAGGCCCCAAAAAAGAAAACAGTCCTTTTCTGGGCCGCTGTTTTGATTTGCATAACAACGTCCAGACGGTTTTTGTTTTCTCTTTCAGTACCTTTACCTTTGACCCCAAAAAAACAGTGGCCAGAGAAGGACTGGGGCCTTATTACCTAGAATTCTTGTCACCGCACATGCGTTCTGATCTCTGTGAAAGGGCTTATTCTTAATGAATGGGTTTCCACTGTCCATGCAATGTCCAGTGGCTGAAGCTGACCCTGGATGCCCCCTGACTTCTGGCCCACGACCTCTACACTGTTCTCACCACTGACCAATAGCAGCAGCCCCCACACCCCTCACCCTTGCCCCAGTGACCCACCAACCCCTCTGACCTCTGCCCCCTCCCTGGCTGGGGTCCCATCCATCCTACAGATGTTACTTCCTGTTTACACCGTTACCATGGTGACGGGGACCGGTCTCACCTTGAACTCCGCAGGGCGGGTCGTCACCGCGGTGCCTGAGGGCGGAGCGGCGGTACACCAGGTGGGGGTGTCCCGCAGGCGGCGGCCGGTCCGTCCCGTTCTGCACGGGCTCCACCACGAACTCCTCCCTCCCCGTGGAGAACACGCCTTGCTGCGGGAAGGAAAGTCAATAAACACCGATGTAAGGATCCTCACGGGGCGACTAGCACAGGGATCTGGGTTTCCAATACTTCTCACATTGACACAGAAAGGCAAACTGCAGTATGACAACGACAGCTAGACTTGACTCAGCTTCCTAATTTGCAGAAATTTGCACATCTATTACTGAATTATTTGCAATGTTTAATTGCTTTTACATGATGTGAAAGAGTGGACCAAGTTCAAGCAAATTCAAATGAAGATGATTGTATGTTGTATATTTGATGCCTAAGGGGGACGACATGACGCACGTACTGGACGCAGTGATGCAAATACTGGACGCACTGACGCGCGTACTGGACGCACTGATGCGCGTACTGGACGCATTGATGCGCGTACTGGACGCACAGACGCACGTACAGGACGCACTGACGCGTGTACAGGACGCAATGCCGGGCGTACTAGACGCACTGGCGCACGTACAGGACGCACTGACGCGCATACTGGACGCACTGATGCGCGTACTGGACGCAATCACGCGCGTACTGGATACAATGTCGCGTGCACAGGACGCAATGCCGGACGTACTAGACGCACTGACGAGCGCAAAGTTAAGTTCCAGAAGTTTTTGGGCGCATACCGACAGTGAGACCTGTGACAGACGGCTCAGAAACACGGAGACGTCTCGAAAAGGCTTGAGGACTTTCACATCTTTCAACGTCTTCTTCAGAAACTGCCTTGTAGGTCGGTCTTGTCATACTAGTATTATATGCATTATAACGTTACGAGTCTAACGACAAAAGAAACCCTTCCTGCGAACCTGACCGCGGTTCAACCCTCCCCGTTGTAACGGCTGGTTCTTTGATACGTCACACGGAAGGCAGGTGGATCTATCTTTAAGTCGCGGGCAGCTAAGAACAGCCGATTGTTACCATTGAACTCCTAGAAAATGGCCCGTTTGCACGCTACATGCCCGGAGTCACGCAAGTCGTGCAGACCGCTACAAGCGGCGTGACACTGCGATAAACCGCTGTGAAATCACCCAACACTGGGCGCCTTTGAACTTGGAGTGCACCAGAAGTTTGGACTCTCACATTACACAAAACTCAAACGCGCTTTAAAACGGTGCGAGTCACGGCAGTTATGGGCCTGCCATGGTGTAGAGAGAGCCCTGTTCCATAAAATGATGTAACAAGTTATGAAATATAACAGCAAAAGCAAAACAATGTATTCCCCTGGGTTTTTTGAGGCAATGGATTGTTACCCACTGTGTCTAGGGCACGGCATTGGAAGGAGGACCGAAAGTCATGTAAGGACGTCACTGCCTTTCCCAAGGGCACAAGATCGGGAACCTGACAGGATTCGAACTCAGAACCGCTTGGTTCTTGGTCAAACGCTCTGCGCTCTCCAAACACACCCACAACATGTACGACTTTTAACAACGCGTTGCCCTGGAAAGTTCACCAGTGCCCAGCTTCCCTCTCCTGGCTGCGTGCGGTGCCTGCCCCGGTCTCCCCGCGCGTTTCAAAGTACACATCGTGTCAGTCAGCCCCCCGATTAGCGCCTGATTGGTGTAAACTATCCCGGGCACCGACAACCAGCCGTCCAAACGCTACTGCTGACCTCACCGAAACCCCGCTGCTGAACTCAGGCTGGGAGTTCGCTACTACAGTACAGGGCATTCACCTCATAGTCTCGTCAGCAGACTCCTGTGCAGCAGAGTAATGTTACTCCTATCCTCGAGACACCCCACTTCTGAACCCGGGCTAGGGAGTTCGCTACTGCAGGACAGTCACCTTTACTGGAGCGTAGCCTCGTCATCAGGCTCCTGTGAGGCAATCCCAAAGTTAGAGAAGCACTGCTGAACCCTAGCGTCTGGAGTTCACTGCAGCGGAAAATTCACCTCTGCTGAGGTATAGCCTCGTCAGCAGGCACCTGTACACCAGCCCGAAAGTTACTGCGGTCATGCCGAACCCAGGCGTGTGGAGTTCGCAACAGCAGGGCTGTACCTCAGGCTGTTAGGGTGAAGCTTCATCAGCACATGCCCCCTCCCCCCTCCCTCGTTACTGTGTACATGTTGTGGGTGATTTCCACGCCGTCCTCTCCCCCATTAGTGACAGTTGCCCGGCTGATCCTCCCTGAGAGTCGTTAGTCCGTCTGCCTGGCCCCTCGCCAGCCGGCATGACACACGGCCCTGTCTGTAACAACCCGCCACCTGATGCCTCCAAACACGGAGCTGTAGAGTTCGGATCTGTTGGCGGAATTAATCATCAAGGCGGATTTAAAGCGTGATTGCCAACGTAAAGGATTTGTACAGCAAATGTCTACAACTATCAGACCTGCATTCAAAGAAGAATTTCGCATTCACCGATCGAAACTCAGGGTTCTCCGCTGGAGAGTCTCAGACTCTACAGTTAACTCAATATTATATCTTACACATAACGTGCATCAAGCACTTGACCATGGACTCGATGTACGTACTGTCTTTTTATGATATATACAGCAACTGTCAACAACTATCAGACCTGCATCCAAAAAAGACTGTACGGCCATTAGTTGGGCTCTCTCTCTCTCACAGACGAGACGTTATCTCACTGTCCCTTTCTGTCGGTATTTTCATGGTCATTACTCCAATGATCTCGCACTACACTATTAGCCCGGCTTCAAAGAAGAATTTGTAATGCCATTAGTTGTCAGTTGCAGTTGGCATCAAAGCTGGTCTCTCTCTCTCTCTCTCTCTCTTTCTCTCTCTCTCTCTCTCTCTCTCTCTCTCTCTCTCTCTCTCTCTCAGACGAGACGTTGCCTCTCTGTCTCTTTCTATCGGTATTTTCATGGTCATTGCTCCAATCATCTAGCACTGCACTATTCGCACGGCTTCAAAGAAGAATTTGTAATGCCATTAGTTGTCAGTCGCAATTGGCATCAAAGCTGGGCTCTCTCTCTCACCACAGGCGAGACGTTGCCTCACTGTCTCTTTTCGATTGGTACTTCCATGCTCATTGCTCAAATGATCTTGCACTGCTACGGTGTGTGGGAGTGTTAGCTCATCCGTTCATCCGTGTTGATGGCTTTTATGATGAATACGGATCAAAACTATGATTTCTGTCACAAAGGAATTAGACAGACTGTAAAGCAATGGTATTTTTTGAAGAAGAGAATCGATTCTCCCCTTTTACGGCACAAAAAAGTGCTACTGATGTTGATTTGTCTTGGTTGAATTCGTCTGACTGCACAGCAACAGTATGTGTCAAGGAAAGACTCAACCCACCCCTACTACGACGCACAGAAGTGCTACATCAGCAGAACTTTTGTTGGTTGAATTCATCACGATGACGTGAATACGGATGTTGAACTTTAAATTTCCAGCAAGAGATTGGACTAACTGACGATCACTAGCGAAGCGTTTATGTAGCCTCCAACAAGCCTTCCTACGGGGGTGCGGGGATCGTAGCCTCCACCAGGCCTTCCTACGGGGTGCGGGGATCGTAGCCTCCACCAGGCTTTCCTACGGGGGTGCGGGGATCGTAGCCTCCACCAGGCCTTCCTACGGGGGTGTGGGGATCGTAGCCTCCACCAGGCCTTCCTACGGGGGTGCGGGGATCGTAGCCTCCACCAGGCCTTCCTACGGGGGTGCGGGGATCGTAGCCTCCACCAGGCCTTCCTACGCGGGTGCGGGGATCGTAGCCTCCACCAGGCCTTCCTACGGGGATGCGGGGATCGTAGCCTCCACCAGGCCTTCCTACGGGGGTGCGGGGATCGTAGAATTCGGCCAAAAATCGGGAAATTGGCCAGGGGAGTCAGTCCATGCTAAGGTAAATGGCTGCACAGTCGACCAACTCCTCTAGTAGCAAACTCCCCTGGCAAATTATTCTCCCTATAACAGCCAGCGTAGTCAGTCTGGAAGAGACTACCGTTTCTATGATGTACTACGATGAAGAGTTGTTGCACTTTCCGGTATGTGACGTCTCCTAACAACCGCTAAATGCCACCGTTACGTTCCTCTAATGACTGATGGATCGGCGCGTAACAGAAATATTCCGTCTCCGGTTGACATTTCACAGGTCGCCTCAGGGGTGCTGCCGCCGGCGCGGGGAAAGTTTTAACATTTCGGAGATGATATGCCACCTGCTTCTCGGCATAACCACAGCGTATGAAGGGTTGGGCATGGGGAAATGAATGCCGTGTTTCTGGTCCTAAACTAAGAAACAATGAATAGGGTGTTTAAGTAGTGGCTCGCTAATTTAATTTTTTTCAGATATGCAGTACAAATTCCTTTAACAATGTTAAAATGGAATACATCAGGAAACTGACGTATTGTCTGGTTGCAATTGCAATCTCCATAAATCAAAGCAAGTCAAATCAACTGGTATTTTCAACAACATCATGGCGCTAATTTTCTATAGCAACAGAAATGAGAATATGTTGAAATCTATTCTACAATGTTTTCATCATTCAGATGTAAGATCGAAAGTTCTATGTCCCTTACCGGCAGTCTATCAACGAAATGCTAGGGTCGACACATTTTACTACGGTGGATGGGAAACCTGAAACGCAATATTTCTTTCCCCAGGCCTTACTGAAATAAGCGGAGTTGCATGTCTCCTAGCAGCCGACAGACGTGACGTTTCTCTAATGGTTGATGAATGGCAGCGCGAAATAAATATTCCATCTCCTTTTGACATTTCCTGTGGTTGAACTTTACTTTGTGACTTTGCCACCTGGTTCTCGACACACACGTAACGTGGTTTCTTCCCTGCTAGTGTTTGTTTGTATGTCGTTGGACAGCATAACCGAAGAAGCTGTGGATGGATTGTAATGAAACTTGGTACATAGTTACGTCTTGTCTTATCACTTTGCTTTGTGATTATGCCATCTGGTCCTCGGCACACGTAACAGGGTTCTACCCTGCTAGTGTTTCGTTTGTATATAGTTGGAAAGCATAACTCAAGAAGATATGGATGGATTGCAATGAAAAGTGGTATGTCGTTAGGTGTTGTCCTATCGAAGAAATGATTACATTTTGAACCCCTTGCTGCTTTCCCTGGAGCTGCAGCATAACATCCTGTTTTGTTATCCCGTGTTCTGGACAAGCTATGGCCATTCGTGGGAAGAAATAACATACGTTTGGACGCGCCAACAGCTTTATTCATCAAGAGAAGATGATCATATGATATGATTTATGCAAACGACATTCTCATTTACAAAATCAGCGGGAGACCATTATATTGCGCCAGTCTTAAAGGTTGACATCGTTTGGCGGAGGTATGAGGTCGTGGAACTCTTTTTACACTTTGCAGTAATGTCACGTCTGTTACAGACGTCTCGCTAATGGATGATTGATCGCTGTGTGAGAGAAATATTCCATGTCCTTTTGATATTTAACAGCCTGCGTTCATATGTGCTGCGGCTAAGCCGTCATGGCGATATGTCTGTGTCTAAAACTCATAGAACGTCTGTGTCTAAAACACAAAGTACATGTATGTGTAGGGGTGAACACGAGGTCAATGTGGGATCAGTGCCGCTGCAATATTCATCGTGATTATTCTAAGTTTGTCTGATTTCAAATGAAGTTTAATGGAACTTATTTTATACATGATCCTTTATATCAAAACAGTCAATAGTCGATAGTCAAACGGACCAATAGGAGACGATGATGCCATTTATACTGGCCAATAGGAGGCGATGATGCCATTCGAACCGTATGTCATTATCCAATAGGAGACGTTTATGCCATTCTAACTGTATGCCATTTACCAATAGGAGACGATGATGCCGCTCGAATTGATCTGTAGGAGATGGTGATGCCATTCAAACTGACCAATAGCAGACGATTGTGACATTAACCAGTAAACTTGATGCCATCCTTACGATGATGCCATCAGAATTGAAGCCTTTCGAACTGACCTATAGGAGACGATGATGCCGTCCGAAGTGACCAATAGGAGACGCTGACGCCTTTTGAACTGACCAATAGGAGACGATTATGCCATTAACGAACAGTAACTTATTATCTAAAACGTCCTTTGGGCAGGAACACAGCATCAAGGCCCATCCCCCGGTAACCAGTGTCCACTGAGTTGTTGTGCACGCATTGGTAATGAAAACTCGGGAAGACGTCGGAATTGTCTTGAAGGCCTCCCAAAAAATGAGTACGTGACACAACCGATGGAAACGTTAGCAACATTTTCCGCTCTGTCACATAAGACAGATTCTTCAGAGGATCATCATCATCTTCACCGCACAGATCAGCTGGAGCGGATGCGGGAAAATCACCGCGCGTTTTCCACTCTCTTCTGTCCAGTGTCTTATTTCTCGTTCCTTCCCAGATGTACCCCAAGTCCCTCACGACAGATTTACTCCAGGTCATTTGCTGCCCTCCCTTCTTTAGCTTTCTTTTGCCTTCTGAAATCCAGTCCTGAGTCATACGAGGGAGGTGTGTCCTTGCCATTCTTACAACAAGCCCCAGCCAGGTAGCGTGCGTAGTGCGTAGTGCGTAGTCCAGTGGTTAGCGGCCCTGCCTCTGGAACTAGAAGCCGCGAGTTTGATCCAGGCTGTGTCGCTCACCTGACATGCACACTACTAAAAGGAAGCGGGATGTTAAGCCGTGGTCCACTGTTCATTGTGATTGTCGATGTCGAAAAGAGCTAGCGAAATTTTCCCAGTACAATGAACCGGTATTAAAGTACATTTTGTACTGTACATGATTGTACATAGCGTCTGTCCTCTCTGTCACGACCAGTGGAAGACTAAATCTTCAGTGAGCTAAAACTGGCTCGAGGTCACTGTCCTTAACCACAGAGTACGCCCTCCCCGGAATCCGCTTAGCGCGGCCCAAACCGCGCCCAGACCAGACAAGAAGGGTGTCTGCAGGTGCCACTGTTTCATGTGGAACACGTGTTGCGGTGCAGCCGGAATCGAACTCACGGCTTCTGGTTTCAGAGGCAGGGCCCCTAACCACTGGACTACGCATGCTACGTCATCCGTACAACACGCCCCAACCAGGCCAGAGAGGACGCCATCCCCGGAATCCGCTTGGCGCGGCCCAAACCGCGTCCAGACCAGACAAGAAGGGTGTCTGCAGGTGACACTGTTTCATGTGGAACACGTGTTGCGGTGCCGGTAGCCGCGGCCCGGGTGCCAGCACGACCGTGATGGATGTGGGAACTGCTGCGGCAGGAGAGGACTTGGGTCCCGCCCAAAGACTTGGGTCCTGCCCAAGCAGACGGAACGACCCGAATGTACCGAACAGGCGGAGTTGACAATATCGCTTTAGACACATGGTGGGAAGGGCAACAGTAACGTTTTCTGCCTACCGAGCAGGCGGGGCTGACAGTGTCGCTTCAGGCACATGGTGGGAAGGACAAAAGTAACGTTTTCTGCCTACAGCTACCAAAAGCCGGCTACCCGCCAGAATCTTTGGAAAAATTTGCGACTTTCTGTTATAGTTACAACATGTTAGAAGTTCGTACGCAAAGCCGGCGACTGATGTCGCTTCAGCTATCTTCGCTTCGGGTACATGACATGAAGCGAAGCCTTCGTGACGTTAACTCCTAAAGATTTGCCTGTCAGGAAAAAGAGTCAAACCTGGAAAAGTTTTGATTTTCCCTGACAGCATCTACTTAGCGAGTAGACAAGTCAGACTCTTCAGCATATAAGCAGATAAGGGTGATGACTAGCGTATCTTCATTTCAGGCACATGCCAGGATGCAACATCTTCGTGACATTTTCTGCCTAACAGCTGCCTAGGGCCAGGTACATACCAAAAAGTCGTAACTGCTTTACATGACATCTTGTACTTAGTGAGCACATAGGCAGAAGCTGGCGATGTCACCTAGCCTATCACGCTTCAGGTTCAAGTTAGGAGGCAATATCTTCGTGGCGTTTTCTGCCAAGACATAGTTACGGTTTTCCCAACGTCTTTTGCTTAGCTATAGTGAGTAGACTAGTTGCGCATATGGAGGAAAAAAATCATCGTGACGTTTTCTGAATGCCGAAAGACTGACGTTAACGAATCTGAATTGATACCGTTTGGTGTAACACACACACACATGGCAGGGTACTGTCACTCCCCCGGAGGAACCCATCCCTTGACCGGCTCTAGTCTTCTCCACATCTCGCAGCGGCACGCAGATGCCAATGTTTTACAGTGAGCTGGATAAACTTATAGTCTAACTAACTTCATAACTACGCAAAGGTGCCAGGCCTGCCAGGATAACGAGACAGCCCGAAAACCTTATGATTCTCCCTCCCATCATGACATGTGGTTACGTTAGCCTCTTCAGTAACAGGTAGCGTGCAGTGGGCAAGTGGGCAGCGATTTGGGGATTTGGAGGTTCTTCTCCCCGTCTTATTCTGAACGCCGATCATGCACGCTATCGGGAGGGATGACTGTGGTCCGGAGGAGAGGCTATTGCTCCGAGGGCTTATCGTTAGTTTGAGCGATAAAAATCTGATATTGAAATGATTCATTATTATAAGATATAAATACATGTACATAGATATTCTGGTTTAGACACAATGCAAGGACAAAAAAGTACAAATTATGACAGTTACCATAAGTTACACTTTTCCCCAGAACACAAGATAACATTTGTTCTAGCCTACAGCGTGCCCTTGAAACTGTGAAAATATCGCCCAAATTTAACGCGAACACCCTCGATTAACCGTGAACCCAGAATGGGTCCCTTATGGTCCGGAGCGACCCGTGACGTCAACTGTGGGGAGTGATCCCGAAATATAGCCGCGCTGTTACGCCGTGAGACCAGGGCGGCGGTGTTTAAAGGTGGTATCTCGCTGCACTTGGGACACCGGCGTGGTACTGCGGGATTCGAAGGAGTATAATCAACAAATTTTGGAGATAAAGATAGAATTTCCTTGCGTCTTGTGTATTTTGTTGTCTTCTAAGTCATACTTTTACGTATTGCGCAATATCGAAATTATAAAATATGTGTCGCAGTGAATGAATCCCCTAAGTGCAGTGAGATACCGCCAGTCACATACGTCGTGCGGTCGTCCCACGATTTTGATGCCATAGAATTTTCATGCAGGTAGTGACAGAACAAACCAACGAAAAGGATCTAAGACAGCCTTTTGTGTAGCAAGACAGCTGAACTTTGTAGGACACGTGCATGGTTGTTCCACAAAGATAGTGATCGTACGATGATCGCACGACGTATGTAACCACGCCTGACGGGGAACAGGTGAAATACTGTTCGCGGAGATTTAATTTCGCGGTAGCGGGAAAATTGACTTTTCGCGGTGGTTTTAATTTCGCGGTAGCACAATACACTGTAGTCTCTTACTATTATAGGAAAATGTTCGCGGTGGTTTTAAATTCGCGGTGAAGCGGCCGCTGCGAAAACCGCGAACATTAATCCACCGCGAAAGTTTCTGCATTTACAGTATAGCGACATTGTTACGGCGTGGGACATGTACCGGGCCGGCGGTACCTAACTGGGAACAGGTGGTCTCTTGTCACTACATCACAGCTGTATCACTGAGAACGCACCGGCACCGCCCACTACTGATAACGCACGGGGGACGCACCGGGCACCGCCCATTCTTGATAACGCACGCTGGCGACAAGGCCACGCTAGCGCAGTGTTATGTGTGACATCTACTGGTGTACCGAAATTTGATGCCAGATGGTGGAACATAAGTCGGAGTTCTGGTGCCTTTGTTGACAGGCTTTTGGTAATTACCATCTCTCTTGCTGCCGATGTTTCCTCATTCCCCATTTTCAATTTGCGGCAGCTTCAAGCAGATCTGGAAAGGCTTGGCTCATTGCATGCCGGCGTGAACTAGGCAGACTGTGTAGATTACTACGACATTACCATTTCAGACCTCCGTAGAGATAAGGTGAAAACACTGTCAAATGAGATTCTACATCTTGCGACCAACGAGGTTTTATCAAGTATCATTCTTAACGCCCTTGTTTGTGTAATACTGTCACCATACATTGTACCGTGTGCAATTGTCGGGCAAGTTCATTATTATTCATTATATAGGTATATTGCATATGTCATACATCTACTATTATCCAGCAACCTATGCGGTTTGGTAGAGACTAGCCCCAAATTACTGTACATGTTGCTGTCATCCATAAGACCCAGCTGGCGTGGAAGGATCCATGTACCCCTGTACTCAGTAGTCTGTGTAACACAAACTCTGCTGTCCGGTGCTGTGACTCCCCGCTAGGAGGCCGTCGGATGTTGGGCGAGCTGCTATAAGCGAGATTTAATCAGGCTATGTACTCACCAGTCCCCTGCAGTTGCTGATAGCGACACTGGAATGTTCGTGGTCCCGGATGGTGCCGACGTAATGACACCCTGCGTGCCGCCGGGCCCCCCGCCGTGACGTCACCGTCCCGTTCTCCCCCCAGTGTTCCACCACGAAGTTCGCGGACACCAAGTCGTTATTCCTTGTGACGTTCAGGTGAAACGTTCTGCCGTAAGCGGCGATCATGTAAAATATCTGGTCGTCCTGTTCATATTGGTCCCCGTCCAACGTTGTAGAGCGTCTGCTTCGAGTTCTGGGCTTGTTCATGACTCGGTAGGACTGAAACTGCCCTGTGTGGTCGACCCGCCGCGGAATGACTGTCTGGTAATCCCCCAGGTTATCCAACAGGTCCGCTAGGGGATCAAGGCATGAGCGTTATACCAGATCATCGCGCCGGCCAGACATACACAAATATACAGCCTGGCGGTACGGAGAGTTCTACAAGCAGAGGTTCAGTTCCGACTGTTTTTGGACTCGTTTTTAGGTGTCCGGCATTTTTTGGGGGTCCCGTTTGGCCATGGATATGAAGAAAACAGGACAAAATAAAACGTCCTAAAACGAGTAAAAGAACAGCCGGAGCCAGACATACACAAATATACAGCATGTCGGTGCGGAGGAGTCTCCAAGCAGAGGTGGGGTCGAGGAGATAGTAGTGATCGGGAGTTTTACCGGGTGAGGAGACACATGGGAGAACGAGCTGGTAAAAAACCCGACCACTACTACCTCCGCGACCCAACCTCTGCTTGGAGAATGGTACAGAGGACTAGAGGTACTCTCCAAGCAGAGGTTCGGCTCCGGCTATTTCTTTTTTACTCAGTTTTTAGCCGTTTTGTGCGGCTTTGTATTTTGTCCCGTTTAGCCGGGATATGAAGGAAACGTCACAAAATAGAAAGTCCGACAGAACGCCTAAAATATCAATAAGTAAAATAAAAACAGCCGGAGCCGAAACTCCGCTTGGAGAGTTGACTACAGGTTGTTGGAGGAATGTATGTAATGAACGTCTGCGAATCATGCGAAGGAAAGGATTCGTTACTACTAGCAGGAGGACGTATAAAGCAACATCTAGTACAAATAGAAAGCTTACTCATCCGGTACAACACCTCTCGTCTCCACCAGACTAGTTTGCGTCCCGAAAATATTGTTCAATTTTGCAAATAAAAAAGGACAATGTACAGACGCTTGATTCCTCTGGATAATTGTCTTCCTTTTTGTTCCATTTTTCCAAAATCCGGTAGAGACTAAATGACGCAGCTGCAACAGACTCTAATGGAAAATTTTCTTGCTAAAAATGTTGCAGAAATTTGCCACATACGAAATTTAACAATCGAATGGCCACTTAGCTCTTCTCGCCAATTATCAATCATTAATACAATATTTGAGCCAAGAATTCAGGTAGAGACTAACTGACGCAGCTCCATTACTCTCCTGGGGCCTGCCAGACTGAGGACCTTGATGGGCCACTTGGGCCGCGTCTGACCTGGTAACGCCTCTCGCACATTATCTGTCCTATTTGAGTTTATCTAGGTCGACGTCTATAAGTGAGTTGAGTCTATCTGGATGCCAGACTGTTTTCAGGGCCTTCTCAGGCCAACTCCTCGGCTCTAAAGCCACAAAAATTACCCCCCCCCCCAAAAAAAAAAAATTCTACAACCCCCTCCCCCGAATTAAACCATAATAAATCATAGATATCAAGGGTCTGGCATATATACTTTCCAAGCAGAGGTTAGGCTCCGGCTGTTTCTTGTTTCTTAATAACATCTATATTTTATTAGGGTCCAACTCGTGGGGGGGGGGGGGTCTGGTGGTGTTGTTAAATTTCGTGGGGGCATATTGGCTTTAGCGCCGAGGAGTTGGCCTGAGAAGGCCCTTGAAACAGTCTGGCATACAGAAGAGACAAACCGGTACTAGTTTAACCTCTCCTTGAAGAGTATTGATATGTCCGACTATGACATACAGAAGAGACAAACCGGTCCGACTCACCCACAGTCATAAAAGCAGTCGGAGCTTAACCTCCACTACTAAGAGTATATATAATATGCCCGAGTATGACATACGGAAGAGACAAACCGGTCCGACTCACCCACAGTCCGTCTCCGCGCGGCGGCCCCCAGCACACAGTTCCTCGCCAGGCTCAGTAGACACACAATCATTAAGGTCCAAAGTTCCATAATTTCACGCTGCGCCCGTGGTTAGAAGCTGTCCGTCCCTGTCCGCGAGCAGGCGGGCGGGTCCACAGCTATCTCCCAGTCCTGCGGCTGTTCCTGGTCACCTCCCGGGCGGGGTGAACCGTCACCACCATCCCGAGCCGTCCCGGGTGGAAACTCCGCGTTAGGAACGCCCTTCCCCCGTACGGAACACAAACGGTAGCTGTAAACTCCGCACAGTAACGCCCTCCTCCCGTACGGAACACAGACGGTAGCTGCCGATGCTCTTCAGCCCAGTCGGAGATTCAATCCAGCCCCGCCGAACGCCGCCGACACGTGTCTACACTGGGAAACATCAAGAGAGGCGTTATTAAGGGTGACCCGGGGTGTGCGCGCCCCTGACAGGTGGTAGCGGGCCTCCAGTCCCGCAGCCGATGGACCGTGCAATGGGCGGTAATATCCGCCCCCTCGCCTGCCTACAACTCAATCAGGCTACGTACAGAAAACACGTGGTACGAGCTGGGAGCGGGCTTGTCTGTTGGTAACCTGGAACCCAGGCTTCTAAGGCCAGCTCGTCAGCTCTAGGCCCTACACAGGCCAGCTCCTCAACTCCGGGGCCTCACAGGCTAGCTCTTCGGCTCCAGGGCCTACGTACGGCTGATGGAAACTTACATGAGAGTTTTGATAATCTTGTTAGCCGTAAACAGAGGCCAGTTACCAGGCTATTCTGTAGCCCTGGTAGAGGCTAGTTACTTGGTTATTCTATAGCCCTGGAAGAGGCCGCTAACCAGACTAGGCTGCAGGCGCTGCAGGCGCGAGTCTGTACATTTGCTGACAGCCCTGGTAGAGGCCGGTTACCAGACTATCCTGCAGGCGCGAGTCTGTAAGTTTGTCCGTGTCGTCAGGCAACCGCCGGATCGGGTTCCCGCCGCCTCGTCACGGGCCCTCCCGAGGCACCTTATCTAAATATAACACCATCGAATCAAACCTTGTCTAAAAATAAACAGTCCGGGACGGGAAATGATCAATCTAGCGCGGGAAAGAGAAACAATTAAGCCGCCGGGCGGCTGGGGCGACCCCGGGGGAGGGAGGGCAGAGCCCGGGCCGCGCGCAGTCGCGCAGAGTCGCCTGGTGTACGCAGGCTCGGGCGATGACGCTGTTTCTGTGGTAAGATTATTCAATAAACGTACTACGGGCCACACGAACGCGGTTCTCTGGACGACGTTTCTGCCCATCCGAAAATCGACATGAGAGAATGAACGATGCATGGGCTAAATCTAGCTCAAGTTGAAGTTCGGATAATCTAGGCTCGATTTTTATGACGTAATTGTGTTGATTTTTCTCAGCGACTCATGACGATTACAACGATTACTGCGGTATCGTGTGCAAAACATGACAGCGAACAACTTGTTATCACCTAAAGTAGGTGTGTTTTGTGACCATGAGCCGAGACGAGCCGGATTTTCAATGGAGCCGAGCCAACATCAACACGCTTCGACGTCACCCCTGAAATCCTCTTGTCGTGGCCCTGAGTGTGGAGCTGTTTACAGAGCAGGTACCCAGAAGACAGCTCGCCGCTCACAACGCGCTATCTTATCACGCACCACAACTGTCGGCTTTCCCACCGAGTCGGCGACAATCTTGGGGGCGACCTTCGCGTCCTTCTCAGCCGCCAATGACGTCTTTAAGACTCAAGAAGTCGATCCTTCAAGACACGAGACCTGAGGTCCGGACGTGCGGGTGCAAACAGCCTGAGGAAGGGTAGCCTTCAAGCAGATGGGCGGGCCCGGCGGGTTCTGTACGGTTTCTACTGATGCGTGAGAGAAAGAAGGAAGGAAGGGGAACATGGAAGGAAAAGGAACAGAACGGAAGGAGAAAGATAAAAAGAAAGCAGAAAGAATGATGTAAGGACTAATGGAAAGAAAGGGGTAGAAAGAATGAAGGAAGAAAGACAAAGAAAAAGAAAGAAGACAGAAAGAAAGGGAGAGAGAAAGGGAGAGAAAAGGGAAGAGAGAGAGAAAGACAGAGAGAAAGGGAGGGTGAGAAAGGGAGAGTGAGAGAGTGAGAAAGAAAGAAAGAAAGGAAGGAAGGAAGAGAGAGAGAGAAAGAGAGACCGAGAAAGGAAGAAAGATAGATGCCACGATGTAGCCGCACATCTGATGAGATGACCATGAGATGTCTGGATGCTGTGCGCCCAAATCGGCCGTGAGTGAGCGATCTGCGCATGTCTGGATGCTGTGCGGCACAATTGCTCCTGACGTTGAGCGATCAGCGGCAGCGGCGCTGGCACGGGCATGGCGGGAACTTCCGGAACCCTGCCTCCGGGATGGAGTCACATTTGGCAACATTGTAACAAGACTTGACACGAGCGGACACCGTTTGTAACATTGTAACAAGACGTGACTCTCACAGCAAATCTTCATCTTAAACGCTTCACAGTTCATTATTGTCAGTCTGACCAGACGGCAACAACAGAAGTTCCCTATTTTACGAGTACATCAATGTCTTATGGGTCTCCTCAAGTCCCTAACTGACATGGCTGTACACATCCGGACGGATTGAGAACGTTTGGAAAGCTCACAGACAATCATCAGCGTGACATGATCATCTGATCTCTGTTTTCTCTCAATCTCATGGTAGGGCTCTTCGAGCTATCGATGTGATGTTCATTGGGAGGACGTTCTTTTCTAGTGCATCCCGAATTGAACTATTGTTCAGGAAGAAGATTCTTAGGATATTATAGACCTGATCAGTTCATTCCGGTTACTGTTTGAGAAGGAGAAGAAGAAGACTGTCTGAGTTTGAAGCATGTTACAGACTCTGATGATCAAGAAGTTATCGTGATTACTGCCGCGCCGGCTGTGACATGGTCCCCAACCAATGGCAATGATGAAAACTCTCTCTTAGATTGTCCTTCCGACTTTCAAGCGGCTAAATGCAAACATCTTGTGGTCAATAAATGTTGTTGTTGTTGTCCTTGTTTAACGTCTACTTCTCCGCTAGACATGGTCTCATGGTGCTTTTTCTGCTGGGTGCTGTTAGATTTGTTGACCTCGCTGGTGCTTGTACTCTGGTACTTTGCATATGCGTGTTTGGGGTGTTTTAGACCTGCTCGGCGAACCTTCTCGTGCCTTCTATGTATTTGGCGAACGCCAAATACATCCTCTTGTTTGCTTCGTTCGTCAGGTCGCTTCGCATTCCTGCTAGGGATACAACATCCATCGTTCTTTCTTGTCAGGTGTTGTCTGGTGTTCTCATATTTTGGGCATTCATACATGTAATGGTCTATATTTTCCCTTGTAAATGCCTAGGACTGAACAAGATGCAGTGACTACCGACTGTTAGCCAATATCAGGACATGTTCGGGAGGTGAGGTTCGGGATGTGTCTCTCTGACTGAAGCGAGTTAGGAGCTGTGTACTAGGCTAGCTGCGGTGACAGTGGTCTATGACATGGTCACCAGCCAATGACGATGACTATGACTCTAAGATTGCCTTTCTGACTTTGTCCACAGTGGTTCGGGCGTTTGCCAACTTGGTGGCCGAGAAGTCACCAGGAACAGGTTGTGGTGACAGTTGGCTGTGACATTCATTGCCCAACACCAATGACGCTTTTTTTCTGGGTGCGACAGTCAGTGTTGGTGTCTTTCTGGGTTTGAAGCGGCCCAGGCATTTTACAACCTTTTTGTGGCCAAGACGTCATCAGGAACATCAACAGGCCGTGGTAACTCCCGGCTTTGCCATGGTCATGACCAATGACGATGTTCATATTGCTACATTACCGGTGTCTGCCCGACTTTGAAGCGGCTCAGGCATATTGGAAACTTTGGTGGTAAAGAAGTCGTCAGGAAGAGGCCGTGGTGACTGCCGGTTTTGTCATGGTCATGACCAACGACGATGGTCAGAACATTGCTCATGATGCCACATTACCGGTGCCTTTCTGACTTTGAAGCGGCTCAAGCATACTACAAACTTTGGTGGCCAAGAAGTCACCAGGAACTGGGTTTGGTGACCGTCAGTTGTGCCATTGCCCACATCCAATGCCGGCTTTGTCATGGCCCTGACCAAACATGTATAACGATGGTATGGTCAAAACTTTCTTCATTATGCTGTATGGTCGGTGCCTTTCTAACTTCGAAGCGGTGCAGGCATATTGCAAAATTGGTGGTCAAGACGTCACCTGGAACAGGGTGTGGTGACTGTCAGCTGTGCCATTGCCCAGAACCAATGACGATTTCTTCGGGTTTCTGCATTGCCGGTGACTTTCTGACTTTGAAGCGGCTCAGGCATATATTTTCAAACTTTGGTGGGCAAGAAGTCACGGGAGTAAGGAGTGCCTGCGGAGTGCGTCATGACTCTGCTCCAACATCAACAAACTCCGGTCAGGCTCCAGAAGTATGACTGTAAATGGTTATGGCGAAACGCTGGCTTGACGCGCGCGCATTCTCCGCAGTGTCGCGGGTTAGCATGACCACCACCGGGCGTTCTCGGAATGGGGAGGCTATCTGGGGACTAACCCTGGCCTGACGCAGGCGGCGTCAACGTTACGTAACCTGTGTGACAACCGATATCCTCCCGGGCTCTTGGGCCGGGCTGAACAAGCTGCTAAGCGGCTTGGCATGCTGGTGTGAGAGCCAGTTAGATAACTAATGGGGATCAGTAGCATCAAGGACTTCCGATCCCCCATGCTTGCCAAGTGCCAGGACTGTCACACGGTATATAGTAAAATGTGGGCTTCTGGTAGTGTTCTGTGGAAACCTAAAGGTGTTCGCACCCACGTGACCGTGACGTCAGTATTGGCCGCCATGTTGGATGGTTAAACCTGGAAGTCGCCAGGAAAATTTTAACTTTCCTCTATATCATACACGTATTTGATTACGATGTACATATCTAATTGCACTGTACATTTGATTACAGTCTACAAATGAAAATGTATAGGTCCAGGTTCAATAAACCTGCATGGCGTGCAAACATTGAAAAACTAAGACCATGATTACTAAGGCCATGATTAATACTGAATATTGTGACAGGAACCTACCAAACATGTTTGCCATTTCTTGGCCTGTGTTTGTGAGAACTGCTACAATGATCTACAGTGGGGAGTAACGAGAAGCGAAGATTCCTGCTGAGAACCAAGGTTCGACACTGACTCCTGCCTCTAGGACATTTTTAAGATGTTACCGAGAATAAGATGCATGAGTCTTAAGACGCAGATGACCTTCGTGACGCATGGCCGCGCAGTTGACGTAACGTAACAGCTGTAGGACCCGCCCGGGCCAAACTAACGCGATGTTCTGTACCACATCACTCTGCAGAACTAGAAACCGATGTTGCCATGATCCAATCTCCAAGCAGATCCTACGGTGCCATAAGATAGTCTTAAAGCTGGCCAAGGAGTATAGCTGGCCAGAGGGAGTCAAACGGGCAAACACACTCCTAGACCGTCTTCACTCCTCTGCCAGCTTTTGATACTATCTTCTGCTACAGCAGGATCTGCTTGGAGATTAGCTAAGATCACGAAAAAATGATTTACAGGTGTTTAACTCGTCGTTTGTCTTTAAATCATCGGTTGACGTCGTCTAACGTTAGGATGTTTAGACAAGACCCAGAGACCATGGGCTCAAATCCCTTGACAAGCCACCAATGTTTTTGTCCTTCGGAAAGGCACTTCACGCGACTTTCCTCACTTCACCTAGGTGTGAACATCGGTTCATCAAACGATCAGCAATCAAACGTGTATAGTTTAGAGTATGCTAAAACTTATCACAATGAAACTGTACTAGTGCAAATCCGCGGGCTATGTAGCTGTCAGGGGTACATGTTTCTCACAGCGGGCTGAGAGCTACATAAACAGCACTTTCCCCGGTTTACTGGCGGAACGGTTTGGCACAAGTCCCGATCTCAACAGCCTTGTACACCGGCTTATCGGCACTTCACATGTACAGGACCTGAACACGCTCAAACACGGGCCTGCGCAACAATACATCAATCAATGGGCTCATCAACACGGCTTAGCGCAACCATTCAGGGGCAGCGTCCTGGATAAACTTAAACGTGGGTCATCGGAACAGTGCATGAACGATTTAACCATAGCAATCCCAGCAGCATGTCAACAACGAACACAACCGGTTATGGCCTGGGTGCCAGACTGTCTGCAGGGCCTACACAAGCCATTTCCTCAGCTCTAGCATAGGATTAACATGTTCCCAAGGAAATGTTACCACAGCTACCCCACCCCCTTAGTAAGACCCTGTTTCTCCGTAGGGTATGTTGGCCCTAGAGCCGATGAGCTAGCCCGTCTAGGCTCTGGACATACTAGTAGCATGGCACCCAGACTACATAAACGTCTCCGAAAAGAGCTTACCCTTCGGTGACGAGATGGCAGGACGTGATCGGACTCAGACAAGCGTCTTCTGGTTCAATACATAGAGCTAAAACATCCGTGGAGCAACAATAACAGTCGCAACACACCAGACTACCAATCGACGTTCTAAGCACTGCACAGTCTACAGCCAGCCCGTCAGCAACGGCGCGAGGTTTCCCCACCTGTTACTTACGAACGCCCAGAACAGGTGTCTCCTTTTGCGGACAGGCTGTTGTTACGGCCTTGTGGATAAATATGGGTGCCGCGCGCCCTGTGGTTCACACGCTACCAGCGACCAATCTTTAATAGAAACTGCCAGACAAAGTCATCTCCGAGCAGATGTAGGGTCCACTTGTTTTTGTGACACTTTGCGCGTCCTTACAAAGGGGATCCTAGTAAAGGAGTAGAAATTCTCACCACTAAAAAGGTGTGCAAAAATACACGAAAAAGAAGCCGGGTTCTACATCTTGTTGGAGATTAAACCAAAGTTCTTAGTAATCTTACCTTGGAAAGTTGATGCTACGGACTGCCTATTTTGGCGATCTTTACCGGTCCTTATGTCCTTAGAGACGCCACCTGTTGACTAAGACCAGCACCAACAGGTGTCTCATTGTGTGAAGCGCCCGGTCCGACCTTGCGGTAACTCTATCTGTACGCGGCAGGCGGCGCGGCCGGGGTTTTATCTGCCCCACGTGCCGGATGTGCCTCACGTGAGCTCCACGCGCCGCCCCGCACCCCCCGCCCCGCGTCTGACGCAACGAACCTGACCCCCTGAACCACAAATGACTTTCCCTCACCGCACCGGTTTCCTGACGCGTTAATGTTAGAACGACTTTCCCTTTGCCCCCCTCATCTCACTGGATTCCTGACGTGTTTCTGCGACTTTCCCGTTTCCCCTCACCCCGTCGGCTTTCCGAAGTGTAAGAACGACTTTCCCTCACCTCGCTGGCTTCCTGACGTGTTAGAACGACTTTCCCTTTGCCCCACACATCTCACTGGATTCCTGACGTGTTTCTAAGACTTTCCCGTTTCCCCTCACCCCGTCGGCTTTCCGAAGTGTAAGAACGACTTTCCCTCACCTCGCTGGCTTCCTGACGTGTTTTTACGACTTAGCCTCACCCCGCCGACTTTCCCTTGAAGTGCACTGACCCGCACTACCTCTGACCTCCCCCTTTCACGTTGTTCTAAGGTTTAACAATAACAGTTTATACTGACGTGTGCTCACGCCATCGCACGCATGGACGGACAGCACTCCATGGCCTTGCATCATACCATACAGTAACACTGGTGCCTCTCCTCAAGACCAGGACATGTGAACGTTAGAGTATCTAAACACCGCGTCATTGCATCATACACACACCGTTACCCCCCCCCCCCCCCACCAGGACACTCACATCAACGTAACGGTATCTAAAACACTGCGTCATTGCATCATACACACACCGGTACCCCCTCCCCCACAACCAGGACACTCACATCAACGTAACGGTATCTAAAACACCGCGTCATTGCATCATACACACACCGGTACCCCCTCCCCCACAACCAGGACACTCACATCAACGTAACGGTATCTAAAACACTGCGTCATTGCATCATACACACACCGGTACCCCCTCCCCCACAACCAGGACACTCACATCAACGTAACGGTATCTAAAACACCGCGTCATTGCATCATACCAGGACACGTCAGGGAGACTTCCAATCAATCCACACAACCGGCGACATGACATCGGAAACGATGATCAATATAAGACAATTCCTGGTAATGTAGGAAATCTAAACGTCCCAATATCGTACCACAATCCAAAGACTCACTGTTGGGACACAACGTGACAGGGAACCCGCAATCATTAAGTGACAATCCTTGTAATAAAGGAAATCTAAACGTCCCGTTATTGTACAAAACCCACATCTTTCACTAAAGGCACATGAAATCAATATGAGACATTTTTTGATCTGGTAATAAAGTAAATCTAAAAGCACGTCTCATCATTGAATAATACACAAGCACACACCTCTCACCGCCAGGATATGTCCTGTGCTGTGAGATTGACGCCGTTCTAACGCCATCAGAGAAACAATTCCTGGTAATCTCTCTGTCACAAAATCATATCCAAACTCCCCGTCATTACATCATACAGAAATAGTTGACGCACAGGACACGGAACCCAATGTTAGCGCTACCACAGAAAGGCAATACCTCGTATTAAAGGTCCAGGATGACAATCGTCGGAAGACTGTTATGGTTTACATCAGAAAAACTGGGAGCAGCAACAATCTTCAGTTGGCCAAAATACGGAAAAGGTTTAGGTGGATCCCAGCTTGTCGCCGGTCGGCTCTGTCGTTCCCTCGTTGAAGCCCTACGCACAAGAAAGACGTTCGATGAATTTGGCCGCATCTTAAAAGGCCTTCCAAAAATCCTATCCACTTGATGACTCATAGAAATCAGCACCCCTGAAGTCATGTTCTTAACATCCGAAGTCTTATCTATTGTTTAATCTGTCGCGTCTGGACGCTAAGGTGTTCTCGATGGCCCCTTCCTTTAGTATAAGACTGACCAGCGACGTCTTGACAACTTGGGTTAAACATACGTGTTATACAGTTGAGTCATTAGGTCGGTACCTTGGACTGATTCGTGCTGAGGGTTTTCGCCTTGTGTCGTGCCTGGCGCTGCTTACCGCTGTCCAACAGCTGCACAGAGACAAGAAACCCTGACTAGATCAGTCTTTGTCCTTGTTCTTGCTAGCTACCGCCTTCAGTCTGTGCTTCAAACAGCTGTTCAGACACAATGGGACCTGACACTAAGCCCTATTTACTGTTGAATCAGAATGTCGGTAGCTTGGACGGATTTGGTCGATTGAAGCCTCATGCCGTCCTGCTTACTGCTTGCTAACAGTGACAAGGTGGCGAGAACACTGGCACAAAACAACAAGCCCGTCTGGATAGAGTCTTCCCAACTTCTGCCATCAGTATGTGCTTCAAACAGCTGTTCAGACACAATGGGACCTGACACTAAGCCCTAGTTACTGTAAAATCAGAACGTCGGTAGCTTGGACGGATTTGGTCATTGAAGCCTCATACCGTCCCGCTTACTGCTTGCCAACAGTGACAAGGTGGCGAGAACCACAAAACAAAACAACAAGCCCGCCTGAATAGAGTCTTCCCAACTTCTGCCTTCAGTCCTGACACTAAGCCCTAGTTACTGTCGAATCAGAATGTCGGTACCTTGGACGGATTTGCTCAGCGATCGAAGCTTGTTCTCCTCATACCGCACTGCTTACCGCTTACTAACAGCTGCATAGAGGTGGGAAACTCTAAAACTCACAACACAACAAGGTCACATTACTAGAGTCTTCCTTGCTTCTGCCGTAAGCCAAATGGCTGTACTGCAGAAGCAATGGGAGCTGACCCCCAACAAGCCCTAGTTACAGTTGAATCAGAGAGTCGGTATTATGGCACCTATGTGTTCGCAGCTTTTTCTGACTCCTAGTGCTGTCCAGAAATAGAGGGACTTGACGATAAGTCCTTCTCAGTCCTTCCTTACTTCTAAGACCACTGTATTTAAGAAACTACAAAGAACCAAAACACCTTGGTCGGTGCGACTATACCCACCGATTCCCGTCTGCTGTTAATGTGTTACATCTAAGTCCCAAACAGCTGTCAGAAATAAAGGAAACTAGCGCTACGCTTTCCTGGGTTCTATCTTATTTCTGACTTAAGGCGCCGCACAGAAGCACAGAGACTTGTTGCTAAGTCCTTCTTTACGAAGCTTACGAAGTGAGCGCGAACAAGGAGCGGCCGACCAGTCTCCCTAACGCACCCCAGGTGGGGTACACGCACGGTCTAGCCTGGATGTTGGACCCCCGACCCCAGCTCAATAGTATCTATCGTGTTTCTCAAGTTGTTGGCGAGTAGCGACCTTCTTGAGCGCAACAAATCGAACAAGGCTGGACTCCAGGCTAACTCAAGGGGCCTGTTATATATGTTGCAGAATTACCCTGGGAGCATGTTCACCCTAGAGCGGGGGAAATAGGCCTCTGTAGCCCCTGGAAGCAGTCTGGTATCCAGGCTTGGCACGGCGGTATGGTGGCGCCACGCAGGGCGTCCTGCAGGTCGGAACGGCGGTTGGGCGTGACCACCTGTTAGCGTGGAGGACGTGGAGTAAAACGCTTCATCTCCCTCAAACGGACTCCAAGCAGATGTGTAGTTCTGCTTGGTTTACACGTGTTTATAGCACTTTGTACGTTGCTTGAGTCTGCAACAGGCGACCACGGAAAACGGGTCTGCTCCAGTAATACTCAGGGTGTTCTCCCAACTTTTCGATTTTGAGATATCGGACGACGTTCGTAGGTCACGCAGCTCCGTTAAATGTAAAGGCGTGCCCCTCGTCGATTTTGTGACAGGGGGTTTACACAGGTCTCCAGTACGGAGCTCCAAAGGCAAGGAGAATCAGCTAAAAAGACGAACCACTAGTCAGACCTTTTATTTGACCTCTGATCTCCATCATTCACTTTGAGTTACCTCAGTTGATTTTGTTGGTTTTCTGTTTACTTATTGTATAAGATTTGTTGCTTATGTATTGTATTTATTGCTCATGTATTGTAGGAGTCCAGGAAGAATAGTGATACAAAATGTACTACATTTAGTATCACTAATGGAGATCCAAATAAAACAAACAAACAAACACCTACGTGCCTTGGAGATTGTCTTCGCCATATTCCCTGCTACAGCAGACCGGCTGGCCTTCTGTGTTCCGGGGACAGTAGTACTAAATCCGCGGGACTATCTGAACTGTCACGCCGCTGACGGGTTCCAGAGCCGCCGCCGCCGCCGTGCCCGAAATACGAGACTGCGGACAGGAAAATGTCGTCGGCTTAAAGGGTCTCGGCGACGTCGCCTTTCCCGGCCACCCTGACGGCTCAGGTAAACATGTAACACCGTTTCCGCTTAAACTTTGGCTGACTAACTCCCTGCAGCGGCGAGATGACCTGGTAAATTGCGAGCCTTGTTTACAGGAGGTCTGGCAAACCTGTAGGTCTGAGCGTAGGGCGTCTCCTTCTGTCATACACAGGTGGCGTCGAACAGCCCAGTGGGTAGGCTGGCGGACATGAGAGCGATAGGTCGTGGGTTCGATCCCTAGACGTCGTGTCCTTTGGGAAATACTCTCCAAGCAGAGGTTAGGCTTACCCTTCGGCTGTTTTTGTTTTTCCCGTTTTTAAGGGCTTTCTATTCTTGACGTAAAAAAACAAACAGCCGGAGCCTAACCTCTGAACTTCGGTTGGGGAGGTAAAAAGCGGTGGCAGAAGGTAGATGGGCTCCGCCTTCCAACACCGTGACTCCCGATAGTGGACAACCCAGGCACTGGCTTACGGCTTCAAAAGATATAGGAACTTAACTTTTAGTTTTACCACATACAGACAGTCCAGGACACTGGAGTAATACCAATGTACCATTATACTGACAGAGCTGCCGTTTTGGTATGCTGTCAAACTTGTCATGAAAATGGAAACTAAAATAAGAAAATATGTTAGAAATTCGTTCATTCAAACTTGCAATGTCATACGTACAACGTGGAAAGCCCGTAGGGTATGTGTAGATGTCACAACGTGTAAAAGCCACAGATCGGTAGAGAAAAGACGATGTCACAGTTCGCTAACGTTACAAAGACCAGATCAAATAAACCAAAGGGCATGACCAGTCAAGTAAACCTCCCAACGATTCCATATATCATAAAGTATCACAAGAGCAACTTAAGGGTATTCGTTGGGCAATCGTGGGAGATAAGTGTCTTAAACAAACGTTTGACTGTCTTGCGACGAAAAAAGGTTGCCGTACATGATTTTCATCCGTTGTTTTTGTCTGAACCTCGCTGAAAGTCCGACGACCAAAAAAAGTCGTAGGACGAATGTGGCTTCGTAGCGGCAGGCAGACTCTTGGTACATACATAATTGCGTATGAGAAAACGTCGTCGGGTCAATCATTAAACAGTGACGTTACGTCAACAGCTCGGCGGCAGGTGAAACACCTGTACGTCAGGTAAAACAACAACACACTTTTAGGAGCAGCGGCGTTCCCAATGCACATAGACACGCCCACTGTTCAAGAGCGGTATTCCAAAAGGTGCACAAAACACATCTAGCCTATCTATAGCCTATATATTTACCTGTAAGCCTTGTTTCTTGTACGTGAGACCCGGAGCGACACAATCCGTGCGTTAGAGTGGAGTAGAAGCCGTGTAGTGAGGGTTATAAGAACGACACACACTTCACACAGGAAGTCTACTTCCGGTCTTCACCGCTCCCTGCCTGGTAATCAAACACCAGCATTACTAACGACCGGTCGTGTCATCGGGAGTGACGACAGGACAGGACAGATAGGTCTTCGCGCTTCAGCGGTCCTCTGGCACCGACCTCTGTATACTGTACTCCGTGGCGCGGTGAGTGACCCCGCTTCAGGATCAAAGGGTCGCGAGTTCCAGTCCCGGCTACAATTTGTCACTCACTCACTCACGCACTCACTCACTCACTCACTCACTCACTCACTCGGGCGACGGGCACCGACCTCCGTCCTCCTTTGCGCGGTTAGCGACCCCTCTTTGGGATCAGAGGGTCGCGAGTTCCAGTCCCTGCTACAATTTGTCACTCAGTCGGCATGCATGGGACTGAAGGCCTTCACGGTTCCACAGTCAACGGGCATCAACCTCGGTACTCCTTTCCGCGGTTAGCGACCCCGCTTTGGGATCGAAGGGTCGCGAGTTCCAGTCCCGGCTACAATTTGTCACTCAGTCAGCATGCATGGGACTGGAGGCCTTCACGCTTCTGCGATCGACGGTACTAAATCGACGCGCACCGACTTTCCTACTCCGTAGCGCGGTGAGCGACCCCGCTTTTGGATCGGAGGGTCGCGAGTTCGATTCCCGGTTACAATTTGTCCCTCACTCGGCTTGCATGGGACTGGAGGTCTTTAAGGTTCCGCAGTCGACGGACACCGACCTCCGTCCTCCTTTGCGCGATTAGCGACCCCGCTTTGGGACCGAAGGGTCGCGAGTTCTAGTCCATGTCGTGACGAGTCGGGCTTGCATGTGAGTGGGAAAGGATGCAGTCCTTGATAGGCCGGAACGTTAAGCTGCGACTCGCTGTTCGTGGCACATATCGGCTGTCGCTCCTGTCAGAACCAGTTGAAGATTAGCTCTTCTCGGCGCGCTAAACAGGAGCGGGGTCCGTTACACTTCAGCTCGGGGCGAGCAGGTGGTTCCCCCGGGGCCACGCGACCGGGCAACCCGCCAACTTCGCAAGGCTCCTGGCACGCACGGTGGGAAACTAACAAGACTAACTACGCTGGCTGTAAAGATGAATTGCCAGGGTCTTTTGGCCACCATAGGAAAAATGTTACCCTTACAGGGAGCACACTCTCCTGGCCAAGTATTCACAAGAAGTTATGGTCTAATATTCTACTGTCCGTAACTCCTTAGAGAGGCTTACTGAGCTAACGAGGCATGTCAGGACTCCGCTTTCTCGGAAACTGTCGGAACTACAAACATGCCGGTAACGCGAGGACCCTCGGCCCCGCGGAAACACCCCGATTACACGGCTGAGTGCGGCAACAGGTGGGACAAACACGGCCGTACAAACAAGTACTACATACCGGGCCCGGGGAACTGTTAAGACCTCTTTTTGCTGGAGGTTAACAGCTCAAAATTATTAATGACCATCATAAGTAGTAATGACAATACAAAAGTAGTTGACCCTTAAATTTAAGGTACACAAACTTTGACATAAGGGACGCAAACCGATCCACTGGGCCACGCTCGCTAGCGGCCGCTGCCCAGAATCTTGGAATGAACGGACCTGGAACTGTGAAGACCAGTTAACACTGACAGACACTCACTATCAGCATCCTTCGGTTAACCCTCATCATCCACCTTGTCAAGGTCACCGAGTTGTCAAGGTCGTGGCCTGTAAACGAACTTAATACTTCATACAGCAGGTAGGAAAACAGACGTCTCAGACTTTGTCCCTTGCTAGGAAGACACAACATACAATATTCTCTTCCCGACATAAGAACCTTCTCGGCTAAAGTGAGCCATGATAAAAACAAGGAGGTTAAAAATATAAAGGGAACTTCATTCTCTATCTAAGCTTAAAATTGGAACGTTATAATTGAAGCACATTTTGTTCAAACCGGCTTGTATCAAGAAATATGCACGAATCATATTAACCCTGTCCTGAGGCAAAGATTTCGTTACGTTTTGTGTATTTTGTTGTCTTTTGAATCCGACTTTTCGTTCCTGTAAATCTGCCCGATCGAGCGGATGCCGGTTTGGAAATGTGACCTTAGCGAATGTCAAACACGGCGTTGCTACATTTAGATGCTGTAAAGAAAGCCTGAAGTCAAGTTGACACTTTCTCTGCTACACACTGGCGGCGATGACGCATTCTTAACAGCCGTGACGTTTTTATTGACGTCATCACTAAAAGCGCAACTAGTCTAAAATGACAATGGGGACAAAAAAGGAACAAATAGGAACAAGATAAGAGTGTCGCGTGCCCGCGGAGCTGGGTGTTGGTGTTACGCCGCAGGGCCACTGTGCAAGTTGATTCATACAAACGTCTTGTTTATCAGATCTGTTAAAGCGAAATAAAACAAAAGAGCAATACCAACTTTCACAACAACCCTTTTGTTAAAAAAAGTTGCCTGTACACCTGTAACATATGTTTAGGGGTGGCACCCACCACCATTTGTGTAGCCCTTGGGCCACACATTTGTGCAAGCTACTACAGTAGTGGCCAGTCCGCTGGTAGTGATGTGTGTTCTTTCTAACTAGTGCTGCGATCTAAGCAGAGAAAGCCACATATACCATTTTTAAAGTCCTTGGTATGATTCGGCCGGGGATCGAACTCATGACCTACCGAATGTAAGGCAAACACTCTCCCCGCTCGGTCATTTTACCGGCATATGCCTTTCTGTACACATGGCTAAACCGTTATGAAAAATTAAATGATAAGGTGCTAAAATCATCGCATGAAAGGTGGAAAGGTCAAACCGTTCACCAAGAAAGGTCAGAACAAGAAGGTCAGAAGTTCGTCTGCGTCATCGCTGAGGCAATAACGCGTCATACCCGATCAGATAACGCGACCCACCTTTTTACGACACTAAAGCCAAAAGGTCACAAAAGCACCACTCAAGTGTTTTTATTCTAAATGCTTTCTTCTTGTGCGTATATAGGACTCGGCACATAGAAGGACTACACCTTGATGAAGTTATGAAAACTGCTAATCCTTTTTTTTCTAATTTTCTTTTACACAGACAACGAGAATGTGGCACTGCACTCAATCTTGGAAGTTATTTTGTCCCGTGGTCGTTTTGAGGCCTCAGGGGCTGCGTTGTCATCTACAGTATCTAGGGCGTGGTATTGGAAGGCGGAGCCCATCCCTCTCCTTCCACTGCCTTTAACTTCCCCAACTGAAGTCAGGGTGTTTTAAATCTGGGTGGAGTGAGGAAAGTCGTGTAAAGTGCCCTTCACAAGGTCGCTACCATGACATGATTCGAACCCAGGACCTCTGGATTCTGGGCCAAATACCCCGCACTCACGCCACACCACCCAACTAAAACCAAGGAGATTATATAACGTCCTTCCTAAAACTAATATTCAAATCGATTTTTCGATCGATAAGGTCAAAGGTCACCATAATTGACTTCCACCCAGACACACAAATCAAAGTTCAACTTTCAGGTTAAAAACAAGGCAAACAAACGTTTTAATCCGTGTGCCATGAAACTGTCATCGGACCCCGCGGGTGCATTACGGGACAGGCATGTTATACTGCGCGAGTAAACACGTGTATAGATACAATCAGGTGTTTACTCTAAAGTTACACAATTCTGTAGATATAAGCTCCAGCCGAGCAATCACGGTTTGGGCCTAGTCTTCAGGCAGATGTAAGGTGGATTGAAAAAAAAAGAAGAATTTAGCCAAATAGGGACAAATAAGTTGCAATGGGATCTCAGTCAGTGTTTTGCAGTCTATCCAGCTATCACCGGCCGGTCAGTTCACTCAAAGGCCAATCAACTCTTACTGGACTTTCATTCCTAACTTGTCCAAAGTCCCTTATTACTATCATATATATTCGGCCAGGCGGGAGTCTGGTAGAGACTAGTTTGGACTGGTGGGTCATTAAGCGAAGGAGCGAAAGCCTATGATACTTCTTTTTAGCTTGTGGCAGCTGTTTCAAGCGAGAGACTTTCTGACTTCAAAATCTGTTTCGGAATTTTCCCTTAGGGAATTGTTGACGACTTCTACGGTGTCACCGCTTCTGGTTCGAAGGACAACAGGTTACAGGTTTAACAGGTGTTCTCTGGCGGAAGACCATCGTCCTCTTTTCCGAAGTTGCTTTCCGACAGACGAGGACAATATGGCACTGCACTCAAGTTTAGTAACTTATATTTACAGTGCCACATACAAAGTAGAGACAGGAGGAGGTACAGGTCGTCTTTTACCTCCACGCCCATTTTGACCCATTTTTACACCTGGGTGAAGTGAGGAAGGTCGTGTAAAGTGCCTTTCCCAAGGGGCAACGTCGGGGGCACGGCGGGTCTTGAGCTCGGGACCTCTAGGTTCTGAACCCACCACGATACAAGTTACGATAAAGTAACTGTACATAGATAACCCAGCTATGGTTACGCCTTGTTCTGGCTTTGCCGCGTTAGTGACCGCACGAGAGGCGAATCATTTCTTTTGTCCCCCGCCCTTTAACATGTCACAAACCGGGAAGCGACCGTTTAAAAAACACAACGCGTTCGCATGCGATCTCTGTGGCAGGGATGTAACCAAAGTGGCTCAATTCCTCTCGACCAATCGCACGGGTCGCTTCCACTGACGTAGTTGATACGTTAAGCCGTATAGGATATAGCCGGATTGTGACAGTAATTGTGCTTAAGCCAGAGGGTGTATACGTGCATTAGCTGTAGAATGAGACCACCTAAACAAGTGGCTATATTTATACTAGTATCTCAAACTTTGACCCTATTACCCAGTTAAGGGTAACATTCGAAAACGCCTTAGCAAATCGGTACAATCATTTGGAAACATTGCTGACTTCTATCTGATGTATTGTAGTTGGCATCGGACGCGTCGGACGCTTTGTAGGAAATGGGATTTGACACTTGGAGAAGTAAACAAGATGCCTGCAGTTTTGTAGTACCTGAAAATACAACCACGGCGTCCAATAACTACTCATGTATCAAATTTCAAACAAATCCACCAAAAGGGTATTGAGTTACAGGTACGAACGCACAGGCACAGACAGAAACAGTACCTCCGCCGGGGGTGAACCTCCATCCCGGCGGTAACAAACTAAAACGAAGCGGGCGAGTCAGAAGTCGGTAACGCTCACTAACATCTGCTTGGAGAGGAGGGGTGTTGCCGACAATTCATCCCCCCAGGCCTTTCCTAGACCTTCCCTTCACTTAAAAGGTCATTCCGAGAGCCACGTTTTACGCACATAGCTGCCCCACCTACTTCCGGTATCTATCTGCATGATATCAACTCAAGTGTGTACTTTGTTAATGTATTGGATACTGGATACTGCATTCAGCCCATTACTATCATACATAAGTTTTTAGGTAGATAATCTTCCTGGACTTCAAGACGTTAAAACAGGACGTACCAACTACATACAACAGCTGGTATTCACACAAATCACAGACTATATTACAACTACTAATTTGCATACGTAGGTAAGGTCCACTAAAATAATGTTACATACCTCCAGGTAAGGTCCACTAAAATAATGTTACACTCCCCCCCTCTACAAGTTGTTACGCTACACACGACACTACTATAACATGGCCTCTGTTAGTGACTGAACAGAACTGAGAACTAGGTTATCTCTATGCATATCATGATTAACGCCTCGGGCGAAGTCCTGAAGTCTAAAAATACCACACTCCAAACAGTTTTAATACTGACAAGCAAAATAATCAAAATCCTCACCGATTTAGTTTCAGAACAAAACGATTACCCGACATTGCATTCCTACGTAAGATGTATATATAAAAGTGTCAAGATGTCAAAAAGTGTCGTAGACGTTTTCGACCCAACATGAGGTTTTAAACACGTAGATTTTCCGGATTTGACAAAGCCTTGTTCATTTGCAGTCTTTGGACCCCTGGGTTTACTGAAGGAAAGTTTCAGATTTCGCCGTAAGTAAACTGAACGCCTTGTAGAGTCCCTGAGTGATTGCTCTAGTACAATCAGTGTCTAGAGTTGACGCTGGATACAAAGGGATTGTAACTTAACAATGGAGTATTTAGAATTCCCATCCCTGACCTGAACACACCTATGTTAAGGTTACGCCCATCTTAGGACACCTTTCTACAGGTGTTCCCGGCTTCGCACACCTTTTACACGGACATCTTCTGTCATAAAATTGTGCAAAGGGTCACCAAAAGGACACGAGTTAACTGTAGTTTTTACGATCTTTAGCTAGACGTAAACAATATATAAAAGAAAACAGCCGAACTGACCTGTGCGGTCTGCCCACTCCACGGGCCGACACAGCGGTGTCCAAACTCCCGTCAATATTTACACAGAGACAACACGGAGCGAGTTAATCACGCAAACACCACAAAACAGCCTTCCTTGGGGAAGAATCGAGCAGATACGACAGTTTTTGGCGGTTGGGAAGTATTTTTGGAGGCCGTATGATTGACCACGTGTCCCTATCACGCACAGACCACGCGCCGATGTCTGTCGTGTAGAGTTACTGACATACCACGCGCCACAATAGACCTCCCACAATAGATCTCTTAAAATTACAGGAAACGTCAACCACAGAACGTGATGCAGTCAACACGATCCCTCCACGGGGAGGTTTGAAGCGCCCGTCGGGCCCTAGCTGAGGCAGTGCCGGCGCAACACCCGCCGACTGACCCGGTTAACTCCGGCCAACTTTTCTTCACACGACTTTGGACTTTGGCGCGATCGGCAAGGGAGCGCACCGCGCCGCAAAACAGCAAACTGTCGTGAAACTGCACTCAGGCTATTCCATATAACTTGGAAAGGAGAATGCTTCTTTTTTTATTTCTTCCAAATATATTCCTTTATTACTTACTTTATAACTTACTTGAAGCGATTATAAAAAAATATAGTAGGTAAAACAGCTATTCAGAAAATAACGAAGAATATGTTATGATTAAAAAGTTACCTTATAGAATCCCTATATCTTGAGTAGTACAGTCCGAATCTGGAAGTTTTGAGCTGACAAGACTCAGGAAACAGCAGACAACGTCGCAGACGACTTTCTGCTGACGGTAAGTCTCAAGATGTAAACCTACTTTGTCTTGGGTATGTTAGCTGTCAAGGTCAAGCAAGGTCACGCCACTAGTAACTGAAGAAGCAGACCGGAGACATGCCCAAATGTTGGTGTTAGGGGGAGGGGGGTGCAGACGACAACTTAGCTCAGGTTCAATATCATCGTTAGGGACGAACCAAAATCGTTATGGAGAATGATAAAGACCCCTGGGCGCTATATTGTGTGAAAAGTATCCTTCTTTAGCTAAGTAGTGTTAACTATTTTTTTTTTATGGTTTGGGGTCAGTCAAATAAATAAATAAAGAGCGAGGCTATTGGCACACTCAGTGTGGCGATAGCCTGTTTAGGCTATTGACACACCCAGTGATAGAAACCACTAAAATGAGGAAATCTTACGATTATATTTGACAATCAACACTCTGAAAAATACAAATGGCATCCTGTGTCCATTATCAACCCAAAATACGATCTTTTTCACGTGTTTACGGCACAATTTTAAACATCGGAATCTGCTATCATATAGGGTGCTAGTTTTACTGTCACCGCATGTGTCTTTACTACGTGAAGCATATGATGTTTTACTTTCCGGTGAATACGATTGGACAAATCACATAACTGACATTCTCAACTATAATGGTTTTGGGTATGTATGTACAAACCCGAGGTTGTATCATGTTAATATGCTAACCGACCAATTACGACTCCGTTTACAGGATATATACATACAAGAATGGCATTCTTCTATCCAGAATAACTCAAAACTTTGCATTTATTCTACGCTAAAGGAAAGATACGGACAAAAGAAGTATCTTTCGAATGTACACAGTTTCGAACTTCGTAGAGCAATTACAAAGATGAGAATCAGTAGTCACAAACTAAATATAGAAGCCGGAAGATATACTAAAATTCCCCGTGACCAGAGGTTTTGTCCATTTTGCCCAAATGAGATCGAAGACGAACGTCACTTTGTTATGGATTGTTCTCGATATAATGATAAACGCACAGAGCTGTTCACATTACTTTCCGCTTGTTCTAAAGAATTTGCTACTCTCTGTTCGATAGATAAATTCAATTACATTCTGGGAGGCGATAACCCTCACTGTGTACAAGTAGGCAAATATATCCATGAATGTTTATACCGTAGAACTAATAGTGTTAATGACATGCTAGACCCTATATGTTGATTTAATCATACCTATAGATATCCATATATGTGTGTTTAGTTGTACTGTAAGTAGTTGTTATACATGTAGACCTTACGAAAGTCGCTGTACTTTTGTCGTGTCAATAAAGATTGATGTGATCATGGCAGCCATGTTGGATCGGTTAGGAACACGTTTTCAGCTGTGTTTACCGACGAATTCCTGCCATATTGGAGAATTGTCGGCCTCAAAACTTATATCACTAAGGAAGCGAAGTTATAGTTGTTGTTTTACTCCATTATTTTTAATGTGAAAGAAATATTCTTCCGAGTCGCTGCCGATAGCGCCGGAACCACACGGCCGAAAATTATGACATGTTTTGTGGTCAGTGTTATTTTTGGTTTATATTGTTAACAGAAACTTTAAAAGTTGTTTATATATAAAATATTCTTATATCAAATGGATGTTTAAAAAGGGACAAGAAAAATTGAAAAAAAAAAATTTAAAAAACTCCGGCGCGGACTCGAACCGGGTCGGAGCTGGTATCATGAATTCCCGGGTCAACGCTCTATCCACTACGCTACGTCGAACATACACGATGAAGGCTGTATTATTAGGTATCCAAATGTAGGGCATAACTTGAATACGTCCGTTCATTCCAAGATTCAAAGATTCCAATGTCTAATCTTCCGAACAATGTCTAATCAACTATTGCTTGTGTAAAATATTGCCGGAAAGGCATGTTACAAGCTCTGATTGGCTGACTGGCATCTCGGTGTGTCAAGAGCCTGTTTGGCTATTGGCACACTGAGTGTGTCAATAGCCACAGCGATAAATAAATGTTGCTTTACTCTTCTCTCATATTTTCATTTTTCAAACTTTCTAATATTTGTTATGTTCACAAAACCACCCTACTGCTGTTATGGTATGTCCCTAATATTGAAACTTTATTGCCTGCCACTTTTGTACGGCTAACAACTTGACTTACAGACAATTAAAGATTAATCTATGATATTAAATGTTATTTCATCAATCACATTCGCAATTCTTTTCAATTGCATGGCATCACAAATGTTTATCAGTTTGCCAAGGGGAAATAGCTGCATATGACCTATTATATTTTATCCTGTTATCAAAATGACTTATTAAAACAATCAACGCTCCAGAAGACTGCAAGTTGACTCTAGACTTTACTGATTTTGCTTTTCTTAGTGGTCGAATGGAATGTGCATTTTTTCACTATCAATCGTATCAAAACGTTCTGGAAATGTTTAACTGTAATTTCCAGCTTGAAAATTGAACTTACTCAAACTTTTGACTGCTCCAGTCTTTGTCAAGGAATGAACAATTTTGGTAAGTCCAATTTTCATGTTGGAAATTACAATTCAACTTTTCCAGAATGATTCTTCTACACAAACACAGATAAACTTTCAAGTTAAGGCATCAAATGTTATTAGCATCAGTCTGCATTTTTCCTAAGTGTCTGAGAAGCAGAGAATTCCCCTGATATTGCCCTAACCTTCCCCAACCTGCTGCAAGTGGTGGGTAACAGTCTGAAACTGCTGTGATATTTATAACCTGGGGTGCATTGAACCTTGTTGTGTCAGGTAGGATTTATGTTCTCCTACTGGGCAACTGGAAAATGGGTCTGCATGGGGAGTTAAGGGTTACAAATCAGGTAGAATACTTGGTACTTGAGTTGATGAAGGTTAGACATCCAGGTAATAAGATATACCAAAATGCAGTTACTACTCAAGCAACTGGATATGATTTTGGAAAATCATATGAATAAAAAAAATCATAATTTTTAAAATCATATCCAGTTTCCAGATGAACTGCTTTTTGGCGTACTTGATACTCGTTACACATTACAGTAAATTCAGAAACGCCTGATGAGGGTCTGCATGGGGTTGTGCCGACAACGCTTTACACTGAATTCAGAAGAACCCCCAATATTTTAATCTAGAATCTAGGAGGGCAATGATGCAAAATTTGGTCGCCTTGCTACGAATTTCATGAATCATACAGCTTTCTCTCATATCTCTCTTATTTCAAGGTGCAACTAGACATCAGCAACCAAAAACCAACCTAAAGCAGGCTTAATCAAGGCTTAAATCTGGAGGATTTTTACGTAAAGTTAGTAGAGTTGTATGATCTCAAGAAACAGACAATAAGAGTATTCAGAATAAGTATCCAGTTGTTAAAGTAACTTTTCTATTGTTTATCCTGTTATTTTAACACCTCCACCAAAACAACAAGAGCTGTTATATTTGCAACCTGAGCCACAACTAGCATGAAATCAAAACTCATTGACACCCAAAATGTCAACATCAACCCTTTTTTTTTTTTACCTTAGACAGAACTTTTAAGTTTTTAGTACAATGTTAAAGAGCCCACCACACTTATCAATTAGAGTAGGGGTTACATAATTCACCTGTGTGCACAAGCCAAAACATTACATGCAGACTTGGTGAGCTATGAGCTATATTACACTATCAGCCTATAAAAAAAGCATTATACACCCCCTGAATAGAGCTTGTCTGTTGTTGTGTTGTATAGTAGGTTGCCACAATTATAATCGGTCACACATTAACAAAAACATACTTCAGACTATCTGCTCAGCTTAACCCAGTAGCTGGTACTGTTGACTCTTTGAACAGTCACATATTTACTCTGTCTGAAACCCTCCAATCCGAACCATACAACGTTACGAAACACTGCGTTTAACCATTGTACAACCGAGCAAACAACCCAGGATTAGTACAAAGCAACTTGGTGGGATTTAAGACTTGAGAATTGTTAAGAAAGCGGCACCTACCCAGACCCGACATCTTGCAGGTTGTGTCTTCCCAGCAAGGGGCAAAGTCTGAGACGTCTGTTTTCCTACCTGCTGTATGAAGTATTAAGTTCGTTTACAGACCACGACCTTGACAGCTCGGTGACCTTGACAAGTTGGGTGATGAGGGTTAACTGGCGCCTGGCCAAAGGGGGGGGGGAGGTTAAGGACGCACATGGCCAAGTTGTGAGGGAAGGATTAAAAACATACCAGTACAGGGTCCCAAGGTTATGTATGAATCTGTATGTAACTAAAGCTTCTTACTAGGACTTATGAAGAAAATCATCAACTCTACTTGAACTTCAGGGTAGACTTCAAATTTCACAATACTCAGAACGCAAATGATATTTGTGAGACGAATTATGTGCTATTGTACTTGAAAGTTTGAAAAGGGTGCTATAATAACATTCAAATATCTCTACAACTAATAGTATGAAATTGATGTTATGTCTGGAGAAAATACTTCATGTTCATTTAGGTGGTGTTAGGTGATTTTTCAAACTTTTAAACAACATGTGGAACTTAACTGTATAGGCATTGACAAGTTGTAATGTAGACTTGCCACTGCGATGCCCTTGAATGTGAAAAACAGCTTCCCAAATGTAAAGCGAGAGGTGTTATTCCAAATGTGAAACTTTACTTCAACATCCAGTAACAGGACGGAATGTCCGGTGTCGGACGACGTGCCCTTGAAATGTGAAAAATCACTTCCCAAATGAAAAACGATCAGCGGTGTAACTTATACTTAAGGGCAGGTGGCAGCTATCGAAGTCTTTTTAAAAACCTCAACATAACTTAAATAACAATAATAGTGTATGCTCTGATGGAGTAAAATTCTTTCATGTTGAGGGACATGGCTGTTCTAAATGTCTCTATATAGAGCCTTACTAATTTAGTTCTCAGACAAAAGTTGCTAAATTTGAATACTGGAGTATCGTTAACTGATCCATATCATAGAGGAAAATAATGTTCAGTTTCAGGGACACAGACCCTTAATTTTTCCTTCCAACCCTTAGATCTGATCATGTCCTTTTCCTACAGTTATACTTCAGGAATGAAAGAAATGAACTGTTGTGGGCTGTTATAATAGAGGAAGGGGGTTAGTCCAAAGCTTGAGTAACATTAGCCTAAATGTAATGGGCTTCTAGCCAAGTGCTCTTGTACCAGTCCTGGGGTGATTAACGATCTCCCAAATGAAAGGTGACAGCATGCGTCTAACAAATCATATGCCATTTAGGATCAAACACATGTAATGTCTACAGGTGGCTGTGATTGAAATAAACTTGATGGTACTTCGAAAGTTCTTCCAAATGTTTTATTAGTTACCAGGGCTTGAAATTCATTTTTGGGATTAGGTGCACTGGTGCACCCACCTTAAAAAATTGGGTGCACCAAAAACTTTTTGGGTGCACCACTTAAATCTAAGTAGCATGTAAAAAACCTGATAACAAAACTTAGTTACAAAATCTTAAACAAGTAACATGACAGACATTTTTATTATCTTTCTAACTCTTAGATGTCAAGAATATGATGTATACTAGTATACTTTATATCTTTCCATACAAAAGCCTAAGAAAATATTTGGGTGCACCCTGTGCACCCACTGAAAAAAATTGGGTGCACAGTTTCAATTTTGGGTGCACCTGGGTGCACATGAACCCAGTATTTCGAGCCCTGGTTACAGTATCTATAGTGGGCTTTGACCATTGTCAGTGCTAAAAAATGATGTCCCAAATGAAACGTTATATGTTGTAACTCAAAAATCAGGCATCGCATTGAAGGAAAACATTACTGTGTGTGCTCGGATTGAAATTGATGTTCGTCAAAAAAGACAAGTTGAGTATATTTTGGCCTTTAACCAACATCAATGTGAAAAACAATGTCTCAAAAGAAAAGTGATGAGATGTGACTCCCAAATCACCCGACAAATTTCAATCAATCATATCAAATCAAAGTCAAGCTGACACAAAGCTGTCGGTGTGTCCTCTGGTCATATAAACTTGACGAGACTTCAATGCAGAGGAAAGTTGTTCCAAATGTTTAGCTACCAGAGTTTGTAGGAATTCATCCAACATCGGTGTAAAAGACTGAAGACTTTTCAAATGAAATGTGATGGATTCTAACTCAGAAATCATGCAGCAAATTAAAGCCAAACATAACTGTGGGCTCTTATTGAAACTTTAAGATACTTCAAAAGAGAAGAAGTTGTTCCAAATGTTTAGTTACAAGAGTATATGTTGGGCTCGGACCAGCATTGTATGTAAAAAACATTGTCCCAAACAGAAAATGATGTCTCACGAATCACACGCCAAATTGCACTATAATTAGAATTAAGGTACTTCAAAAGAGGAAAGTTGTTCCAAATGTTTAATTACAAGAGAGTCTAGGACTTCGTCCAAAGTTGGTGCAAATAAAAACGACTTCCCAAAAGAAAAGTGATCGGTTGTAACTCACAAATCAGGCATCAAATTGAAGCCGAAGATGACTGTGTGCGCTCTGATTGAAGTGAAGGCACTTCAAAAGACAAAAATTGTTCCAAATGTTTCGTTACAAGAATAGAACTTTGGGCTTGGTCCAGCATCCAGGAGAAAGATGAGTTTGCTGATGAGGATGGACCGCTGCTGTAACTCAGTGATTGGCTCGCAGGTGGGAACCGTTAACCTCGCCAACAGGCGACCCACAGAACAACCCACAACCTACCCAGAACGGGCAGAAAGCAGCGGTTCATCCGCCAGAATACCGTAGAATGGAAAATGTTTACTGTGGCCTTTAATATGTTTGCGGTGTGACCTCTTCCACGCAACCTTGAAAAGAGTGTAAAATCTTTTCTTCTGTTTCCTACGCATCTAAAAACTTCTTTTCACAGCAAATTTAAAACCTTCGCAAACACTCTCCCAAACAAAAAATTAGCGAACATTCCCCCTTCTACAATAGCCGTTTGAGATTACGCTGTAGATCCATGGCCCAACAAGCTGTTCAGACAAACCTTCTGTCCGGAAACAATCGACAGATTGTCTGTGTGGCGCTGTGTCAATAGACCTGTCAGGTCCCTACAAGGGAGAAACGTGTCCCCAGGACCAATTATACACCACAGGGAGGGAAGGATTCAAAGGGTCTATAGAGGCTACAGTCAATAATCCACAGTCTGCGAGGCCACAGTAACACACATAATGTACCTTAGATTGTGGTCTGACGTTATGTAGGTCTGACAGGTAAGAAAATGTGCACACTATGGCAGTATGGGGAGGGAAGAACTCAATCAAAGGCTCCATAGATACTTCAGTCAATAATCCACAGTCTGCGAGGCCACAGTAACACACATAATGTACCTTAGATTGTGGTCTGACGTTATGTAGGTCTGACAGGTAAGAAAATGTGCACACTATGGCAGTATGGGGAGGAAATAACTCAATTTAAGGGTCCATAGATGCCTCAGTCAATATCTATAGTCTGTTAGGCCACAGTATAACACATGATGCCCTAATAACAACCAAGAACATTGTGGTCTGATGTTACATAGGTCTGACAGGTAAGACAATGCTCACGCTACAATATGTACTTCTGTGAGGGTCTTCTGTGAGACTTTAGGCTGAACTCAGAAGAACACCCTACGTATAATGCTGAGATAAATAAAGGATTCCTTGGGCAATATAATCTTGAGAAAGTTGTAGGCATGTAGGTCCATGCTTCAAAGAAAACAAGAACACTACTGTGTAACGATAAAAAAAAACCTTAGTTTCCATCAAAAACACTAGTTTATCCATTCTCTTCCCTACACACTTGTCATTCAAAGCTTGTTGACTTCCACGCGGCCGTCCACCAGGCCAGTGTCCGGCTACGCGACACCGGGATGTTTCGCGCCGGGATGCGCTTCCCATGACCGCCTGACAGCCGTGCTCTGCTGGCCAGGGATCCGGCGCTTGTTTGGTTATCGTCTGGTCTAGAGTCAACACTTCCTTCTGTACACGTTCTGCTACGGAAACTGCTTTACTTGTACTAAATCCAGCTTACTGTCAGGCCTTAACAATGGAACAGGACATACCTAAACTGGAGCGAACACAAACTGTACACGTTTTGCTACAGAAACTGCTTTACTTGTGCTGATCCAGCTTACTGTCAGGCCTTATTAACAATGGAGCAGGACATACCTAAACTAGAGCTTCTACAGAAACTTCTTGTTCGGATCCAGCTTACCTTCAGGCCTTAACAATGGAGCAGGACATACCTAAACTGGACTGAACACAAACTGTGGACTCTTCCCTACTGTAGCAGTGGCTGGTGGTTGTGTATCCAGGCTGGGAATGGGATATTACAGACCCTGGATCAAAAACAAACTCAGGAGGCTTGCCTACCGTAATGGTGGCTGGTGGGTCCGAATCCAGGCAGTGGGAATTGGACATACCTAACCTGAGCAAACACAAACTCAGGAGGCTTGAGTCCCTACAGTTAAACCCAGGCTGGTGGTTCTGTATCTAGGCTGGGACCAGGGCCCTGTCACCACTGCTATAACAATACTGTCGAATGAGAAAACAGAAGGTACCACGGGCCATCTGAATGCAAGTAGCTGGTTAATGACAAACCGACAATAGCTAAACCCATACAGTCCTACATTTTCACCATTACCAAGAAGCGAGAAGAAGCCAAACTTTTGTGTTAGACTAGATTTGTGATACTTTTATATGTATATATCTTGACTTGTTGTGACCTGTACTTAGCTCGGTTGGGCAAAACTGTACAATAAAATTCTTCTGAATGCTTTTGCAAAAGTCTGAAATGTCAGTTATTACATCATAAGTGCCAGGAGGCAAAACCAATGCAGTGTAGGCTATACCAATATTATAAGTGGGTTCGCAGATTTAAAAAAAAAATTGAAATATTAACTTGAATACAGAATCTAATGGCTTGACACTGGAACACTGAGTTCCAAGAAGTATATAACGCTAGTTCACCTTTATCCGTTGGGTAACCTATATCCGTTGCTTTTAAAAACAGGGTCGTCAAAGATATCAAACCGACGGCTGTTGGTTTCAAATTACAATATTTTCAGTATATTGGAGCTTAAAACTACCATCCATCGACTTGGTGAGCCTAAATACCCTGCTTTGAAAAACAATGGATATAGGTTACCCCGCGGATAAAGGTGAACTAGCGTTAGTCTCCTAGATGTCTGTTTTCATCTTCACTGCTTGCTAAACTTTTACTTTAAAACGCCCAAGAACCAAGAAATTACATTGGCAAGGCCGCAACGGGTTACACTCTACTAACAGATTATCTAGGACGTGTGACATGTCAGCTTGTATTTGTCGTGTATTTTAAGATGTTGGCGTATGTTCCTTCTAATAATTCTTATTCTATTGTCCTGAAGTCAGGAATAGGCTTAAACTTAAAGCCTACCTTATAATAACTCACTTGTCAAGCAAAACTTTTTTTCAAATTCACACATTTAATTCCAGTGTCACTAATTAAAGTGTCAGTAAAAGTCAACGTTCTGTAATGTTCTCAGCCTCTTGGTTTTCACAGGAGAACAGACATCGGACCAAACAATTTCCTGCTTGGCTCGACAGCAAGCCCAGCAAGTTTCACTTGACGGTGTTGCTAAATGCTTTAGATACATTTTCTGAGAGTGACTGACGTGTCTACTGGTACTTTGAAAGTGGAGTATTTTGTAGACGTTGCTAATACTTGTGAAATGTAAGCAGGCGAGCACCCTACAGTTTGGCTGTGAATGGATAATCTGGCCAGTGTGAAATGTTCACCAGCACTTGTCAAGTAGTTAGAGATGTTGGCCAACACTTGTCAAATGCCAGCAGGCTGATGCAATACAGTTTGCTGGTCAATGGATTTCTTACACCAAGTTTGAAAGTTTTTTTGTGTGTTTGCATTGTGTGTGTGTGTTGTGTGTGTTTGTGTGCTTGTGTGTTATGATGTGTGTACATGTGTGTGTGATTGTGTGTATGTGTTTGTGTGTACGTGTGTGCGTGCATGTTTGTGTGTACGTATGTGTGTCTGTGTGTGTTGTGTGTGTGTGTACGTGTGACTTTGACATATGTATGTGTGTGTTTGAGTGTGTGCTATGTGTGTGCATTTGTGTGTACGTGTGTATGTGCATGTGTGTGTGAATGTGTGCATGCATATGTGTGCTATTGTGCGAGTGTGCATCTGCTGTAGGAGTTGATAAGGTAGGATTGCAAAGCAGTGAAGGTAAGGGGGTGAAGTCTGCCGTCTTTAATTGTCTTCCTATTTCTGTCTTTCCAAAATTCAAAACATGACTGCCAGTAGTGCTGTACTATAGGAAAATGCCTTCCTCCAGCCCCAAACTGACCACTGTTCTCTGCTTACTCCCCAGGTCTGTGCTAATCCTGGGACAGCCTTGTTTTGATTTGCTGATATAACTCATCGCCGTGGGAACCAGCGGTTGCCAGGGGCAACCAACCATCGTCCAATCAGAGCGCTCCGTTCCGTTCCCACCTGTCCCCTCAGGTGTGTGTCTTAGATGGACAGAGTGACGTGTCTTCCTTCTCAAGTTTGTCACACACACCTTGCTATCATAACTTAGGGCCCAAAATAGCCACAGAAAGAACATGCTTACATAGTTGGCTATAGGGACACGTTGCTCAAGACTTTGCGAACATTTTTTTTTTCTGTCATTTTGTTTTCAACGATTACTATAATTCCTGATTTTTTCAATGTATTTTTATGTTCATGGTTTTCTGACAACTGTAACACGAACTTATCATATACTGATAACAAAGATATTGCCACCTTTTTTTTACGCGCACCTGTTGCCATTGTGAACATTTAGTTCCAAGAACAAGTTAAATTTTCTCAGACTGTGAAAGTTTGGTACCGAGAAGACATTAAAGTGAACTACAGTATTCAATTACTATTTTTTCATACCTTTCTGTTAGCATGTTAGCTAAGTGTAAGTTCATTCTAATACCACAAGAATGATAGATATTACTATGAGGGGCGTTCAAGAAGTAATCCACCTGACCCACTTCCAGTTGTCTGATCTAGATGAAATTTTGCATATGTAATGATTCATATCTCTATGGGTTATGTTGCAAAAAACAGCTCTGAACTAATTTTGGTTTTTGATTTAAAGGTGTTTGAACTGAGTCAGGTGTGAAATGGACCAGGTGTGAAATGGAGCCAGTTGAGTGTCGCGCAGTGATCCGGTTTTTGTATTTGAAAGGACGCATACCAAATGAGACTTTTGATGAAATAAAAGAAACTTATGGTGATGATTCCCCATCATATGACCTTGTAAAACGCTGGCATTGTGAATTCAAACATGGCCGGAAGTCTGTGGAAACAGCTCCCAGACCTGGTCGTCCCTCTTCTGCCATTGATGAGGCATCTGTTGGAGGACCAACCTGGGGCGTCCTACAAAAACGGTGTACAGAGCTGCATCAAACGATGGTAGAAATGCATAACTCTGGGTGCTTCCTATGAAGAGAAAGACTAATAATTGCACCAAGTTCCATTAATCTCCTCCTTTGGGAAATGGGTCAGGTGGATTACTTCTTGAACGCCCCTCGTATGCTCGTCATGCGTTGTGCTTTTTGCAATTCAAATTAAGTCAGAACCACCTGTTAAGGAATAATCATCCTCGTATGAATCTGATTGCAAAATTCTCAACAAAACTCAAACCAACAGTCCCAGAGGGAAATGTAGGACGAGTCAGAGATCTAACAATGCGCACCTCTTGCTGGAGATAACAGATTAGTACCCTTGCAACTGTATACATGTTTTGTTCCATCTAGAATAGCATATCTAATCCCTATTAAGCTACACAGCAAGCCGATTGGCAGCCTATGTCCTATTGGTTACAGCTTTACACAGCAGGGAGTATGTGACTGTGATGATTTGAAAAGAAGAATTTTGAGACTGTTGTGTTGGATGTTCTTGTTACGAATGTGATAAAAGTATGTTTCTGGTGGTATTTGTTTGTATGTTTGTTTATGGATGAACTGCATAGCTCAGGAAGGCCTGGATGGATTGTTTTGATATTCAGTATGTGGATAGGTCTTAATGAGGCCTCAGAATGGTCAGATTTTGGGCCCCTAGCAGGTTGTTAAGGTATTGCTGTGGAAATTCCAGTTTTGATATATTTCTTGTTCTGGACATGTGATTTCTGAATGGTAGCTACAGGTTACATAATAGCTCTTGGGGGTGTAAGTATATAACGCCCATTCCTCATTAACTGGGAAAATTGGAGGTAGAAAATTGTAAAAAATAAAGTTGTCCAAAACGCTTACCTGCTGGTATGAACTTGTCACCACTTATATCGACTATCTTTTGCTATTTTTGTCTGGTGCTAACACGCTTAATTTTGGAGATATTTGATTTTTAGTAGGCCATGTCATCTTTCCTACAATTTCGTAATAAAGAGCATATTACTACACAGAGAAATGTTCCAGCAAGTAATAGTGGATTAACAACAGCCAAATTAGCGAATTTTCCAACCCAAAACCTTCAAATTACACGCCAATGAGAAATATTTAACCGCCGTGTCATTTGTTTCGGAATAATCATCAAAATTACTAGCTATTAAGTTTGCTACATTTGTATAAAAGTAAATAAATGATATATTTTTTTCTGATATGAAGACAAACCGTTTAATACTCCTTAATTTTCACCCTGTAGGATGGGATAAGAGCGATAGAATATATTTATGAAAATGGTTGGAAGCAGGCGATATCTATTCTACAGGTAAATGCCAATGAACTGTGGTAACGTAAATTACAGAATCTCTAACATTTGGAGGAAAGCCGAATAGTGTACATACTGGTTCTATTTGGACTGATCAGGTCATGTTCGTCTATAATGCTGGACCTCTTATCTTCATGTTGCTAACTCAGAGTAGCAAAAAAGTGTATCTTTGTTATCCGGAATAGCCGCATAATCTTGTTCGTCCTGTACCCACCCGGACTCTGCGGAAAGACACCCAAGATATGCAAGGTCTCTATCTTGGCGGGGTCTATTTAAATACATGCTAAGTAACAAAGGATTCACGCAATCACACGCTCTAGGTCAGAACCTCTTCGTCCTCGCGTCCTTTAATCAAGTCTTTGGGAATAGCAGGACATGATGCGATGGCAACATGCACCAGATGGACTGGGCCTTTCTAGCACAAGCTTTCGATATTGGAAAGACAACAAACTAAACACCAGTTATCGCACTTCTTATAAAACATTTGTTAATGTCAGGAAAATTTTTGTTCGTGGAACAAACACAATGTCACATCAATACAGAATGAATGTGTTACCTAACAAAATGTCCATCCATACACCTTATATCGTGTGGTTAAATAATACTGGCAGAAAGAACTGTGTAATATGTGTATAACAAGGCTTTTGTTGATGAGCAAGGCTATAAACAACATTATCATATAGCCAGGCGCCGCGGACCAATCAGAAGGTCCCGTTCCACGTTGGTTATGACGCCGTAACACAAAGATCCAGGCCAGGCAGGTGGGTTTCGCTCCTCTGATTGGTCAGAATGAATCGACACCGGCACCGGCGTCGATTTGCATCGACACCGGCACCAGCGTCGATGCAAATCGACACCGGTGCCGGTGTCGATTCATTTTGACCAATCAAAAGTAGCGATACACACAAGAAAGTAAGATATATGCAGGCATTGACCAATAAAAAGGAGCGAAACAAATACCAGAGCAGAGGGAATAAGTACAGACTGTAAGAGGGATGGCTCCTTCTAATTAACATTGATAATGAGTTTTGTTCGTTCTAAAAAGCCCGCAATGTTTCGGATATTTTCTGTGGAAATTTTTGGTTTCAAAATGCAGTGTGTAATCTCCTTACATATGCACGTACCAAAGAACAAATGTGAATTTTCAGAAATTCGATAAAGGACACACAGGGATGTCGATCTCGGAGATTCGAGGACGAATCTTGAAAAGAAAAGGGGGAGTAGTGTAACAGTGGTGTTCAAGGACTGCTAAACCGAAGACGCCTAATGGCTTAAGCGGGAACGGTTTGCACGTTCGATTTGTGATCCGGCCGCCCGGGCTCGGCGCGGGTTCGAATCCCGGGAGTCGGGGTGTTGTTTCTTTCTGTTCTTACTCGCCCTTCGTATTTCTACATTCCTATGAGAAATGAAAAGTCCCAGCATTGTAAAATTCACTGAAACAGGAACATATAAACAGACTGCATTGTGACTCTATGGCAAGCCAAGCCCACCTACAGTAACATTACAGCAGATAATACGTCTTTGGTTGATGTGTTCTTGCTGAACATCCGATGACATGTTGAAGAAAAAAAATGGTAACGTAAATTATATGGTAACGTAAATTATATTTATGCTTTTAATGATAAATAAAATTTTAACAAACAGCTCTGGAAAGATTAACTCTGCAGGCAATTACTTATCTGGGAGCATTCTTTCCTATGAGTACAAAAGTAATGATCTTTCTATACATTCTAAGGGACTTATTATGGTAACGTAAATTATATCAAAAAAGTGACAAACGGCCTGAGATTGGCGGTTATAGTCATGTTTCCAACATTCGTGTTCTATGTGTTCTGTCATTTGTTTGTTACGCAACACCACTGTTTAGCAGATAAAACAGTGAAAAAATTATCGGAAAATGTCTTTTCGTAAGCGAATTACACCCAACAGAAGTTCGGTAACGTAAATTATACAAAAGTTGGCGACAAGAATAAAACGGCATCTGACGTAAAAAGGTCGTCTGCTGGACAAGTTCATCAACACGTGACAAGCCGGCCTAAGTGGTTGATGTAAATTATGACTGAAAATTTAAAGAACAAACGTCTTTTCATTATCAGAATGCCACGATATTCACCTTTATAGCATTTCCGACACATGTTTTTAGCGTGTTTCTAAGCAAAACCTTACCCGGGACGACCAAAAGGCAACTAACAATGGTGGGAGACCATTGCTTAGCATATTACTATCATGTACTTGTAACGGAAAAGGGCAAAATACGTAGTCATTGTGTCTTTAAAGAAAACTGTGGCCCGCTGCTTATGTGCGACAGCAATTTGCCCCTTTAACGAGGAATGGGCGATAAGTGATGTAGGTTTGGGCCCCCTATAATTTTTTTTGGAACTGCAGGAGCCAGTTTACATTAGACTTTAAAAGAGGACCGCTTGATGGATTCTCACAATTTTTATCTTGCAAAAGTTATAGCAATGACAGTTTTATTTCTTTTGTATTTTCTTCTATCTATTTTGTCCTTTAAAGTTATATGAGCAGTCAAAACCAAAGTATTGACTTGACTCTGCCAGTGGTTTCCTTTCCAAACATGTCAAAAGTGACTGTGAGACTTCATTGTATCAAAATGACAGTGTGACAATTTGGCGGGTGCTAAAAATAAACTTCCATTCTTTGATCTTTTCATACAAACTGACATCTGTCAGACAGTTCAATACTGCAGAGTTTCCGCTCACAGTGAGAGAATTGAAAGGTGATCAATGAATGAATTGTGATCGCTCGGAAGTATTGAGGGAACAAAACATAACAGCTGCAGATAAGAAAAGGTATAGAAATGATAATGATAATCAAATCTAGACTCAAGCACACTGTTACATGCCTTTTAGCTGAATGGTTTCTCTTCTCACAGTGAGAGAATTGAAAGGTGATCAATGAAAGAATTGTGATCGCTCGGAAGTTGTGACGGAACGAAACACAACAGCTGCAGTGTTCTCACCAGGAGTTTTTCACAGCGTATATAGGAACATCTTAGTGCAGCAAAACTATGTGATAAGGGGTGAAGGTATGGGCATTGTTGGGGGCTCGTAGGAATTCTCCCCCTTTTGAAATTCATTACCCTATGAAACACTATTTCCTGCATTTTTAGGGCCATTTTTTTTTACCTTTATTACAAAACAACAGAAAAGTCCCTTTACTGGTTGGAACACAGCATTGGCAAACCCAACAAATCACAGCATAGGGGATCCAAATCACAGCATGGCAAGGGGCCCCCTGTGCTTAAAAGGCCTGGCGAGACAATTAAAAGGACAGAAGTTCAAGTAACAATCATTAAATCTCAACTCAAACACACTTGTGTACCAAGGTGGCAATGAACCTGTAGCAAGCCTCTACAATATGTTAAAGAACCCAGCACACGCAATGATCGAGAGGGATCAACTCAAAATGCTTGTCTAAAAATGTGAGCCAAGTCACTGAACCTTCACCCTAGTATAGAAAAAGCAGTGCGCTTAACTTCAATAGAGGCAACTGCTGTCCCTTACCCCTACCACACTAGATGGGAGAGAAATGCACCAAAAGGTACAAGCCATAGTAGCTGCCATTCTTTTTCTTTTTTTGCAAAACTTGCAAACATTAAACAAAGCTGCCATTCAGTTAGTCTAAGTGTTCATTCATTCATTCTTTCATTCATTCATTCATTCATTCATTCCCCACAGTACATAATCTCGCCGTGCTGTCTTTGTACTTTTTTTTTTTTACAGGTGTGCAATAAACTAATCACTCAATCAATCAATCCACCAATCCCCACCCATTCTCCACACTCAATAGACCCCCTGGGTGTACTTTAAGGTTCCTTGTGGTTTCAAGGTCTCTTTGCTTTCTTAATCTTAGTGTTTCCTTAAGGGGCCTTAAGATCATGGTAATAAAGATGAACCGGCCTGAGGACAAGGTTAACGACTTATGTATGACTTGGCTAAACGAGGTGCTATATATAGTATACAACAACCTGTATGGAGTAACTATAAACTTTTCCCACCATCCGATATCATATGTAGAGAGACAGCAGAAACAGCAAAACCTTTTGAACGTTGATAAATTTTAACGATCACTGAACAGAGCTGCCTGACAGTGCTTTATGGTAGCTAGAACTCGTGATATCAAAATGGGAAGTTCTGCTGAAGTACTGTAACGAGTCGCTAGGGGGCCATGATGTATTAATCAAGACCTATCTACAAACCAAATATCAAAACAATCCATCCAGACCTTCTTGAGTCATGCTGTTGATCCTAAAACAAACATATTATGTCATCAGACTCATACACATACTTACCAAAACCATTACTATCTTTGCAAAGAAGGTTATGGTTTGGGCAAAGATCTTGAAGACTGGTTGACTGCTGCCCACACTGGGTCATGCGCCAGTATAATCAGATACTGGATACCACTATGGTACTACTGTAAATACTTTTTTTAAAGGTAGTTCATAGTGGTTTAGTTTTGTGGTCAGGAGGATCAAGTGAGTGCAGGTTTCGAGTTCACAATTAGCAGTACCACGGCTCTGAATTTCCCCGTAATGGAATCACAGGTGGTTTGAAGTTTGTGGTCAAGCTGTTACTGACTGAAGACTGCAAACATAAAAACAATGCAAAAGTTTTGAGAACTACAGTATACTAAACTGGATATTATTTAAGTTTCAACAAACAAGATATTGGTCTAATGGGTTAACCCGTAGGACGGAAGCTTGGTCATGAAGACTTAGTAACTGCTGCCTACCCCTGTGTTAGGGAGCCCAGCAGCAGTATAATGAAATACATACTACTACTGCAGTCTACTACTAAAGAATGAATGAATGAAGAACCTTAAGATTCAACGAATATAATAAGGAACAAAAAGTGGGCGGGACTCTACAGAATACAGCATAATAACCACAGACTTCTCAAAAATGCACCAGAGGAATTTTTACTGCACCTGACACATTACCTGAGTACATACTCAAGTACTCAAGGCTTATCTTTGAGACGTAAGATGCCTCTCAAGAGAATTTCCTTTACAATGAAGACAGCGTTTTCAGTAGTCAGCTCAGGTACTCAAAGATTGCGAAACACAGATTTGGACAGATAATCTGGATAGATGAAAGAAATGGCGGTTAGAAGGCAAAATATCTCCGTCTGCCCTCAAAGTTTTGAAATAGAGCCCCCCTTCAAGATATTTATGACCGCACAAACCTTTACGACTGCACCAAGACGTCTTGAGTTTGTGTCTTGACTCGTTAAGAAGCGCTGGGTAAGACGACCAGCCCCTGCAGTAGGCAGTGTCTTGCCCTTGAGGTGAACAGAACCCTATTTATACGCAGCCCGACGCTGTCAGCAGCCTTTGTCCGTGGTGAGACTCACGGAGGCAGCCCAGCTCATTACCATGTGTAGCGGGCACAAGATGACAGTCAAGTGTTTACCTGCGCGCCCCACTGTTTGTACCTGGCCAGGTTGTATCAATACCTGCGCTGTGGGCAGGTGGGCACAGGTGCGCACAGGTATGGAGACTTGTAAATCAAAGGTTCGTTAACCGCAGACCACATGGCATGGGGGAGTTACGGTGATGTTTGGCGGATATGTGTTAGATTCAAACAATATCAGGATTGTTAGATCTCGGTTTAATTTCCTCCGACTTGCTTTGATGTACTCAGGTGTTTCCAGGTGGGACAGGTATACAATAATCACCTTTTGTGTGGCTGATATCAAAAGGTGGGTTTACCCTGACCACATGGTGACAATGAATTTTACAGCAAATGTTCAGAATTTAAGAGTTTCACAGACAAAGTCAAGATCATAATCTCTGTTTTTAATTTCCTATGAAAATGCTTAAATGTACTCAGGTGTTTGAACTTGTGTGTTTTTAATATGAATCAAAGGCTAATTTACAGTGGTCCAGATGGAGTCACGACCGGACTCACAAGGGCGTCAAACTTTCTCAAAGTCAAGGTCACCACCGGACTCACGGTCATAGTCAAGGTCATCGACCCCTAAAGGACGAACATCATTAGACTTCTTCTGTTATGAAGAACATAAATTAAAAGATTCTATAGAAATGTGCAAATTTTAAGTGTTCAGGACAAAGTCAAGAGTAAATGTCTTTTTTGATTGTTAACTTTTCACCTATGAAATCCTTGGATAATCGTGTGACTAAAATCATAATTTTCAGTTGACCATGATAATAGACTACTGCAAACATACAAAGATTCTGCAAAATATACAAATTTCAAGTGTTAAAGACAATCAGCTAAAATGAAAAAATTATGATCTTTTAATTTCCCTTTAATGCGCTTAGATGTTTGTTGCTATTGCATCTAAATTAATGAGTAAAAGTGTTTTTGCAGTTTACCATATGGACTTCTGCAGTATTTAAACACATGTTGGAGAAAGGCGTAAATTTGGAGTGTTTGAGACAAAAAAGACTTATTTCAACATTAATTTTCTAGGTTTGTAGGGCTAGTAATCAGTGGAGCATGGCCAGTCCCGAACAGTGATAAAGATTGCAAGCTGGACAATTATAAGAATTAAGATCTAGAGCCGGAGACAGTATTGCAATGAAGGGTTGAAATGTTTGACAGAAATGTGTTTAGCCAAATCTTTAACTCTAATCCCTCGGACAAAGGCAAGACTGTTGTCTCATCTTGTAATTTCCCAAGAAGCACTTGTCTACCTCCTTGAAGACAAATTGGAAATCTGTCAGTTTGCTCAAGAAGTGACGGATACGTGATTGACAGGACAATCAAGTCCTGATTTGAAACGATCTTCAGAGGTCAGAGGTCAGTAGTGGACGTGAACGCGAACACGTCGGTGCCTGTAAACAGCTGACTTTACCTTCTGACGCAACTTCATGTACAGTTTACATATCCTGGTATCCAGCCGTATTATAGCTCCTGTGTCTTCTGTTCTGTCCTCACGGAAGAGACTCAGGAGCTATAATACTTGACCTCGTGCACCTGTCCTTGACCTAATGCATCTGTCCTTTACCTCACACACTTGTCTTTGACCACATGCACCTGTCCTTGACCTCACATACCTGACATTGACCTCACACACTTGTCTTTGACCTCATTCACCTGACCTTGACCTCATTCACTTCACCTTGATCTCATTCATCTCCTTGCTGTCATTCACCTGACCTTGACCTCATTCACCTGACCTTGATCTCACCTTGATGTCATTCACCTGACCATGACATCATGCACCTGTCCTTGACCTAGTGCACTTCTTCCCCCTCACACACCTGTGCTTGACTTCCTGCACCTGTCATTGGTCCGGTAGCCTTTCGTTCACTCTCAACAAACTGGACCTGATGTCATGTGCCACAAGACTTGCCTAAATGTCAGGCTTTCATCTTGCTTCTGTCATCAAATCAGACCATCTACAATAAACTTCCCCGAGTATCCCACAGCCTCAGGCAGAGGCGAGTCCAGTTTGCAGGTCACTGTCATCGCGCAAGTGAAGAAGTGACCTCCTATGGAGGCCGAGGGGAAAGACCTAGTACATGTACTCTGGAAAGCTCACTTACCCAGCAACCATCTCCAGAGACACTGGGATTGACACTGAGGACCTGGGAGCAGCTATGAACGACCGAGCGCTGTGGAGAGATATTGTACAACGCCTTAGCCCGCCCGGCAGGGACGACAGATGATGATAATGATGAAAGCTGGTGTCTATGAAGTATGATCCGTCCATACAAAACTCTGGGGTCTGTGAAATATTGTCAGTATGGATAGGGGTCATGTTTAGCCTGGGTACCATCCTCCATATGAACCACTGGCTTGCCATACTTTTGCTTGAACTAATCCCTGATAGTCATCAAGAGCCAGCGGTCACTACGGAAGATGGTACCCAGACTAGGAGCAGATCAGAAATCTGTCAACTCACCATACATACCTTGTAACGTTAGTTGTATTTCGGAAATTAAACGTTAAGGAATCGTGGTACGCAGTTCTAACTTACAAGGTAAGAATGCGACTTTACTGCATTATGATATATGACGTTCGACTCCAAATAATTAGCAAACTATTAAATTAAAAGGAAGCTCGACGAAAAATTGTTAATCAACAGACAATAGGTGTGAACTATTCATCACTGTCCCACGCGTGCCACTAGATCAGTGCGTGGTAATTGGGTACTTTGCATGTGAACGAATTGACTTAAAGGCGTGTCCTCGCTAGAAATCTACTGGTTGTGTTTCAGGAAGGAGCCCCCTCCCCCTAGCCTCCGACCTGTGAGGCTTTAGAGGTGCATCACCTTTGTCTCCTGGAAACGCCTTCAGAAGAAAAGAAAGTCAAGGTGTCTTGAACCACTGAAGATCAGTACATACCAAGTCTCAAGTCATTCAGCCCAGGAATGAAGGAACTGCACGCAATTTCCTTCAAGAGACTTTTAAGGAAAGCGACGTATAAACTGTGCTTTCCTGCCAAGTTGAGCCTTATCTTGTAGTGTCTTCTACAGGACTGGAGATATACAGTAGGGCTAAACTCTGTGTGTGTTGCCAACATCGCTGTGTTAGGTCATTATAGAGCGATGACAGAAGGGAGCAACTCCTCTTGTTTTGTGTAGCATTGCATCTTACTGTTCATTCGTTCGTTCATTTGTGGAGCCAACATTTTTGTGTCATGCCATCACAGTTTTAGAATTAATGAACAAAAGAATAAACAAATGACTACTACATAAACAAATGAATAAATGAATGACCTGAAAGATTCCTTGAAAGGACAAGCAGCAGAACACAGTAAAACTTACTACTAAAAGGCAACGATACACAAAACATAAAGAATTGCTCTCTCATCACTTTGTCACTTATTAGTACATTTAGTCATTCATTCATCTATCTATACATGTTACATTATTATAATATTTTATCATCCTACCAAGAGGCTTTTTAACCATTGAGAGTATAGAACTTTTAATAAGGATAGGTTTTCTGGTTTAAATAATACAAGACAATCAGACCTAATTCGTCATTGTCACCTTTCCCAGTCATAGAAATTCCTGTCTGCCGCAAACACGGAAAATATCAACACTCGCTATCGCTTACTTCATACCATTTTTAATAATACAATATCATCTCAGAATACTTCACCACGTTCATATACAAGTACAGCCAGTAATCTGTAGAGTTTTCTCCTCCCTGTAAGTTGTTTACAAAAGGGTGATTTTTGGCAGGTTATTGAGGGTGGCAGAGATGTGTGTTTACCTCCCAACATTCCCCTGGTCGATAAGCAGGCTCTCTGCGCTGCGATGACTGACAGCAGGGGTGGAGTGGCTGCGGAGTCGGACGGGTTTGTTTACAAGTGAGGAGGTTGTCAAAAGCCTGGCGGCCACACACAACAGATGGTGCCACAGGCCTCTCTGTGTTAGCGCACTGGTTTACACACACGCAAACACACACACATGCTCACACACATACACACACTCACACACACGCATACACACAAACACACACACAACAGATGGTGCCACAGGCCACTCTGTGTTAGCGCACTGGTTCGTTGGTAAGGGGGTGAGGTCTGCCATCTCTGGTGGCCACACACAACAGATGGTGCCACAGGCCACTCTGTGTTAGCGCACTGGTTCGTTGGTAAGGGGGTGAGGTCTGCCATCTCTGGTGGCCACACACAACAGATGGTGCCACAGGCCTCTCTGTGTTAGCGCACTGGTTCGTTGATAAGGGGGTGAGGTCTGCCATCTCTGGTGGCCACACACAACAGATGGTGGTACAGGGCAGGGACCACTCTGTGTTAGCGCACTGGTTCATACACACATACATAACACATGCTCACACACACACACACACACACACACACACACACACACACACACACACACAACAGATGGTAGCACAGTGCAGGGGCCACTCTGAGTTAGTGCACTGGTTCACAAACACACACATACTCACACACACACATATACACACACACACATACACATACACACACCAGACACTCACAGAAACACACAACAGATGGTGGCACAGGGCACTCTATGTTAGTACACACTGGTTTGTGGGTAAGGAGGTGAGGTCTGCCATCTCTGATGGCCTTCTTTCCAACGCCCTTGGCCATTTTTCAGGGAGAGAAGATCATGAAAACAAATCTATTAGTATTACAGGCAAACTTGAAGTTAGCATACTGCTTTGTTGGGTAAGGGGATGATGTCTGCCTTCTCTGATTGCCTTCCTCCTAGGTCCTTAAATATTCTGCTCATACTTTGTTCAATGGCCAAGTGCCTACAGTGTTGGCCTTACATTTGGTAGATTGTGACTTCAGTCCCTGAGTCATATATACGATCACAGTATTCAAAGACGTTAAGGCCACACCAATTAAATTTCTTGGTTCACGGATTCGCTGGCCCCTATTTTTAAAAAAAAAAAAATAAAAATGAAAATTATCACTCGGCAAATTTTCACCATTAATGAAACCATTCACCAACTTTCTGGTGTAGCAAATTGGCCTTTACATTATAAGCTCCTTAAAGTGTGGGTACAGGTGCTGTTACTGTACAATAATAGTGTTTTTGTACTTTTTTCATGCTGAAAACTTTTTGTTCTTTATGTTTTGGATTAGCCATTACCTTTAATACAACACAGGTGGATCGCAGGCAGCGGTAGGTTGGTTTTATGATACACACATCAGGGCTCGAAATACCACCTGCATATGCAGGTTAGTGCAGGTAAAATTGGAGCTGTGCAGGTATTTCTGGTGTCTACCTGCACCTAACCTGCACTGGTCTATGTACTTGGTTTTATACATAAATGTCATATCATGTATGTGTATATGGATTGTTATGCATTGGCCATGTATACCACCTATAATGTATAAAAGAAAAAATAGCAATGGTTCCTGAACAATTTTAGTATGATCCTTATTTCCTAAATTCAGAGTGGTACAGGTAAAATTTGTCTGGTGCAGGTAAAATTTGTCTGGTGCAGGTAATTTTCAATGTTACCTGCACCAGTGCAGGTATGCAGAAAAACGTATTTTGAGCCCTGCACATTAATACATACATGTAGACAGATATGTAACATTAATAATTTAACTGGAGCATTGAATAAAATCATTAACGTTAAAAACAATAATTTGAAATGTGATCTAGAATCGTAACTTTAACCAGAATCAACTTTTTATCCAGTCTAGCAATTTTTCTTTAAGTCTCAGAGAACCAGGGAATTGACTTGTTCTTGCCCAAGGACCTTAGTCGGAGAGTGGACCAACCCCCTGCTGTAGTGATTGCACAAAGTTGTGTGGCCCAGGGCTACAGAAACAGAGATGGGCGCCGCCTGATGCACCATCTAGTGCGGAAAGAACTTAAACTTTATTAACTTTTAATCCAGTCTAGCAATTTTTGTTTAAGACTGAGAACTGGTAAACTGACTTGTTGTTGCCCGAGGACCTTGGTCGGAAAAGTCAGGACTGTAAACACTACAAGTCCGCAGGGCGGTCCTGTACACAGCCCGACATCACACAAGTAAACACCTCCAGACACCCTCCACCACAACCCTCCAGTCTTAACAACATTCTTCAACACTTAGCAACTTTTACAAGGAGCGCAGCTCTCTCAGACAGTCTTAGGCTGGGACGTCTTACATCTTGCTGCAAGAAAGTAGCGAGCTGAGTTTCCTACCTCCTTAAAGATGAGGGTCTTAAGCGATCGTTCCTTCCTCGACTCAGTCGGACGCAGGTCTTAAGGAGAAGTTAGCTCAAGATGCTGAAGTCGTCTTAAGGTTGGCAACGGTTGCTTTTCCTGAAGTCATATTTCATGTGGGGTGTTTCCCACCGGCTGGCAGGGTGCTTGTCTTGGACTCGTGTGTGAGAAAATGCCAGGCATTCTCGCCAGGGTCACATGTGGGGCTGCTGGGGGGCCTTGTCTCGCCAGGGTCAGATGTGGAGTACCTGGGGGGGCTTGCCTGGAGTGGCTGGAAGTTTACATAGCTGGTTTGGAGGAGGTGCCAGTGTAGCAGCTCAAGATACGCCCCTGACAAGACCGTCCCCTCAACAAGCCTGAGATATACTCCAGGGTAAACAGTGACCATGACTCCAACCAACTTCAAGTTCAACTACAGGTGTTGTAACATTGTTTTCTCCGCTTACAATGTGTGGGAAAGTGAAGCTTGTCATCAAATTGTTCGGGTTGGAAACTTTCTGAAGTAGACATCTTGAAACAACGTTTGGAATTTGGAATCAGCTTAGTGCTGATAAAAGGTAATACCCTCCTTGCTCACAGCTAGTCTGGGGATGGGCCGGCGTTTTTGGGGGTATGGTTTTGTCTGCTACACTGGAGGCACCTGTTGGCGGAGAGGCAGACACAACAACTACAGGTCCTGTGTCCTCGCCCCCCCTCCTGGAAACATCAACCCTGGAATGCGATATCTAATAGCCTGGAAGAGCGGTGCGATGACAGCACGGATAACTCAGGAGGCTCTGCATGGGGTATGATGACAGCAACGATAACTCAGGAGGCTCTGCATGGGGTATGATGACAGCAAGGATAACTCAGGAGGGTCTGCATGGGGTGTGATGACAGCAAGGATAACTCAGGAGGGTCTGCATGGGGTGTGATGACAGCAAGGATAACTCAGGAGGGTCTGCATGGGGTGTGATGACAGCAAGGATAACTCAGGAGGCTCTGCATGGGGTATGATGACAGCAAGGATAACTCAGGAGGCTCTGCATGGGGTGTGATGACAGCAAGGATAACTCAGGAGGGTCTGCATGGGGTATGATGACAGCAAGGATAACTCAGGAGGCTCTGCATGGGGTGTGATGACAGCAAGGATAACTCAGGAGGGTCTGCATGGGGTGTGATGACAGCACAGATAAATTAGGAGGCTCTGCATGGGGTGTGATGACAGCAAGGGTAACTCAGGAGGCTCTGCATGGGGTGTGATGACAGCAAGGGTAACTCAGGAGGCTCTGCATGGGGTGTGATGACAGCAAGGATAACTCAGGAGGGTCTGCATAGGGTGTGATGACAGCAAGGATAACTCAGGAGGCTCTGCATGGGGTGTGAAGACAGCAAGGATAACTCAGGAGGCTCTGCATGGGGTGTGATGGCAGCAAGGGTAACTCAGGAGGCTCTGCATGGGTTGTGATGACAGCACAGATAAATTAGGAGGCTCTGCATGGGGTGTGATGACAGCAAGGGTAACTCAGGAGGGTCTGCATGGGGTGTGATGACAGCAAGGGTAACTCAGGAGGCTCTGCATGGGGTGTGATGACAGCAAAGATAACTCAGAAGGGTCTGTAGGGGGTTCTGAGAAAAAGCCTTAAACTTTTATTTTGATTTTTCAGCAATCTCCACTGTTGCCTTCCTCAGGTTGGAATGAACAATCAATAAGTCATGTGACATCATGGACTGGATCAAATACCAATACTCACTCACTCACTATCCGTTGTTTGATTATACTGCTGCTACAATGCTATTCTCCAATAGGAGAATAGTATTGTGTTCAAGCCAAATATAGAAACGTTTTACTAAATATTATTGCTGTCATGGTATTCTAACAGTGTTCTACATCTGATACATCATTTTGTGAAATACATTACATTAACTGTCTGTCTAAATGTCAACATGCATCAAAGCCTATTATTTGGCAGGGCTGCAAATTTCAACATTTTCAAGCCAAAACCAAGACATTCTCTTGATCAGGCCCAGTTTTACTCCTTATTATTGAATAGAACTGACAGGAAAGAATGTCTAGTGGCCGTTTGTTGCACTTTACCTTGTGTGGTGATATAATGCCCTTGACCCCAAGGTCACAAGAACAGCAGGGAATGATTGAGTAGTGGTGTAACATACCGGACAAAAGGCTCAAACCAAGGAATTAAGATGATTTGGCCCAGTTCTGAGTTATGTTCACCAACAGACCTGACAGCACAGGATGCCAGTGGCCTTTTGTTGCCCTGCTGTGATGTTTGCCCTTGAACTCAAGGTCATAAGTTCATGTCTGCCAGAAAAAAAACATTTAAACTTATTAAGTACACTTTGGTGTCTGTCAAATTTAGCACAAAGGAACCATGGTATTTATCAACCTGTTTACAAATAGCCAACACTAGTATTAGAGTAGAGTATTGTTGATGACTGTCCATTGTCACTATGTTTATACCATGTACTTGCAATTAGCCCCCAGGCACGAACTTGCAAATAAACTTATTATTATTATTTATCTAGGCATTTGAGACGTATCTTTTAAGAAAACCAATATCTCTAATTATATTGCTTTGTCCTTTACATCTTTGCTATGATGACCGTGAACCCAAGGTCACGATATTTGATGTCTGCCAATCAGCATAAATTCCTTAACTGGAAACAGAACGCTATGGGGGACAGAGATGTCTGGAAGGAGAGGGTGGACTTGGTCTGGGCAAGCAGCCCGCGATGATGATGATGGAAACAATTTTAAATTTTAGGTCAGAATGTACAAGAACCATAGAAGTAACTTGCTGAGGCCCAGTTTGACTTGTTACTAACCAATAAGACCGACAAGCATCCGTTTCTTGGCCCTTCTATTTGTGGTGATGTCTGTCCTTGACCCCAAGGTCATGAGAACATGTCTGCCCCAGATCAGCACCTGGAAATGGAGGGGCAGTCTAGATCTCTTTACCAGACCTCCGGAGGGGGGCAATGTACTAGTAACCTTGATGTTGTGAATGGTGTCCATAGAGGCCTTAACCTGGAATCCAGTCTAGTTGTGGCACGGCCTACCGTAGTTAGTATAGACTCTCTACGGGGCCAGTGCAGCTCTAAGCCGCTGGTGTAATCATTCACACCCGGTAGGATTTTCCCCGGTAGGATTTTCCCACTGGGCCAAGTCTAACCGCGTGAAAATCCTACCGGGTGTGAATAATTACCCGGGCGGCTGAGAGCTACACTGGCCCCGTAGAGAGCCTAAACTAACTACGGTAACGTTAGGCCGAGCCAGTAGTAGACTGGATTCCAGGTTATAGAGGCCTTGATTTAGACCAGTTTTCTCTCTCTCTGTGTCAGTCAGTCTGCCAGTCAGACTATGACAAACTATGCAAGAACTTAACGACAAAAGATTTCAATTCCGATGCTCATAGATACAAAATTACATAAACTTAAAGTTGCAACTTAGCAAATAGTAAGAGTCCAATTTCAATTCAAGGTTCAATTCAAAGTTCGATTCAAATTGCAGTTCAAAGGGGTTGTTTTCAACAGAGTTTAAAAGAGAAATTCCTCTATTTGATAGAGAACAGTGCAATTTCTCATACAGTAGTAACATAAATAAAGAGTAAGATTAGACAATTTCAACATAATATTAATAAATTATGATAAAGAAAGATAGAAAATTCTTGTTTCTTCTTTTTTTTCCAGCTACATTTCCTGTAATCAATGACTTCAAGGTCTCTCTGTTCAGTTTTATAACACGAGTTGTCATTGTCTCGTTTTCAAAGCAAGGCCAGGTCATAAGAGATGGCAGACTTCACCGCCTCAAAGGTTTCAGCGCCCTCAAGCGGAAGATACTGTACATAAACTGCACAGCTCCCTCTAGCAGAACATACAGGAATTGCAGTATTACACACTCAAACAAGACGTCTCGAGGTGGTGGCAGACAATACCTCATTCCTCATAGGTAGCGCACGTAGTCCAGTGGTTAGCGGCCCTGCCTCTGGAACTGGAAGCCGTGAGTTCGATTCCGGCTGTGTCGCTCACCCGACATGCACGCTACCGGAGAGGGTTGCCGTCCTTAGGACAGGACGTTAAGCCGTGGTCCACTGTTCATTGTGCTTGTCGAAAAGAGCTAGGGGAATTTCCCCGGTACAATGAACCTGTAAATACTGTACATAGCGTCTGTTCTCTCTGTCACGGGCAGTGGAAGACTAGCTCTTCATTGAGCTAAAACTGGATCGAGATCACTTTCCTTTTTTTTAATTCCCTTTGACAAGTTATCAACATGTCTTATCATCTAGTCAAGGCAATCTTAGGTTATATTATATGATATACCACTCACATTCAGTTTGGATAACCCTGAAGACGACAGACCTATAATGCATTTAGAGTGGCCCTTGGACTTTGGATGACAGTGGGTTGTAAATACTGTTTTGGAAGCAGGGAAGAAATGGCACAACTACTAGTATACCAACTGGAAGTTAGTAAAGACTGAAGTATAGTAAAACATAGTGAAACAGTGATTCTTCCTCACCTGATTTTTGTCTCCCCCACATACAGTAGCACCAGGGATCCCTGCAGCTGAAACAGGTGGTTGTCAGGGCTAAGCACCAGGGCCCGTCTTGGCACCAAAAGTTCCTTGTTCATATAAAAACTTTCATCCTGTGCTTAAAAGAAAAATCTGTGCTTCATGACATCAAATTGATGGAACTATACTCCAATTAACTAAAAGTGAAAGATTTAGCAATGAAAATTAAGACCATGGGCTCCCAAAGAGCAGGAGGCAGGCCTGGGGTTTGCCCTTTGAGTGATGCAACACTCACCCGGCTGTGTGGTTTGAACCACTCACCACACAACAGGCGGGGATTACCGACCTGCTCTCTGTTTTTGTACTGTTTTGTGGGGGCTAATCCTGGAACAAAGTGATTCCTGAATGGCCCCGGCGCACCCACAACACTCGGGGCTTGAGCTGTTGTTTTGGCGGTGTAGGGTTGCGCGTTATCTGTGTAACACTTACTTTGTAACCTCATGTTGACAGAATTACACCTGCGCACGGTCTGGTAGACAGCACTGGGGACGGAATTACACCTGCAACCATCTGAGAGGCAACACTGGAGACAGAATTATACCTGCGCCCGTCTGAGAGGCAACACTGGAGACGGAATTACACCTGCGCCCATCTGATAGGCAACACTGGGGACGGAATTACACCTGCGCCCAACTGAGATGCAACACTGGAGACGGAATTACACCTGCGCCCATCTGAGAGGCAACACTGGGGACAGAATTACACCTGCACCCGTCTGAGAGGCAACACTGGAGACGGAATTACACCTGCACCCGTCTGAGAGGCAACACTGGAGACGGAATTACACCTGCGCCCAACTGAGATGCAACACTGGAGACGGAATTACACCTGCGCCCATCTGAGAGGCAACACTGGGGACAGAATTACACCTGCACCCGTCTGAGAGGCAACACTGGAGACGGAATTACACCTGCGCCCATCTGAGAGGCAACACTGGGGATGGAATTACACCTGCGCCCGTCGGATAGACAGAGCTACGTAGACTGTGTTGGTTGGAGAAAGACCAAACAAGTCTTCAAGTGGCCGTAATTCCTCCTTAAGTGTCCTGGTCAAGACGTGTTCACATCGTTCTTGCTGCCAACTGCTGAGTCAATAGTACAAGTTTGTCCAAACAACTTGTGTTACAGTATTGGGGAAGGCCCCACTAGTTTCTTTGGTTGGTTCCCGTTTTAAGGTAACTAGAAATTTAGCAAGACTATAAAAAAACATAGGATAGGTAGGAACTTAGGTATGGGTAAGGCCTCACTAGTTTCTTTGGTTGGTTCCCGTTTCGAGCTAACTAGAAATTCAGCAAGATAATAAAAAAAAAAAACATAGGACAGGTAGGAACTTGTGTTACAGTATTGGGTAAGGCCTCACCCGTTTCTTTGATTGGTTCACAGTCTGTTATATTTTAGTCCCTAGACGTCAGACGTCAGGAGGAGGCTACTGTACCATCTGCACTGCTGACAGAAACCAGGCGCTGAACCAACGACCTTCAAACGCACCCTGACCTTGCTTTACACTCCAACATGGAGGCACGTGTTCCTGGTCTTTGAGTTGAGCTTGACGAATTTTTGTGGGGTAGTTCCATTATGTTCTTGGGGGAAAGGACATTTATCATTAGTTTACAGAAAATGCTGTTCATGATTGATGGTAAAAAATAAACTCACCTTTTGTGGGAGAGTTCCATTATGTTCCTTGGGAGTGGGTATTTAGAAGAAGTTTAATAAGAAATGCCTAGCTCTGTTCATGACTTATGGTAAAAATAAAATCCACTTTTAAATTACGACTTTTTGTTGCATATCTGTTGTTTTTATGAATTTCGTGTCTCTTATTTGGTAACACTAACATACTTTGAAAATGACCAATAAACTTATTCTCCAAGCAGAGGTTGGGTTGCAGAGAAAGTAATGGTCAGAAAAATCCCGATCACTACTATCTCCGCGACCCAACCTCTGCTTGGAAAATACAAGAAACTGAGAAAGGAAAGTAACGGTTTCAAGAAGAACTGAGATAAGAACAGCTTTATCGTTTCACTGCTGGTACTTTATTCAGATCCATGATGTCATAATGCAGTAGCTATTTATAACTTCCTGTCCTTTGGAAGCGTACGTTGGCCAGCACACTAATTCAGAGTGGCCCGTCGGTGGCGGTATGCACATTCAAAGTGCTAAAATTTAAAATCAACTTCACAACAAGGACGATGCGCAACACTGTACAAGTATACAAAAGTATGTCAATCAAATGACTTCACTACATATAAGCGGGTTCGGTGAAATATACAATCATGTATATACATTTCACTCCACGTCGTAAGCAAGCGTCGTAAAAGTATTAGCCAAAGCCCACGACCTATGACTCTCAGCTGTTGACCTATGAACTGTACATGACCTATGAACTCCTGTTTCCACCTAGCTCAGCCTGCAGCTGCAGATGTTTCATATTGCAGTCCTTCAAATCATAAGATAAAGATCAATCCTAAGAAACGTTGTAAGAATCCTTAAGAAGAGCAGGATGTAGTTATCTGATCTGCTGGCGCAGTAAGGTGTTGGTTTTCTTGTCGGGGTGACTTTTCTGCGCCGGTTTCTTCTGGGGGTCGACGGCGAAACACTTCCAGAGCCGCAGGGTCTCGTCTGCTGCGGCGGAGACGACGGTGGTGCCGTCCGGACTCATGGCCATGTGGAGGACACGCGCCTGGTGACCTGGGGGGGGGGGGGGGGGCGGGGGGCGGTTGGTTAGTGTAGTCAGACACACACATACATACATACACCTGCAAGCTACAATCTGCAGAAGAATTGTTAAATCAAAATCATTGAAAATATATTAACAACTTGAAATTTGACAGGGGGAGAGGGGAAGAGATAAGGCCATGGATTAACTTTTAATGAAGAAAAATGTGATCTCAATGCCAAGTGCTGTCCTGAAAGTGGAGAGCAAGAGAACGGGTCTCTGCTGAAGGATTGTTGTTGATGCTGTAGTTTGAAAATTGATCAACAGGGGGCGTTGCAGTACAGTGGGAAAATCTTATTAGTTATAGATTCTTGAGAAGTTTCTATCCTGATATATATAACATGCTATACTACTCTGGGTGTGTGACATGTTCCCATGATTTTGCCTGCTACACTGGAGGCACATTGTGTAAGCTAGAGAAGAACACCAGGTCCACTCACCGGTCAGCTCAGTGACTTTAGCCATGGTTGGATACTTCCAGATGGTCAGCTGGTTGTTGGCGAAGCCGTGACCCGAGATCAGCTCCTTATACTCCTTAGACCACAGGATAGAGCACACCTGTACAGGTACGATGGACAGGTGTTAACACAGGTAAGTACAGGTATGTAGGGAGATCAGCTCCTTGTACTCCTTACTCCACAGGATAGAGCACACCTGTGGACAGGTGTTAATACAGGTAAGTACAGGTATGTAGGGAGATCAGTTCCTTATACTCCTTAGACCACAGGATAGAGCACACCTGTAAAGGTACGATGGGCAGGTGTTAATCTTACAGGTAAGTACAGGTATGTAGGGAGATCAGTTCCTTTTACTCCTTACTCCACAGGATAGAGCACACCTGTAAAGGTACGATGGACAGGTGTTAATACAGGTAAGTACAGGTATGTAGGGAGATCAGCTCCTTATACTCCTTGGACCACAGGATAGAGCACACCTGTAAAGGTACGATGGACAGGTGTTAATACAGGTAAGTACAGGTATGTAGGGAGATCAGCTCCTTATACTCCTTGGACCACAGGATAGAGCACACCTGTAAAGGTACGATGGACAGGTGTTAATACAGGTAAGTACAGGTATGTAGGAAGATCAGTTCCTTATACTCCTTACTCCACAGGATAGAGCACACCTGTAAAGGTACGATGGACAGGTGTTAATACAGGTAAGTACAGGTATGTAGGGAGATCAGCTCCTTATACTCCTTACTCCACAGGATAGAGCACACCTGTAAAGGTACGATGGACAGGTGTTAATACAGGTAAGTACAGGTATGTAGGGAGATCAGCTCCTTATACTCCTTAGACCACAGGATAGAGCACACCTGTAAAGATGCAATTGGCAGGTGTTAATCTTACCGGTAAGAACGGCCTGAACAGTATGTAAGGAGATCAGCTCCTTGCATAGGTATGTATGAAACAAAACCTTTCAATGAGAAGTATACAGTACACTTCTGTTCACCTTCACAGAAGGAAAACATTGTTTTTGCTCCGTTTCTTCTTCTCCAGAAAAATAAAAATGATCTGGACCAGACAGCTGTCACCATGGTTACTAGAGGTGTAGCAGACACCCTGTGTAGCGAGTGGCAGGACAGCTGGTGGGGATGCTCGCCATATATACGATTGTGTTAGAGTAAGAATAGTGCTAGACCATGCAGGGCTTGAAATCCTTTTTTCTGCATACCTGCACTGGTGCAGGTAACATTGAAAATTACCTGCACCAGACAAATTTTACCTGCACCACTCTGAATTTAGGAAGTATGGATCATACTAAAACTGTTCAGGAACCATTGCTATTTCTTTTTCATACTTAATAGGTGGTAACAGTCAATGCAGCTGATAACAATCCATATACACCTACATTATAGGACATTTATGTATAAAACCCAGTACGTGGACCAGTGCAGGTTAGGTGCAGGTAGACACCAGAAATACCTGCACAGCTCCAATTTTACATGCACTAACCTGCATATGCAGGCGGTATTTTGAGCCCTGCCATGTGAAAGTAGACATTATGAATTTGCTTGGAAAATGTTACCTTTAGATTCGACAAAAAGTACATTTGTTTACCTGTCTACCTGTGACAACAGTATGCTTGTTTATTTGTGCACCTATGGCAACACGATGTTTGCATACCTGTGACTTGGTGTCCACCGTGTTGAGGCAGTGTCCCGTGTTTGCGTTCCAGAACCGGATACAGCGGTCCGCCGTCCCGCCTCCGCTGGCGAGCACACTGGCCTGCCACGGACACCACGACAGTGCCTGAAAAACACAAGGGTACAAATCACATGGGCACCACGACAGTGCCTGAAAAACACAAAGGTACAAATTACATGGACACCACGACAGTGCCTGAAAAACACAAGGGTACAAATTACATGGGCACCACGACAGTGCTTGAAAAAAAAAGACATTTATAGTTCAGAAAATTCGTCACAGACACTGCAACAGTTCCTTAAAAACAATAAATTTCATTCATTGTGTTATATATTATACATATCAGGAGCGGTAATTTTACCTTGACAACTGCCTGATTCTGTGTTAGTGAGTGAAGTGGTACGTTCCCCTCCCGTGTGCACTGGTACCCCCTCCCCCTGGCCTTACCTTGACAGCTGCCTGGTGCTGTGTGAGTGAGTGCAGCGGCACGTTCCTCTCCCGTGTGCACTGGTACCCCCCCTGGCCTTGTACCCCCTCCCCCTCCCCCTACCTTGACTGCTGCCTGGTGCTGTGTGAGTGAGTGCAGTGGCACGTTCCCCTCCCGAGTGCACTGGTACCCCCTCCCCCTGGCCTTGTACCCCCTCCCCCTGGCCTTGTACCCCCTCCCCCTGGCCTTGTACCCCCTCCCCCTGGCCTTGTACCCCCTCCCCCTGGCCTTGTACCCCCTCCCCCTGGCCTTGTACCCCCTCCCCCATGTCCTTACCTTGACAGCTGCCTGGTGTTGTGTTAGTGAGTGTAGCGGCGCGTTCCCCTCCCGTGTGCACTGGTACCCCCAGATGTTCAGCAAGTTGTCGTTGCCTCCACTTGCCAGGTAACGCCCTGAAGTGATTAGATACATCAGTTAATTTTACTGATACGACAAAAGGACAAAACCCATGTCTAAACTGCAACTACAAATCTGCATCTATGTAGGATTGACTGAGGTCGCATCGGTCAACGTTTATCACCGTTTCCTGTATTCAGACATTTGATGATCAAATCAAAACTGGAAGTTTTGCTGCAGTACCTTAAAAAGAGGGCCGATTATCGACTTGACCTACCTACTGACCCTAATTTTTTCAGGACTGAAACAGGAAACACAACACTTTTTTCCTAGGGCTAGGGGCTAGTGTAATTCTGCAGGAAGGTCTCCTACCGTCAGGCGACCACTTCAGCCCGCAGACCTCCTGTGTGTGCCCGTCCAGCGTCGCCACGTGATGGTCCGCTATCCGCACGTCGTGGTGGTGGATCGTTCCCGCGCGGGAACCACTGCGGAAATAATTTGTTTGTTTGTTTGTGTTGTATATCCAGTAAACCGCCTCATGGCGTAACACACCAGGTTTGTACTGAACAGTACAAGCTGCATACCCGGTAAACCGCCTCATGGCGTAACACACCAGGTTTGTACTGAACAGTACAGGCTGCATACCCAGTAAACCGCCTCATGGTGTAACACACCAGGTTTGTACTGAACAGTACAAGCTGCATACCCGGTAAACCGCCTCATGTCGTAACACACCAGGTTTGTACTGAACAGTACAAGTTGCATACCCGGTAAACCGCCTCATGGCATAACACACCAGGTTTGTACTGAATAGTACAAGCTGCATACCCGGTAAACCGCCTCATGGTGTAACACACCAGGTTTGTACTTGACAGTACAAGCTGCATATCTGGACAGATTATAAGGCAAACACCCTACCCACTCGGCCATTTCACCAGGCACCGTTCCAGTTTAGTACAACATTTCTAAAAGAGCAGTAACAAGTCAAACTGGTATTACCTAAGAAATAACTTGTAAGAGTCTGTAAGTTTCCTAACCTGCTGAGGATGTAGACGTTCCAGTCTAGCGAGCCGACCCGCGACGACTGACTGGTCATGTTCCGTACTCTCTTCTGCGCCGCGACGTCCCACAGCTAAATAAATAAACAAACGAAAAAATGTGATTATGTCCCACAGCTGAAACAACACACGCCAGACTTAAACATCTTCCACAAATGAACTGGTCAAACTATCAGAATGGAATACCCTGGAACAGCTACTGTGCTTTTATATGTAACTCCCCAGACCGGCTTAATGCTTTATGGGGCGTTTTGAAAAAAAAAAAGTAGCCACCCTGCATTTTTCTGGCTTCCAGTATAACGATGGAACAATGGCCAAGTCGTTCAGAATCAGAGGGCTTCAACATGTCTGAAATGAACTAAACAACACACCATCATTTACACTTCAACTGTTCAAACTCTGGTGAAATAAATAAACTGACATACAAACCTGTACTTCAGCATTGCTGCTGCCGATAGCGAGGAAGTTTCCCTCAGCGATCCACGAGACCGCGGAGACGTAGTCCTCGGGCCCAGACATGGACATGAGCTGCTGGATGTCACCTGTCCCAGCATTCCACAGGTAAACACTGTTGCCTAGCGCCACGGCCAGGTGGTTGTTACAGCTCCAGGCTAACAGGTTCAAGTCTGGGGAAAAACAACAATAAATAACAATGAACATTTATGCAGTTTTTTTTTAAGTCAAAGATTACAACCAAAATTCTTTCAAACATACAGACATTCATTCATTCAACATCATTCTTTGATGCACTGTGGGTTATAGGTCAAAGTTCAAGACCTCTGAAACATACACCTTTACATGTTAGGGGCCTTGGCTGCTGATCTCGCACATGTGCAAACCCTGACTGGCCTGAGCCATGTTCAACATTACTTAGGCCTAGGAAAAAAAATGTTGTGTTTCCTGTTTCCCTACCTACCCTAGAAAAACCTGCCGACCCTAGACTTTTTTTGGGGGTGGGCAGAGGAGTCACAGTTTCCAGTTAGAATTTTTATTCAGCCTGCTTCCTATTGAAGCAAAAACACTGCTTGTCCTATCTAATGAAGGATAAATGTATCTATTGTGCACAAAATTAAAGTTTGACATTAAAAGAGAAGAGTCCTCATGCACTTCAGTTTACTTTGTTCGACTGTATTGTAATATGTATCACTAGAGTTTTGGCCAGCCAAAAAAAAATACAAGAAAAGAAAGAAGATAATCCCTACCTACCGACCCTAATTTTTTCAGGACTGAAACAGGAAACAACATTTTTTTCCTAGGCCTTATGAACATTTATACAGACTTATGCAGCTCAAAGTAGTAAATAGAACATCTCCAGTTTTACAACTCAACATCTGACACATAAGGATACATACATTGTAATACAATACTTGAAACGTTTTTTATCGCATATTATCCTTTCTAATGTCTTGAAGACTCACAGTAGTCGTCCAGAATCTCAGGTGCATCTAAGATCCTCTCCGGGACCTGCGGGATGTGTCTGGTGACCTTCCGTGTGGAGGAGGGCGTCTTGGTCTGGCTGTACAGGACTCGCATGTTGTTCTGGTACCCTGGAGGGGGGAGTGGGGGGGACATTTTAGGTTTCTATTTATTCCTTTTATGTATATTAAATCAAATCAGAGGACTGGTGGTCCCTACTCAAACTATGCAACTGCTTACACGATGATGACGCCAGCTGACAGCAGCCAAAGCCAGGCCTTCTTGAGTTATGTTCTCCATCCACAGACATACAATCATACATACACACACGATACCTTCCTCTCCTGGCAAAGGTAATTATTTAAGAATTAAAAAGATCGCAACATAGGTTCCCTCAATCAGTAGACTCTCTGATGTTTATTTTGATGCAGCCACAATAAGGTAACAGCGCCCCCTACCTTCCGGCGCCTGCGGTGCCTTGTTCTTGTAGGCGAGGATTTTGCTGTTGACGACGTTCCCGTTGAGGTTCTCGCTCATAGCCTCCTGGTACTGCTGCTTGGAGGGGCTCAGCATCTCCTCATCTACATGCACCTGGGGTAACATTACATCAAACATCAACATCAGCATCTCCTCATCTACATGCACCTGGGGTAACATTACATCATACATCAGCATCTCCTCATCTACATGCACCTGGGGCAGATGGCGAGGAGCAACAGAATTCATCATCAGCAACAGAATTATTGGAGCCTAAAGTCCTTCCCGCAACAAATGGTGCATTGGGCAGCACCCATCTCCACTTCTGTAGCCCTGGGCCAAACAGCTTTGTGCAATCTCTACAGCAGAGGCTAGTCCACTGGTAGTGCTGTGTGTTCAACTCCCATACTCAGTGACACTCTGGCCACTACAGCAGGGGGCTAGTCCACTGGTAGTGGTGTGTGTTCAACTCCCTTTCCAAAATGCTGAGTGCTAAGCAGAGAAAGCAGCATGTACAATTTTTAAAGTCTTTGGTATGACTCAGTCGGGATCAAACTCACGTAATACTAGTAGTCACAGTTAAAATTCTGCAATGACTGTCATGTGTATACATAATTCAGGCTCTTACTGTTAGCTTACAAAGTTGAACAGTAATAAATAAAGTTCAAAGTTCAAGTTCAAATCTGAACTCGACCTGTACTGACCTTGTCGGAGTTGCACTTGAAGTTTCCCAGCTCGAAGTTGGAGGCGGAGCGGTTGGGGATGAAGCGATCTGCCACGGGGGTTTTGGGCGTCTTCGCGTTATTCCCTGGGGTTTTAGACTTGCCTGGTAGAGAAACGGAGAGAAATAAACCTTGCAAGAAAGTTCATGTACGGGGCTTGAACAAGGAAGAACTCGGGTGTCTGAGTCAGTCGGACTATGATGCAGTGAGTTTAAATGAGACATGAAACAAGACTACTTGGGGTAGGTACCGCTACAGAAAATTAAGGTCCGTACCTGAACCTGAACCTAATTATCTGTGAAAACTTGTGAATTGGCAATATTCAAAACAATGGTCCATTTCTGTACAAAGGAGTCTGTTTGGTGCAGTAATTCTGGCCCACCAATTTTCTTTTAACATAAAAAGCGACAGAGAACATTCAGTAAATATCATTGAAAAAAAGGGTAGGAAGAACAGGAATTCCAACATCCGAATCTGGTATTCAAGTTCTCAATAGCAACTTGCACTCTGCACATACATTAAAATGATTCTAAGGTTTCTACTTTACACGTCTTTATCAGAACACCTGTTTCCAACATTATCAAGGCCCGGATATGACATAATGACTTATTCAGACACAGGTGAGTTCCTCGGCTGCCGTTACCTGGTGTTTTTGACTTGCGGCCGCTCCTGGGCGTCTTGGCCTTGCCGGGCGTGTGCGAGGGTGTCTTGGCGGAGGCGCGGTTGGAGGTTTTCATGGGCGTACAGCCCGACACGTTCAGGGACATGTTTCTGCAGCTGGAGTTCAGCGAGGTGTTGTTGCTGGGGCCGCTGGGGAAACATACAACACAAGGGGTAAAACAGTAGTCTTCAACTGAGTTGAAGCATGGTGCTTTTTCAAGTACATGTAGCTAGTGGAAGTCAGGCCTTTAGTTGTTCTAAAAATGATAAGAAAAGGATGGACTAGACACCATGAAGAAGCTCTTACACTGTGGAGCAGATCCTCTGACAAGCATGTAATTCTTTGACAGGTCACTTGATGATACCAGGTCACTTTGTGTTGAGGTCACAGTTGAAGACTGTACCCCAGAATGGACCATTTTAAGTTACACAACTTACAATTCTCTAAAACTCTGCACCATGGAAGACAGATGCCCCCAAACCCCTGATTTTTTTCTGTTGTTTAAAGTATAAACAATCAAATTTCTGTCCCAGGATGGGGCCTGGAGAAGGCCTCACTCTCTTCGATAAACTCATTTCGGTGGGTTGAATGGATTCTTTTACATATTCAATCAAGAAGCTCTCCCCAGACAAAAAAAACAAACCTGCAGCGGCTGGACTCCATGGCTTTGCGCTGCCACCGGGGCACAGGTCCGTCCGTGAAGGCAGAGTCCAGACGTAGGAGCTGGTTCACATCGTTCTCAAACTTCAGGTGAGACATGGTGGGGCTACCTGGGGACAGAAACTACAGGTGAGACATGGTGGGGCTACCTGGGGACAGAAACTACAGGTGAGACATAGTGGGGCTACCTGGGGACAGAAACTACAGGTGAGACATGGTGGGGCTGTAAAGAGAAGGTAGAGTCAGTATCGTCTGAAAAGTTAGATGATGTAGGAAAGTAAAATCATTTTTTTTGTGTGTGGTATCATGGGAGGGGGGCACTAACCAGGTCAACGAACAAAAAAAAAAAGGCGTTGTACGACTGGACAGTACGGACAGTTTCGTAACTAGGAACAAAAAAGTCGACATAACTGCAAATTTAGAGACTAGCGGAGCTAAAAGTTAAAACAGAACGTTAAAAACTCCGACAAAACGGGTATTTAAATTTTCCCCGTCGCCCCCTCCCCCTTTCAACCAAACACGTTCCCTCTACTCACCTCAAGCGACGCTACAGCAATTCTTTCTCGACAAACTTTCTATTCCTCTACAAACTAGGCTTTCTACAAGGTTCAATCGAGTCAGATTGAGTAGATTTCTCTCCGGGAAGCAAGAAATACTCGTTTTTTAGTCGCATAGACTGCAGAAAGTTGCGTCCAAACGCTTGGCTTCAGGTTGAATGCACCGGTCCAACCCACGCCGCCCGCTGATTGGCCGAGCCGCGCAATACGCGCGTTCTTATTGGTCAGCATCAAAACAACTTGTACCCAGGATCACGCGCTGTCCTTTCGGTTATATTTTGACCCTTGCGACTTTTCTTCTGAAATCTTTTGTTTGGTGAAAGGAAAAAATAGTAAATGGATGTATAATTTGGTATTTTGCAATAGTCAGTAAGAGTAAGAAAATCAGTCACTTACAAAGCACCTCGTACCCAGGGTGCTACCCAAAACGTCACTCGGTATGGCGCCACCTTGTATGTCATACTGGTATTACAGTACATTACATAGTACAGTAGACTTCCTTCCATTCATCATCATCATCATTACAGTACATGTACGTGCATTGCACTTTAGTTCTTGGCATTCTAATTTCCAAGCTGTAACATATGTAGCATCTACCAGACTACTAGGGTTGCCAGAGAAATAGGTTGCCAGAGAAATAGTTGAGATTGCCCAAATAGACAATATTCAATGCGAAATAAACAGTTGACTCGAAAACTGTTCATGGTTCTTCATTTCTGGATTAAGGTTTTGATTTGATGACTCGGTTCTGTTTGTTTGTTTGTTTGTTTGTTTGTTTAAATCTTTGTTTATTCTGTATCCCTGTATGTAAGCCTTTGCCTGGTTACTTATTTGAATCATACATAAATCTTTGTCAAGTTACATGTATTTATGTACGTACCATTTTGTTGCCATAGCTTTCCGGCCCCCTCGGAAGTTTGCTGACCGAAAAGCCCAATTCTTTGGCGATCTGTTCTTAAAATCTGGCTTTCGTGGTAGGTTAGTCTGTGTAACACAAACTCTGCTGTCCAGGGCTAAACTGGCCGGCGGATATTGGGCGGGCTGCTATAAGCGAGATTTAATCAGGCTACTAAGGGGTAGGTATGTTACCTGTAGCTACTCTCCAAGCAGAGGTTAGGCTCCGGCTGTTTTTTAACGTTTTTTTTAGTCGTTTTTATCGGGCTTTCTACTTTGTATTTTATCTTGCTGTGACACATACGGCCTGAGCCTAGCCAAAGAAGATCTAGAAGCTCTGACCCCCAGAGGAAGGGAGTGTGCGGAGCACTGGAGCAGGAAAGTGTAGTGATGACACGAAAGAAGAAGAAGCCTAACCTCTGCTTTGAGAGTAACCTGTAGCCCAGTAAAAGCCCGTAGCCGCTGCGCTGTTCACTGGCTTTTCATCATCTCTACCAGACTCCGGATCGCTGGAAAAATCGCAGAGACTATCACAGAGACTATCGCGTGCAGTTCCCTAGCCGGCTATATTCCTCTGGCCGGCTTACTCCTCTATTTGTACTATTTCTACGATTTTTCCAGCGATCCGGAGTCCGGTAGAGACTAGGCTTTTCAGACGGTAGGACGTCAGAAGACGAGCTACCCGACGTACGTCCAGAACCCGTGGGGGGTGTGCAGAAGTCATCTCCAAGCAGATCCAACGGTAGTATAAGATAGTTACGGTATCAAAAGCTGCTAGAGGAATGAAGCCTAGTCTATACCAGATCCGTCTGGCCGAATAGTAATATAGGGGACTTTGGCTAATCTCCAAGCAAATCCTACGGTGCCATAAGATAGTATAACCGGCCTAAGGGAGTCAAACGGGCACCGGTGGGATTGAGACTATATTACGACACCGTGGATCTGCTTGGAGATTAGACTTTGGCCAGTTCGGGAATAAAAGCCTAATGTTGTCCGGCCAACACTGCTAGGCTACTACTACTAGTCTTTTATTCCTAACTTGGCCAAAGTCCCCTAAATTCGGTAGAGACTAATTGAAGCCGACCTAGGAGTGTGTATGCTCCGGTGCCCGTCTGACTCCCTTTGGCCGGCTATACCCATTTGCCAGCTTTGATACTATCTTATGGCACCGTAGGATCTGCTTGGAGATTAGTGCGGAAGGTGACCTATCGCTGACTCTAACTGAAATGAAACAAAAACATGACCGGAGCTCCTCCCTAGCCTGACTAAAATCGCGCTCCTAGCGGCCGGCCCTATAGTATTGCCGCCGCCCTAGGCCGGGGGGGGGGGGGGTCATTAATCCCAGCCAGCGAGAGATTGTGTAAACATAGGCTACTCCTCCCCAACCCCACAGCAGTGCTATCAATCCTTGGAACAAAAGAAGACTATGTGGTCCCACCACCTCCAGACTGCACCACACAGACTTATTAACCTCGCCCCGAAGGAATCTCTTCCTCCAGGAGCAGAGGAGGCATGGCCAACCTGGTCATGCCTCAACCGCCTCAGAACAGGCACAGGAAGATGCAAGACCCTCATGACAAAGGGGGGCCTGTGACTGCGGACAGGAGCAGACTATCACTATGAAACACCTTCTTGTCTGCCCCCTCCTGCCCGAAACATGCACCAAAGAAGATCTGGAAGCTCTGACCCCCAGAGGAAGGGAGTGTGTGGATTTCTGGACAAAGAAAGTGTAGTGATGACACGAAGAAGAAGACGTCCACAATAGACGTTACATCTGCATGCAAACCCGCACGTGAAATCCCATCTGTAACGCGGTATCTCCCCGTCAGTACTCAGCATGTGGAGCATGGAACAACCTGATGCCCACCTGCCACGCGCCGCTACACTTGTAGCACTGGGGAGTATCGGGTTTCAGTCGGCAGATCAGGTTTCAGTGGATGGACTCCTCACATTCCCACACCGGTCAATTAGTGGTCAACGCGCATTCATCTTTATCATTTATGTACATAATTACTACCGATAGCGTGATAAAAGAAACCTTTTGGAGGTTTTTAGGTCCAAGCTACCTTCGTCTCATATTTCAAGCCATTAATTTCCAATCAAATTTCACGTCACTTTAAGCTGGAAAGTGTCCCTGCATGTCGGTTGTTTGGCCGGTTGCAGAAGTATACAGGAAACACATGTACAAGGTATAAACAGTGTGTTTTCCCTTCCCCAGACCTGATATCCGGGATACATGTATATCAGCCGTGTTTACCAGATAGACTGCATGATATACGGACTGGCAATCCTCTGTGTTATTTCACAACCCTTTAAATTCAGAAGAGATGCTCTTCTCTGATACTTCATTGGCCCCAAAGTGACACTCTTCATTACGCATCACAGACCTGACAGCTCACAGTCCGGTATGCAGCCCAGACTTGTTCGCATTCACCAGACTACTTTGGCTGGTAATGCCTATTGAAAAAAAAAAAGAAAGAATAGATGCCTGTGGTATACATTATGAATTGGAGGTATGTACCTTACATGTACCTTTAAAAACTGTCACTGCTTGAAGAAAATTTGTAGTGCCTCTGGTTCAAATTGTGATTTTAGATAGTCGATTCCGCATTACCGCGTGGGTGTTTGCTGTCTTTTGGTTCTATCATTTTCGTTCGAAACCTTTGCAACAATCTAACAGAATTAAGCGCCTATTGAGGACAATGTCCGATATTTGTTTGACTTTCTGTCAACTGGCACTGTTTTCTACGGTTTTTCAACATGTTTAATAGACAAACAGTTCTACTACGTCGCATACATTATTTGTATTCGTTTCTAAAGTGTTTCAACATAGATTCATCATTTGTTCCGATCCCTCTGGCAAAATGTTCACCGCATTTTGCACAATTTCCGCTATTTTTTCTAGTCCCCTAGTTCTCCTCTCTTCCAAACCCCATAGGTCGCTGGAAAAACCGTAGAAATGGAACAAATAGTGTTTGCTGTCTTTTGGTTCTATTCTTTTTCGTTAGAAACCTTTGTAACAATCTATTAGACTGAGCTAAGCGCCTGTTGAGGACAATGTCTAAAATTTGTTTGACTTTCTATCACCTGGCACCGTTTTCTACCGTGTTCCAACATGTTTAATAATAGAGAAACGTTTCTAACGTCTAATACATTATTTGTATTAGTTTCTATACTGTTCCAACATAGATTTATCATTAGTTCTAATTCCTCTTGCAAAATGTTCACCGCATTTTGCACAATTTCCGCTATTTTTCTAGTCTCCAAGCAGAGGTGTCAGCTGGATGACAAAAGAGAAGAATATGACCAAATATGGGCAAATACTAGTAAGATGCCATGGGATCACAGTCAGTCTTTGCAGTCAATCCAGCTATCACTTCACTCCTACTTGTCCTAGGCCAAGACCTATCCTACTAGACTTACTGTATATTCCTATAAACTTGGCCATAGTCCCCATAGTTCTCTCTCCCAAACCCCATAGATCCCCATAGGTCGCTGGAAAACCCGTAGAAATTGAACAAATAGGGGAGGCCAGAGAAGAATAGCCAGTTAGGGGCAGGGCGTTCTATTTGTTCCATTTCTACGGTTTTCCAGCAGATGGAGTCTGGTAAAAACTAGTCGCCTAGTAGTATTCAGCCAGGCCGGAGTCTAGTAGACTACCGTAGGACCCCGTAGAACTACGAATTACATGTTTGTTTTTTTCATCCACCCAAAGACAGATCCCTGTGTGTCCCAGTGTGTCTCTCTGTGTGCCTATGTAGACCACAGATCCCCGTGTGTGCCTATGTAGACCACAGATCCCCGTGTGTGCCTATGTAGACCACAGATCCCCGTGTGTGCCTATGTAGACCACAGATCCCCGTGTGTGCCTATGTAGACCACAGATCCCCGTGTGTGCCTATGACAAACTGACGGGGTGGATGAGATAAAGGTTGGCAGGGGAACAGGACGGCTGCCGCGGTACATTGATGTAAATGCGGGCTGACGTTGATCCATCGTGCGCCTGAATAAAACAGCACCGGGATTTGGTACGTGCGATGCGCTGTTGCGACGTTGTTTAATCTCCAAACAGATCCTGCACTATGATGGCATAAGGTAGTACCAAACTGGCCAAGGAGTGTAGTCAGCCAAGAGGTGTCCATTTGCCATGTAACAAAACACACTTCTAAGCCGGCTTCACTCCTCTGCCAGCTTTTGATAATATCTTATGCTACCGTAGGATCTACTTGGAAATTAGCGTAGTTTTCAATAGGACAAGTTCGTTCCAATCCAGGCCCAGCAGAGTTTCCTGACTCGGTAGCATTGTATATTTGCCTATGAATCAGTTCAGTTGACTTCAGTTGATTTGCCTATGAATAAATAATCTCAAGTTGCTGGAAAAGAAGAACTTTGTCAAATACTGAAAGAGACCATGATGACGTGCCAGAGGAGTGATAATAATCAAAAAGTGGGATCTTTCGTCTTCCACTGTCTTCGAAAAAGGAGTCGAACCCAATAACCCAGGATCTAGAGTTAGCTTTTACTAGTTTTAGACTAGCGTAGACACTTGTGTTATTGTATTTTACACTGTTTGAATCTATGTTACCTGCAATTAGCCCACGGGCAAGGATTTGCAATAAACTTGATAATAATAAAAGAGACCAGTTTGCAACATATGTCGTTTTTATTTCCAGCAACGTATTGCGTCTTGTCTAGCCTCAATCTCCAGGCTCTCGGAAGGATAACTTGAAAAAAAAAACAACCCCGAGACGTTAGTCGCGCCGGGGGAAATCATTTGACCCGAGAAGCCTGGCAAATCGATGTGACGGGCCATCAAAGGCGCGTGACAGGCCATTTCCTATTGACCTGTCTTTTCTTCTAGCATCATTCTGTTTTCACCAAGGTTTCACCCGACTTTTGCCGACCCTTTTCGAAATCTGCCATTTCGCAAAGCCGTTGTTTACGTAGTGGATGCCTCTTTTGTTGCTGAGCTGTCACGGAGAATATAAACATTATCTAAAGACCGTCCCGTCTATTGGTAGAGCCCTGGTGTGGGATAACAGCCTTCCCGATGACTCTACCGCAGAGGCTGTCCAGGAGTTCCCGGCCTCAGAGCGCCGTGCACCCGAATACAGGAAGCCACAGGCTCCGATCAGATGGTCCTATCGGGCCGTGAGACCTGATCTTCCCGTGAAGGAGACGTGTTGCCGTGCCTATACTACACAATGCCGCCCGGCCCGGTTTCCTGTATGACTCATTCTGACTTCCTTCTTTGGTTGTTCAGTCGGCCGGATCCAAGCACAGAGGCTCCATTGCACGGGGCGCCGGGATTCTCTTTCAGGAGGGGGAAGCTACCGATAAAATTCACACCAAACAAAACAATTTCATCGAAATAGAGAACAATAAAAGTAAATCAACATTACATTTCCCTATAATTATAATGATAAATTAGATGTATATCAATGTATCAATTGTATTAAAAAACAAATCGCATTTAAACAGAATATTTTAGTCCTACTCCCCCGTAGAAAGTGGCATAGCCCGCCCGATCCTCTGGATGTTAAATTATGTATGAGGTAGGGAGTGGAGGTGGCGCAGCGGTTTGCGTTTTTGCTCTCAAGTCTGTGCAGAAAGATCGTTCAACTTGTCCTTAACGTGCCCGATCCTCGGATATTCCCTAGCAGAGCGTCTTCTGAAGATCCCAAGACGTCCCAGAAAGGTGAGTTTGCCGCCTTAGAGCGGTATCTTATCGGTGTAAGCCCCGTGTTTCTGTGAGGCGGCCGCCAGCCCCTGATTGTTGTGTGACATGTATACAGATGTCGGGCTTATACCCGCCGAGATGGCGTGTCTGGTTGTACAGAGTGTGTAGCTGGAGTGTCAGACGTCTTGTCTGTGTGTGGTTCATGTCTAAGACTTGTCCCGGCCCGTCTTGAAGCCGGGAGTACAGCGGACGTGCCTGCTTCAGGTGCGGCCATGTCTACATGTTCGGGCCGGGAGGATGTTTTCATGTCGGTCAGGCTGAATCACCAGCTCGGTTTAAGCGTCAAAACACGCCGCCTCCGCCACCAAAATCCGCTCCAAATGTCTCCAGAATTATCCCAGAACCACCTTAATGCTAGAAACTGTGGTGCAGAAGATTTTCAGAGCGTCGTTATGGCGGAAAACTGTTGTTGGCTGTGTTAAGCAGGTCTCTGTAAGGTCCCAAATGGCACGGTGGTCCTCTGGCTAGATCTGGGCTAATTCTTATGATTTACACTATGGCAAGATGGGGTCGGAATGGGGTTAGAAGGAGTCCATTTTCTTCAATTCCTTATGGTTTATTTGTCATAAAGTGTCTAAAATAGACACTTTAGCTCCTCAAGATTTGCTGATAGATTGAAAGGAAAACATTGATTTGGTATGCAAACTTGAGGGCCTGTGCCTGCCTGCTGGCAGTTCATTTTTTTAAATCTGGGGTTCTGTTAAAAGCTCCAAATCCTGTCCTATTGAAACAATACATCTAAAATTCTGTAAGCAAACCCTACACGTGCCAAGATCCACAAGTGGCCTCGCCGCTAGAGCCGAGTTAGGGAGGTTCCCCATTCATTTGGAAGCCTCCCTAAATGCTATTAAACACTTAATTAGACTTCGCCAGAAAGTACCAGCAGACAGTTTCCAGTCAGACGCTCTTTCTTGCCAGATAGATTTAGACAAGGCTGGAGCCAAGTGTTGGGCGTCAGGAGTTCGCCAATCACTGGAGGAATGCGGCTATGGTTATGTATGGCATTGTCCTCTACAGCACAATACAAATTCGTCTCAAATTATCAATTCTATCAATCAGCGTCTGAAAGACATTTATTTTCAAACTTTTCTAAGAGAGATACACAATGACAACAAAAGTGGATCCGCTAAAAACAAATTGAGGTCTTACAGACTGTTCAAGTCCACTTATAATGTGGAACAATACCTGGATATTGACAATATTCGGCACAGGACGGCCGTCACAAAGCTACGAGTCAGTTGCCACAAATTACACATCGAAACCGGAAGACATAACCGCACTCCTCTAGAACAACGAATATGTAGATACTGCAATCTAGATAAGTTAGAAGACGAACACCATTTTGTAGTAGAATGTAGTTTGTACAAGAAAGAGAGAGCTGAACTCTACAGACTAATAGAATCCATGTTCCCCCACTTCATACAGCTAAGTAATATAGACAAATTTATATTCCTTATGAATCTAGACAAACCTTTACTTATAAAGCATATCTGTTCTTACATTTTCAATATCACAAAGAAACGAGAAGAAGCCGAATGTACGCAGTAGAATACGATCCTTGAGTAGTGTAGATTCATTGTATCATTATATCATGTTGTATCATTTGTTGTGACCTGTACTAAACCCAGTGGGTATGAATGTACAATAAAGGTCTTCATTCATTCATTATTACTGCTTGTCAAAACATATTAAAACACCATTTTCAGAGCCCCTTCACCTGGTGCCATTGCCAGGGAATTTTCTTTTCCTCACATCAAAAATATGTGTGAGAACGTAAAGAGAAAACTTGATAAAACTACAAAAGACATGTTCATTGTTAAAAACAGTTAAAGTGGAAACAATTTTCAGTCTCCGAGCGGAAACCACAACACAAGTGCGGCGAACTTGGCCCAAGCTCTTTAGGGGTACATCTGCCTAATTAGTTTTCGCTTAATTGGCAAAGAGAATGGTTGCTTGGAGGAAACAAAAGAGAGTTTGCGGTGTCTCGGTGGACCTGGGTTCACGGTTGGTACACACTGTAAGCACCACCTCCATACAGTAGCCTCATCTGGGCTTCTGCTGAAAAATGAGTGGGAAAAATGCAGAAGTAATGACCCGTACTGACAGTGGCTATAGAAAGCAACCCGTAATTGGACTGTCCTGGTCCAGGGATTTGTAGGAAAATGGTCGGTAGTTTTCCTTGTTTGTGTTATCTGTTTGTCTGGAAGGAAGAACTGGCTGGGATGATGGGTAAAATTGTGGGCAAGGGTTAAATATTCCATCTGAGATTGTCTGTGTAAGGGTCTGCAGTTCGTCTACTCTAAAACCACAGCACAGCGGGTAATAACAGATGTGTGCTCACATTTTCATGGAAATCCAGAACAAAATATGCAGAAGTTTCACCCTGGTTACACTTTCCACACCGTTGTACTAAAAACTTCTGCTAAGGGCCCAGCAGTTTTTCTTTTGTTGTATATTTTGGCAAACCTCCTCAGAGTGGAGACCTCCAGTGTCAGGCGAACACAGGGGCATACATGATTTGTCTGCGCAAGTTTTTACGTTTCAAAGCGACCAGGACTTGATGCCAGCGTCTCACATATGGTAGAGAAGTTGGGAGATGTTTGTAGGAGTCTGAGATGGTTGTGCACAGCACTGCGGGGTGGATGAGGGTGAGCTATTGTGTTAGTAACTCCACTGATCACCCCTGTCTACATGTGCCTTTTGTTTAGCCAAGCCTCTTTAGTTTTGTAAATAGATAATTATCGCTGGATTGTTCTCCGATGGTGGAGTTGTGAGCTGGCAATGACGGTGTATCACAGGGGATAATGGGGAGTGTTAATCATGCCACACTTGTACTGTAGGTAATCAGGCCCACACACAAGCACTGCGCTCGTGTGTGTATTCCTGTGTATTCGTGGGAATTTTGGCACTTAGAAGTGGAGCAGCTGGGAAGAGGAACGGGTCAGTGAAACCTCCACATGTGTGTGGGTACTGCTGGTGCACAGATGGACACCAGAGCCACACTGGCAGAGCTGTTTGCAGGAAAAACATCCCGGGGACACTGATACTCCATCAATTATGCAGGCCTGCCACAGATAGTGTCAAGAAATTAAATCATCCCTTACCTCTCAATTTGGCAGACTGGTTAACTAGTCATTATCACCAGCACGGATCTAGCTTCTGATATGGTGTCAAGGGAGTCATATAGCAAACAAGACTGGGGATTTATTGTGTTGACACAGTCGATAGCTTTATATGGTTTGCTTGTTGCTCAGAAATAATGTTATCATATTCAAAACAAATGGTCATAAATCTAGTGCTGTCTGTTTGCTGGTATATTAATTATCATATGCAGCACTTTGATAGGATAATCTGCTATGTTTCGGTGTGTCTAATTGAATTGGCTGTTGATGTATTTTCATTCTCAACAGGGCTCGAAATACCTGCACTTTTATTTGTTCAAAATTTCAGCTGTGCACCTCAACTTAAGTTTTGATTATGGACTGCACCTAAATGTTTATGTAGAGGCATGTACATAAGAATGAGTATTATTTTTTTGCACTAGTAAACAGCAAATTCTTGTCAGAAAAAAAAAAGAGAATACCTTTGTTGTCCTACTTGATTAGGATTTACAAGGTTTTAGTTAAATAGAAGATCTATACAACCTCCTTGGAATTTAGAAATTGACTAAAGAATTTTACTTCATTTGTCTAATGTTATGGACTAAACAAGAATCTTCTCCGTTTCTTTTCTGTACAGTGTACTCCAAAATTTTACTTAGCTGCACCTATACCGGTACCTATAGAATAAATCTGAAGAATTGCTCACATGTATGGTGTGTAGTTGTTTGCACCCAGTGTGAGATACTCCTGGATACGCACTCAGCTGTTGTCTACAATGACATATCAACATGCTCTGCTCATGACAGACAGTGTTTCCTAGAAATCTTAATTTCTGTCTATTTCTCAGACTCTGTGGAGCCTGGTAGAGGCTACTCCGGTGTATGGTGTGTAGTTGTTTGTACCTAATCTCCAAGCCAGGGTTGTAGCCAGCACCCGTCCTTCCGTCCTTTGACGGAACTTTGCGGCTGGGGACGGGAAAAAAATTTGCCCATTCCGTCCATTGTGAGCAAAATTTAAACCTCAAATTGCAGGAAATAGTGTTTCAGAAGGTCTAGATTTCAAAATTTTCCTTGGGAGCATGCCCAGGGACCCCCTAGGAATGCTGCGCCAAAGCCATTCAAAATTGAGGGGACGGAAAATGATTTCTGGCTGGCTACAACCCTGCTCCAAGCAGATCCTACAATGGCATAAGAAAGTACCAAACTGGCCAAAGACTGTAGTCAGCCAAAAGGTGTCCATTTGCCATGTAGCAGTGAAACACACTCCTAAGCCGGCTTCACTCCTCTGTCAGCTTTTGATATTATCTTATGCTACTGTAGGATCTGCTTGGAGATTAGTTTGTACCCAGTGTGAGATACTCATGGATACACCCTCAGCTGCTGTCTGTAGTTTGCTGACACAATAGCACGTCAACATGCTCTCCACATGCCAGCCAGTGTTTCCCAGAAACTATGGGGTGTGATGGACTCAGTACTGAAACAAAGCCACACGTTACTGGGTGGTAAATGGGGTGTTGGGTACCAGATAATACTGAGAAAATGTACATGAGAATTGAGGAGAATTGTTTGGTGCCTTTCGACAGTGAAGTGATTCAAAAGGTGTGATTGTAGAGTTCAGTCTTGTGTTCGTGTGAAATGCATGATCATTCATGTTTTATTCAATTTTGGCACCTGAAATCATGAATTAAGCAAAAGTGAGATATCTCCACTGCAACTAGTGCAAGATGGCAACTGTGTGTCGAGTTGAAGTCATGTTTTTGTTTAGAAATGTAGATAAAATCCCTCCAAGCGTGATAGTAGAGTTCAGTTTTGCCTTCTTGGTACATGAAACTCATGAAAAAGGCAAAACTGAGATTTTTGGACTGAAAAACAGCAACTCTGTGTCCAGTTTGAGACATGTTTTCTTTGGAAATGCGCAAGAAAAACAGACAAAATCCCTCCAAGTGTGAATGTAGAGCTCAGTTGCTTTGTTTCATGTTTTATCCAATTTTGACAACTGAAAGTCATGAAAAAGGCAAAACTGAGATTTCTGGACTCCAAAATGGCAACTCTGTGTCGAGTTTCAGACATGTTTTGTTTAGAAATGCTCAACAAAAACAGACCAAATCCCTCCCCAGTTTGTGCACGATTTTGGCAGATCCTCCTTTTGTTGTCCCCCACTGGATTTTTGGCAGTGGAATTATTTTGGTTCCAGGTCGTCAGCGGGGTAGGGAGGTTAATTAGTAGGTACAGAAAAATCCGCCGACGCACGGCTTTCATGTTCGGCTTAATGAAATTGTTACTTTCCCCCACACGTCTGTTTCTGAACCCAGTCAGCACCGGCTCATACATAATGAGATCTTCATAATTGCCGTAAACATCCTTGGAGTAAACAATCGCGCCCTTGAAACGACCTTGTTGTCTGTGGGGAGGGGTTGATGGTTGCTGACGTCTGCCGACGGAATGTCGGGAATGTCGGAATTATGCAGACTTTGACCTTCAGAGGATGTACCTGGGTTTGAAGTGGGGCGGTGTTAATTGGAGTTTGTTTTGTTTGTTTATTTGTTTGTTTATTTATTCGCACTTAGAACACAAAAACAGAGAAATGTACATTGGATAAAACAAATACTGTGCGGGAGGAAGGGAGGAAGCCTAACGGCTTATGCGAGCCCTCCTCCTATAACATATGCAATTCTAATGAAATAATTGAGGTGATAAACAATTGATAACAAAACAAGGAAATGTATCAACTAAATTAACACAAAAAAGCCATCAAATAGAGAGGCTAAATAACAATTAAATTATTAAAAGCAGGGAAATATATCAACTAAATAACAACTTAAGCTATCAAATGGAGAAGTTAAGGAAAAAATTTTTGGCAACAATTTAAATATTGAAACTATCGTAACACAAATGAAGCTATATAATATAATAGAGAAGCTAAAGTTAACGAATTAAGAAAAAAACAAGGATATATCGTAATTAAAGTGACACAAATAAAGCTATTATCAAATGAATAAAACAAGGAAATGTAGCAGCTAAATACCAAATGATTAAAACAACAATTAAATTATTAAAGGCAGGGAAATATATCAACTAAATAACAACTTAAGCTATCAAATGGAGAAGTTAAGATAAGATGTCAAATGTCAGTGGGAAAGGAAAGTAGGTGATTTTTTAGATTGCGTTTAAAACTAATTATTGATGTTAAACATTTTAGATGGAGGGGGAGATTATTCCAATTAATTATACATTTGTATTTTACACTCATTTGGGCTACTGACGTTCTAACTAGGGGAATATGGAAATGAGCACTTTGCCGAGTTTGGTAATTATGAAAATGAGAATTAAGATTTAGAAGACCATTAAATGTTTCTGGAAGAGAACAGTTTAGGAATTTAAACGTAAATAGCATCAGATGAAGTCTGTTGATATCAAAAATATTCAAAATTTTAAGTTTTGTAAACAAAGGTGCAGAATGTGCATGAAAACTGGCGCCCGTGGCTGAACGAACAAATCTTTTTTGGAGCAATATCAGGGGCTGTAGTGTGGTTTTGTAGGCGCATCCCCAGACTATATTCCCGTAGGTTAGATACGGGTATATTAAACTATTATATATGGTAATAATGGTTTTTTGAGTAAGAATATGTTTAAGTTTTCCAATGATACCGATAGTTTTTGAAATCTTTTTACCTAACATAGTTATATGCGATTTCCAGGTCAGTCGATCATCAATGATTATACCTAAGAATTTGGCTTGACTCTCTTGAGACAGGGGCACACTTTTTAAAAAGATTTTGGCACTTTTGTTATAGGTTTTATTTCTATTACAGAAAATTAGATAATATGTCTTCTTAACATTTACTGATAATTTATTTGCCTCAAACCACGACATAACCTTTTTCATTTCTTCGTTAGCAAGTTTTACTAGCGTATCAAAATTCGAGTTTGAAAGAAAAAGATTTGAATCATCTGCAAATAGGATAAAGAATATAATTGAGGATGCATTTTCAAGATCATTTATATAAATCAGAAAAAGTAGTGGTCCTAATATCGAACCCTGTGGGACACCACATTCTATTATTTTGGGTTGTGATTTATTATCGTTAAGAGCTACGTATTGTTGTCTATTGGATAGATAAGACGAGAACCATTTTATTGCGGAGTCACATATACCGTATCGTTTTAGTTTATTGAGTAGAATGGAATGATTAACCGTATCAAATGCTTTTGATAGATCGAGAAAGATTCCTATTGTGTATTCTGAATTATCTATGGCGGTAGAAATTTTTTCCATTAAGTGTATGAGTGCCAGAGAGGTAGAATAGCCCTTTCGGAAACCATATTGATGTTTATATATGATGTTATTTTGATTTAAATGTTTTAAAAGACGACTATATACTAGCTTTTCCAAGACTTTAGATATGCAGGGAAGGACAGATATTGGTCGATAGTTGTTAACATTTAGTGGGTCACTGCTTTTAAAAATAGGCGTCACTTTTGCGACTTTTAGTGGGTGGGGAACAATTCCATTTTGCAAGGATAGAGAAAGAATATGTGTTAGAGGGGCAATAACATAGGGTAGTGACAACTTTAGTACTTTAGGGCTAATTTCGTCATGACCAGCAGCTGAGTCTTTTAAGTTTTTGACAATATCTGTAATTTCAGCATCAGTTGGTGGCACAAAAGTTGATAGGTTAGAATTTACTTGTAAAGTGATGTAGCTAAGAGGATCTTGTGTTCCTTTTGGGATTTTACTTTCAAGTGTAGGTCCAATATTAATGAAAAAATCATTGAATTCATTACATATTTCATCTTTATTTTCGGTAGTTTTGGTACCAATTTGTATTTTGTTTGGACCAGCTGAGTTGCTTTTGTTACGATTTATAACTTCATTTATCAGGGACCATGTTTGTTTTATGTTACTGGTAGCTTCATTGAACTTTTTGTGGTAGTAATCCTTCTTTGTAGTTTTAAGGAGATGATTTAACTTATTCCGGTATTTTTTATAGATACTGTGGTTTAAGGGCGTGGGGTTCTTGACATATTTAGTGTAGAGCTTGTTTTTTCTGCGTATTGACTTTAACAATCCACTGCTAAGCCAGGGTTTTTTGCGAGAGTGCTGGGAGATTTTTGTAGTTTTCTTTGGGAAACATTTTTCGTATAACGATCCGTATGTTTCGAGAAACTGATTATATGCTTTCTCTGTGTCTGTTTCGTTTAATACGTCGCTCCATACTATTTCTGATAGGGATTGTGTAAATTTCTGAATGTTAGTTGTGTTAACTTGGCGATAAGATATTTTGTCTGCCTGTCTGACTGGCTCGTTTAATTCGGATGAAAGGAATATTGGAAAGTGATCTGATATGTCAGTGATGAGGATGCCAACCTTGATATTGTTGCTACCTGAGTTTGTATAAATGTTGTCTATTAAAGTGGCAGAGTAAGGTGTAATTCTGGTAGGTCTGCATATAAGTGGGTAGAAGCCAGATGAGAACATTTCATTTATATGATCAGTAGTGGGTTGGTTAGTATTGTTTAATAGATTAATATTGAAATCACCAATAATATAACAAGTCGCTCTTTCCCTATTAATATTGTTTATAGATTCCTTTATGCGCTCATTGAATTCTATAATGTCGGTATTTGGTGGGCGATACACACAGCTTAATATTGTTTTTTTCTCCTTCGGGTTACTTGGAATGATCTCAATGGATATGCTCTTTGTGCCTGCGTCGTCGATAACAAATTCAAGGTCACCTCGTTCTTGATGATACATGTCGTTTCTAATGTATAGTGACACACCCCCTCCAGATCTATTCTTTCTACAGTGGTGTATGCTGTTATAACCAGGTATACTATAATTTTCCGCGATATTTTCTGTTAGCCATGTTTCTGTTAATGCAATAACTGTAAAATGTTGGTGCAGGGAAGAGATATATTCATTCAGTTCATCAAAATGGCATGGAAGACTTCGTACATTTAAGTGGAACAAGGATAGAGTGTTACAACAGGGTGTGCTACAAGATTTATTAAAGGATTCAACAGTATGATATTGGGAAGTTGTATTTATAGAAGTGTAAAAGTCATTCAGAAAGTTAGTATCAGGATCCAGTGGGGAGATTTGTGACCCTTTATCTAAATTATTCAGGTCACATGGATTAAAAATCAAGGTGCTAGGTTGTGGGGGGTTTGAGTTCATGTTGGGTGGTTAAGGGTTATTTGACTTAGCTCAAAACAGTTCAGGAAATTCCGTGTCTTCAGTGTCTGGAGTCGGCTCTAGTGCGCCTGCGATCTGCTCCTCCCTCTCCAGGTGGGTGGACAATAAGTTTGTCAAATTTCAGGTACGCGATGTTTCCACGTTCACGTGCAGCTTTCATTTCCGGGATCAGTTCCTTCCTCTTCTGTCTCACCTTCTCGGAAAAATCCTCGTTCATGTAGATAGTGCTTCCTTTCAGATACTTTGCTCGTTTGATGATTGTGTCCTTGTCCTTGAATCTTAGCAGTTTCGCTACGATTGGGCGCGGTCTTCCTCCGTCCTGAAAACGTCCGTTCCTGTGCGCTCTTTCTATTTCTATCTGTTTTGGATCTAGCTTCAGTTTTTCCTTGAGTAGATCCCTTACTTTCTGCTCACACTGGTCCCAAGTCTCGTCCTTCGTGTCAGCGACTCCGTCAATCAATATATTATTTCTTCGCGATTGATTTTCAAGGTAGTCAACTTTGGTGTCGTTTGCGGTGATGTCTTTCTTGAGTAGGGTTATTTCTGTTTCTATGTCCTCTACCTTTTGTACATGTCGATATAGGTTGAGTTTGTTGTCGTCGATTTCCTTTTGTGAGAAGTGAAGGCTGTCCTTAATCTCTTGAACTTCCCTTATAATGTTGTCCATTCTCTTGTTTGTTGACTCCATAATCGTGTCCAGGAATGATTTGAAGTTCCTCTCTTGTAGTTCTAGTAGTTCTTTGACAACTGACAGAGATACAGAATCGTCTTCGGAAGTGTTGCCTTTTCTTGGTGCCATTCTGCCGGGGGGGGGGGGGGGGGGGGTACTGAAATGACAAGAGATACTCTCGGCAGCGACGAGCTGGTAATAAATCACCACAAACAAACACAGACTATGAAAAGATCAGTGTAAATGTTGCAGAGAGAGAAACCTACCGGCGGGGGCTCCAACTAAGGGAGCCCGCTGCGGTGTTTCCGCTGGCGAGAAAGTGGCGTCCTTTGTTGTTGCCCGGATACAGCGTCCTTTGTTGTCTGGGAGACCAGGTTTTTCCGTCCAATATCTCCGCCCAGATTCGTCAAACGTCCAATTTTCTCATACAGAATAAGCCTTAAGACATTCAACTTTCAGATTCTGGTATGATTTATGGACGATGGCAAGATTTTAGGACAGAATTTTACAATATATGATAAAGATGAGAGCTCAGACAAAAGCAGCTGCCGCCATCTTGGACGAGTCGATTTTTTTTGTTTGACCTTGGAGAAATCTTTGTCCTTTTCCCATTGTTTTCGGTAGTTTCTTTAACAAAACCTCAGAGAGAGGAAAATGTTTACATGGAATTATGGCGTCTACCTTGGAGTCTCAGAACATTAGTATGTAAACAGTGTTGGATCTCAAAATAGTTTGCCGTGATTCAAGAGAAACAACTGTTGGATTTGGAAATCAAGGATTTGAACAAAGTGGCAAGTATGTGTAGATTTGGTTTGAATTGAAACAGCTAGCTACCCTACAAAGGCTATATAGTACGATGTCACCTATTAACTTATGTAGTTACATCAAGAGACTTAGCATCGAAAGTTGTCAGATTTAGAAATTCCAAATTTGCAACGTCTTTTCAAAATTTTAGGAGAATCTCAGTCAGGGTATGTCAGTATGTATCCTTAATTACTGTAGATGTGGAAATATTGACAGTGGTTGTAAGTTGACAGTTTTCGCACAGCAAACATGTACTCGGCCTTCTGTGCGCCCCCCTCCCCCTGGCTTCACTGCAAGCTCAGAACACAGTGAACACCTGCCCCAGTAGCCTGGATACCATACCCCAACCTCAAATATCTTTCGATAGATACTTGAGATAGGGCTGTGGTTTGGTACTGCCCCAATGAACACCCCCGGATGCTGTCTTGCTGTGGTATGTTCCCAGACCATTGTGCTCCTCCCCCCATCTCTGCATAATGGACCGACCCGCCTGACCTTGCTACTTGACTCCCCAACCTGCTGTGTAACGATTGCTATTCAGCTGATATCCTGGAGTAAAGTGGGGCGGTGATGATGTTGCACTTTCTTCAGCTCTACATGAATCACACATAACAAGTGTTTTAGTCAGCCTGAATTTTTTCCCGTCCCCTGGATTTTGAATTTTGAAATCAGGACCCACTGAAATACTATTTCCTGCATTTTGAGGGGCAAATTCTGCTGGTAGACTATGCTTGTTTCAGTGGGTGGCGTCTGTTTTGATATATTTACAGGCCAATCTTTGTCAATCATAGAGGACAGAATGGGCAAAACTTTCGTCCCTCCCCAGCAACAAAATTCTGTCAAACTCAAAGGATGGACACTGGCTAAAACCCTGCACGCAACACTTAGGGTCGCTTTACATTGACAACAGTATATCATATATGGTTGTGCAACAATCATTGTGAATGTGAGTGACGATTGTCTTTAGACATGCAGTCAGGAAGTATCAAGGAACAGATGCTTTTATTCTGTGTGGTATTTTTGCCTGGGTAGCGATGATAAGTGGTGCAGGATTCCATAGATGTGCGAGTGCATGACCCACCGTGACATGCTGTATGACTTGCTATTCAGTTCATATCCTGTGTGGTTGGGTGATGATGTTGCATTTCTGTAACTCTACATGAAACACACGTAACATGTACCACTGTGCAGTCAGCAGTTTCCGTGCTCTCTCTTCATACTGACCTCTTCAGCCTTACTACATGACTTTCATGAGGGTCTGCATGGGGGGTCCCGACAAAGATTTACGCTGAATTCAGAAGAACCCCCTACATTTACGCTAAATCAAGGAAGGCAATTACTCTAAATTTGGTCTCCTCGCTACGATTTACGTAAATAAGATGGTTTTCCCTACGAGTTACGGGAAATTAAAATAGGCTGCCTACACCTTACGTAAAATCTCTAGCGTGCAGACCCTCTTTCATATCTGTGCTGTGTCCATCTGTAGACTGACCCATTGTTTGGGAACCCATGTTGTGAATTTTGGTCCTTGAACATGTCTGAAGCTTAGGAAAATACTTTACGTTTTACTTTTAGTACAGATTTTTTTGACGGAAGGAGTGAAATATTTGTCCCTCACAACAAGGGAGATTTCCGTTGAACGGGCCCTGTAGACAGCTCAAGTCACACAACACTACAGATACAACTGGGCTGTCAGCAGTTCTGATGTTCTCTGCTCATACTGACCTCTGTAGCCTCGCTACATGACATTCATATTCATACACATGTCACAGATTCTGGCATGACGTTACAGACAGTTTGGGTGCTTGGCCCAGAACCCAAAGGTCCTTGATTAGAATCCCTTGACATGCCTTGATGTTTAGTCTGTGTAACACAAACTCCGCTGTCCAGGGCTGCGGATGTTGGGCAGGCTGCTACAAGCGAGATTTAATCAGGCTACCTTGATGTTGTGCTCTTGGGAAAGGCATTAACAAGACTCCACTCCAAGTGGGTTCCTGACTTTGGTAGTGGAAGGTAAAGGGTGGTGGAAAGAGAGGGCTCCACCTTCCAATGAACCGTGCCCTAAACAGAGGGGATAACATCCCACTGCCCCTACGGCATCTAAGAAACGGCCATGAGAGAATGACTGTCTATATCCTTTGCATTTAGCGTTACTCATTTCATAGTCACAGGTTTCAGAGTTGTAACAGTGGGGTTCAAGTACCGCCTACCGTCCTCGCCAAGGAGCTCTGAGCTTTTGTGGCGACATCGGTAGCGTGCTTGGTTTGTAATCTGCCGACCTGGGTTGGATCCCGGGTGTCGGCATGTTTATTTCTTTCTGTTCCTACTCGCCCCTCTGAATTTCTACAGAGTGGTGCCAAAAACGGAAGTGCTTTTTTTTTCAGGTCTATTTACATAATAACATAGCTTGGATGTTATGATTTGTGTTTTGTGACAGCAGTGTCTGACTGAAAACTACAACACTTGGTGTCACTGCCAAAACAGGACATAGGGTTTTGTCTGTGCATCCCTTGGAAATGTATCCATAGGTTTAGGAAATATTCAGTCATAACCACAAGTTAAACTTACTGACTTAAATGTGTTCTTCATGAAGGCAGCCAACTTATTTGTCAAAATGTTGACACATGAGAAGACTATTGCTCATGTGGAAAGTATCTCACTACATGCTTCAAAGCTTTATGATTTGTTACATTTACCCTTGAATAGGTAACATGTATGCTAGAAACCGCTACAACTGCATAGTTGCCATTTTTGTCAGGCACGTTTTTCCAACCCTAGGAATATGTGATGTGGACACATGTCTGACATAGATAACATTGAAACAAGGCAACCAGGGGTGGCAGACTTCACCCCCTTACCCACACAGTGACACACTTATACTAATGCACATAGAGACATAATCTCCAAGCAGACCCACGGTGGCGTAATATAGTATCAAACCCACCTGTTTGACTCCCTTTGGCCGGCTATACTCCTTGGCCAGCTTTGATACTATGACCGTAGGATCTGCTTGGAGATACACAGACATACAGACATACAGATACACACTAACACATACACACACACACATGCACACACACACAAATATACACACAAAACCACAGACACACACAGACGTACAAAATCACACACACACACACACACACATACAGAGACAGACCCACAGAGAGACAGACAGACAAGCCAAACATAACATGTAAGGCTGAAGTAAAAACTCCAGTGTCTGAAAGGAAATGTTTCCCCACTGTTTTACAGTTGACCGTTCATGCAAACCGACATTTTTGTTGTTGTGCCTTGACTTGCCTAGCAAGGCGTGAATAGCCACTTTTGACGAGCGCTGACCCGATCGTTCCGTCCGTGATTACGACGTTTTCAACTGTCAGTCAGGAGTTTAACAGGTTGGTTAAGAGTTCTTTTGGCTGCTGCCCAAAAGGTGTAGCTGAGATGGTCCTGTTGTTCTGTCCCTCCCCTGTAAGACTAGCCATGGGGTGGATCGGTGTCGCCTGGAATGTGTGGGTAATGGGGTCTTACAAAACGACATGGAGAGTTGTTCTGCTTTTCTTTCGTTCTTGCGAAATGTTCTATTGTTCCTTCCTTACTTTCGGAAGTTGGTGTTGCAGGGTTCTTGGCAGTGCAGTTGAGCATAGAGGGCCCGTACGCTGTGATTCATATCCCCTATGCTGTGATTTGTATCCCCTACACTGTGATTTGGGACCCTCATTTGGGTTTGGGTATTTCAACCAGGATAGGAGGCTTTTTAGTTGTTTTGTATTAAAGGTGAAAATGTTGGCTTTATTTCATTAAATTAGGCATCAAAATGCAGGAAAAAGTACTTTTGATGAAATGAATTTATAAGTACAAATCTTCAATGCTCACACCTAGTGGTGCGTACCGAAGCTCACGTTCCGGTTCAGGTTCGGACTCGAGTCCAAACATTCCGGTTCAGGTCCGGACTTATAAGTCCGTTTTTTGACGGTCGCTAATTTTCCCATATAGACACAAGCATAAAGCGACTTGCTCTAGCGTCTCCGGCGTCCGCAACCACATTCGACCGGGCCGCATGCTATAAAGATATTGCCAAAGACGACTGCATCATTTTCAAAGTTGTAGAAACATCGACTTTTAATGAAAACTATCGGGAAATCACAGCAAAATCCGACCTTTTCCGCTTTTTTTTGACGGCCGAAATTTCAAAATGGTGCTTGCGAGGTCATAGGGGTCAATAGGATAGCCTACTGTAATGCGGGTAGAAAAGGATGAGTGCGGTGTTTTTATACTCTACATTTAACCTTACAAATTAATTGTAAATTTATTCGTTACAAAGATAAAGGCAGGAGGTATAAAATAAGTTTATGAACTTAAACTTTTTTTTAATAAAACGTGTCGGTATTTCTTTTTAACAAGCTGCTCACCCATGCTTTCAGTGAAGTATCCCGGCAAGCGGCAAATGTCAACAGTCGCCGAAGATTTTTTTTAGCTTGTTTATCTCGGAAATTTTCTTCATTTTCAGAAGATGTGGGACTTAAAACCCATACCAGGAGATAAACAAATCCACATACTTTATTTTCATGGGTAATATTGCTAAAGTGAACCTGTCATTTTTGCCGCGTTGCCGGATTTTGAAAGAAGGTTCCCGTGGCGCGACCATGTGCTTGGCCCGCTTATGGCGGTAGGACAATTTATTTTCGCAGAAATACGTTATTTTCTGGCCCGTTGGCTGCGATTAATAAAGTTACATAGGCATCTAGCGTTGTTTTAGATGATAATAGTATACAATAAGAAAGAGATATCCGGTTTTCCAGAAAACCGGTTTTCGACGTTCCGGTTTTAACCGGACTTGAACCGAAAGTTATAGCAAGTCCAAGTCCGGTTCGGCGAACCAGTACGCAACACTACTCACACCTGCGTTGCTTGCCACGTGGCTTTGCTGCGCTAAGATGCCCCTACACTGTGAGAAATCCTGGTGAAAACCCTTTGTTGATGACTTTGGGAAAGTTTATTCTTTTCTACATGTTCTTCTTGTCAACCCTCCACACGAAACAAAGAGACTGTTCTCTTCAGACTGAAGTTCAGTCTTGTCAAACATCCTAACAAAGAGACCATTCTGTATCCCTCTGCCCTGTGGCTGTGTGTGGATGTCTCACCAATAATGTATATCATCGGGTAAGAGTCACACCTGTAGTCTTTAATTAGGAACAAATAAAGAACAAGAATCAGAGGTGAATGTTTAAGAAACCTGTAATTTCTTCAGAACAATAAACCCAAGGCTGGCTATGATGGTATGACTCACCTAGTTTTAGTCACATTCCAGTCTGCTGACGTTAGTGTGGTATGAATGTATGCTGTAGCTGTATTCATGTAGCTGTCATGATCTTAGTACTTACTTTTTTCATTTCTTTTGAATTCATGTCTAACCCTTGGCTGAAGAGGAACAACAGACGATAAAGCAGATAGTGAGTGTGTGTGTGTGAGTTGTACTTTGTGTGCTATGTAGTTTTTGTTGCTCCAAATACTTTTCGTTTGCTCCAATTGATTTGTAACCCAGAGCCAATGTTGTTGTTGGAATTTGTTGATATTTTTTTCTGCCGTCTTGAAAATGTTCTGCAAATAGAGGTTGGTTGTGGTTCTTTCAAGTACTGTAGTTATGTATCTAGTAGCCAAATGAAAGCATTTTTCTAACGGTCCATTTTTACCAACATGTCATACTTCCTTGTTGTTTAGGTAGATCATTACTGCTAGGCTTGACCAGAAAACTGTTTTTTCCCAAAGTAAATCCCTTTCAAATTGCCTGCCAGTCGAAGATGACCAGAATATGACAGTATCAATCCATGTGTCATGTTTGGCCTCAAAACCTTGTAGGTTATTCTATGAGATGTCAGGTAGTTTCTGTGACATGACAGAAATGAGACATAAACTTCAAAGTTTATCAGAAAAAGCTACATTTGGCTATACCGATTTAATTTCTTGGTATACTACTATGATAGAAGATCAACATAAACGCAGGGTCTGAGAGGAAATACCTTGGTACACACAATTTCAGGGAATGAAAATAGTCAAATGCTTGTTTTTCTCCTACTAGTCCTAGCTCTCTGCTTTCATCCTGACCTATTGCTCAATCTTTACTCTAAACTGTCCGAGAATCAATTTAAAATGTACAAGTGTGTCTCCTGACCTGTGATAAACCCCGTACCTGTGGTTATGAGAACCTGAGAATGAGATAATTACAGTGTTATGGTGCCACCCCAGGGGGTGATGGTGTAAATGAGATCCTGTAGCAGGTGGATGATATTAACATAGTAATGGAACAGCAAAATGCAGCTCCTCCAATTTTAGCATATAGAGAGCTGTTTTCTCCCTGGTCATTCCAAGAAGGGTGGATGGTATGTAATTGTATTTATAGAGTTCAGGGTTTGGGGGAAACTTCTTTGCCAAGTCCGTATTTCTGAGGTTTGCTTGTAGCGAAACTGATGCTCTTTTCAATTACGAGGGCACTGAACAGTTGACTAAGGTTTGACTGAAAAGCTTTCCAATAGTGAGCAGTTCAAATGATGAATAACAGACGGAGGTGAAAACTACTGTTAAAAAAGTGAAAATGGAGATACAATTTTGGGGCATGTTTTGTGTATGTGCATGCATATCTGATACAATATCATAAGAACCTCTGAGTGGTTTGCAATTGATATTTGGTATGTGGGTTGGTGTTGTAGCGTCAAGGTTGATTTTGGGCCTCCTGTTGGTGGACCTTGGTACTGCAGAAAAATTCTGTATCATAGAGTTGCTATAGTCTTGTTACTTAACCTCTGTGTGCACATTATGGCTGTACAGTATTAGTGGTATAATCTCCAGGCAGATTTACCAATGGCATAAGATAGTATCAAAGCTGGTCAAGGAGTACAGTCGGCCAAATGGAGTCATCAGCCTCCCGTAGCCAAACACACTCCCAGGCCGGCTTCACTCCTCTGGCAGCTTTTGATACTACCTTATGCTACCGTAGGATCTGCTTGGAGATTATTAGCGGTGGTGAAATTACACAATTTTCCACATTAAACCCAGCCTGGGAGAGTCCACAGGGGGCCTGGGGTCGCCATGGTTACTAAATACTGGAAAGGTTGAAATCAGCAGGATAATTATAGCTCAGCTGCCTGAAGGGTAGAGAACCTGGGCTTGTGGTGGCACACTGCCAGACATGTCCATGTTTGTTAGTTGTTGTTGGGTGGAAGGACTGCTCTCTCATGGCAGCCTGGGGCTGAATTGAGAGGGTCTTACAATATTTGGTGCCACTATCCTATACGAGGGACGGCCCTATACTAAATACTCATTTTCACCCGAGTGAAGTGAGGAAAGTCGTGTTAAGTGCCAGAGTTTGACACTGGGAAGTCTTGTTTTGATCTGTCATTAAGGTTTTACTACGTAGGCCTCCTATTTGGGTTGTGCAGGAGTGCAGTATTGTTTTTGGCATTTCTGCTTGTGTGTTTGTGTGTGTTTGTCTGTGTGTGTGTGAGTGTGTCTCTGTGTGTATGTTTGTGTGTGTGTGTGTCCTTTTGTATAGACTGTACGTTCATGCGTGCGTGTCAGGGCTCACTACATGACCTGGCCTATGCGGCCAGTACGGAAATTTGCCAGTAAGATGGACAAACATTTCCACTATTCATTTGAAAGTACATATTTCTTGCATCCTATCTCGAGTTCAGCATACTGTTAATGTTTGCCACCTCACTGAAACTGTCACTCTTGTTGCAGACTACACTCAACTTCCATGTGAACTTGTCGGAGGTTGTCCCGTAACCATGGAAACGCCCCGGCTGCCGGCGAAGCTGCTCCTGTCGACGTTCGTTCTTCTGCTGATGGGGCTCAGCCTCGGCAACGAGAGTAAGGCGCTGTTTGTTTGTTTGTTTGTTTATTTGTTTGTTTGTTTATTCATACAGTTTTCATGGTATTTCCTTTTTGGCTTACTTTTCGGTATAAATTTATTCCTATTGATGTTATTTTTTTGTTTTGTTTTTATTCATGTTCATGTTGTTATTCTATTATTCGTTTTGTCAGTGGTTGAAGTCTTCCATTGTGTTATTTCTTTCAAAAACACCAGAGAAGATGATTGATAGTGTTTTTGGCTGTTGCCTTTTTTCATTAATCTTGGCATAGAAACTTGGTTACGTAAATACCAGACGTAGTCCAAGTTTTCTGTGTTTCAATATGGCTGCTGAGGATCAAGTAACGTAATGTTCTATTGTCATGGCAACCACAGCAGCGGTGCATCCGATTGGCTTCCCGACGGCCACGAATCGCGAGATCGCCTGCGAGGGTCTCGTCATCAACCTGCGCTGTCCGAGCCACCGCGTCATCTTCATCGAGGGCGCGAACTACGGGCGAACGGACAACCTGACATGCGCCCGGAACCCCCGCCGCATGCGCAACACCAACTGTCGCCATCCCGACTCGCTCAAGATCATGTCAGACAGGTGGGCGGATGTACATGTAACCTGATACACACGTAACCTGATACACACATAACCCTATATATATATTTGTAATCTGATATAAATGGTCTTATTGTATACAATGGTAATGGTAGCTGATAGATCTATATATCTAGTATTTTTTCCCCACAAAGTTACCAATTTTTCATAAATTACTCTTAGTTTTCCTGGATTGCTTCTTTTGTCTTCATCTGTTGTACATTGTGTGTATGTAGAGCTGCTAGAATCAGATATTTGTCTAAACAAACATGTGCCAGTTAGTATGTTGTTGGACCATGTGAATAGATGACTGTGACATGCATGTATTTGAGCTAACTATATTTTATGTTGGCAGTGGCAGGCATGTGTGTGGTTTGGCACCGTTGCATGTGATAAGACACATGTATGTATCAGGTGAGGGATTGTGGTCTGGCAAAGTCACAAGTTCCTCCACCAGAGATCGAGTTTTGAGTCTCTGCCAACAGACATCAGGATAGCCTGATTAAATCTCGCTTATAGCAGCCCGCCCAACATCCGCCGCAGGGAGGGGCCAGTTACAGCCCTGGACAGCAGAGTTTGTGTTACACAGACTCACACCAGGAATGTGTTAGGCTGGTCTCCCATTTACAAATCTGAATTTTTATTCTATTTGTTATAAATTGGAGGGACTTCATTGGAGATTAAGTAGCTCGACAAAAGGCAAAGAGATGTTTTGTGGTATTCAGCACCCAATCTGCATAATTACTGACGCTGCTTCACACTTCATTTACTACTGGGAGGAAAATGTCCTACGTTTTCTAGAAAATGTTGCCTTCCTAGTTTATATGTTTATTTATTGGTTTCTCTGGAACATATACATGGATAGTGGTTAGCCTTATCTGCAACTCTATAAGGCCACACCAATTTAATTTCTTGGTTCACGGATTTTTTCATAACAAATATGGAGCGAGAGGGCGAAATAAAAATAAAAATGAAAATTGTAAAATGGTTTGGGTAATGGTAACGGCTAATCCAAAACTTAAAGAAAAAAAGTTTTCAGCTTGAAAAAAGTACAAAAACACTATTTTTGTACAGTAACAGCACCTGTACCCACACTTTAAGGAGCTTATAATATAAAGGCCAATTTGCTACACCAGAAAGTTGGTGAATGGTTTCATTAATGGTGAAAATTTGCTGAGTGGTAATTTTTATTTTTATTTTTTTCCCCAAAAAATAGGAGCGAGCGAATCCGTGAACCAAGAAATTAAATCGGTGTGGCCTAAGTGAGACGACTCTTAAAAAGTTGGAAAGTGCTCAGTGCCTTTTCAGCATAGATCCATCCACATACACGGAAAAATCTATGGCTTCAGTTGCGATCGGATCTCTACTGGTAGGATCAATGATTCTGCCATGTTGGAACCTCTATCCTGATATATACATGTGTCTGGCTAGTGTACATGCTATCTTAATATACATATGTCTGGCTATCTTAGTATAAATGTGTCTGGCTAGCATATACGCTACCTTAGTATACATGTGTTTTTATACTAGTTCATTAATCTTGTTGCGTTGCATTCGTCAGTTGCTTTCCTTTTTTCAGAATCAGAACAGCATTTGGAGCATGACAGTTTTGCGTACATTGTTAAACGCTGACCCATTTCTTTACTAGGTTGTGTGGCATGTTTTTCAGTCATTTCAGCGAAAGGAGAGAATTTTTCTGCTCGGCTCTCTATTAGCATTATTTATGTCTTGATGTACTAAACGATGAGTTCAGCTTAGGGCTGTGTACCTAAAGAAATTTTAGTTACAGGTACAGGTACACAGGTTTAGGTACAGGTCCGGACCTTTACCTGTACCTAAACAAGTTTGATCAATTATCTGTAACTTATAAATGTAGTCAACTGGCTTTTTTAGTGATGAATTGTCATCTTTGTATGATAATTTTGATATTTGAACCTGAAAAACAAAGTTTTCTTAATTTTGAACTGCACTATTATCACAATTGTCATCTTCGATTTGGAATTTACTTATGTTCAGTCTCAAAAAGTGGTGTTCAGAAGTGATTTAGTTTGTTTAGGTACAGGTACAGGTACACAGATGTTTAGGTCCGGACCTGTACCTAAACAATTTTCTAGGTACGGTACAGGTACGGGTATTTAAGTACACAGCCCTAGTTCAGCTGATTGTTCCGTTTGCTAACCCTCTGGAACTAACATAATGTATAAGGATATGATTTGGCCACATTCGTAATGCTGAAGTTCAAAGAAAAGCCACAACTTAAACTATACAGTCGGAAGGCTCTAAGGATGGATGGCATTGTAACTCTAAGATCAGTTTCTGCATTGGTTCCTAGAGAACTATTTGGGCAAATCTTGGTAATTGTTAAACACTGACCCATATACATTGCTACGTTCTGTTAGTACATAAGTGCCACATTCGTAATGCAGAAGTGACAAGAAAAGAAAAGCCAAAACTTATACCAGATACAGTTAGAAGGTACCGAAGATGGCACAGTAACTTTAGTTTCTACATATTCCTTGTGACTACTGTAAATGCAGAAATGTTCACGGTGGATTAATGTTCGCGGTTTTCGGGGTGAACACTTCACCGCGAACTTAAAACCACCACGAACATTTTTCTATTATCATATTAGACTGCAATCTATGGTGTTACCGCGAACTTAAATCCACCGCAAAAATTCCCTTTTCACGCTACCGCAAAATTAAATCCCCGCAAACTTAAATGCATTTACAGTATTTTCGAGAGTCTTGTTGCTAAAATTATGTGTTATTTTGAGAATGAATGCACCACCTAAGGAATGCGTGCTCACTGCATGTTTATGTAAGTAAGAAGGCATGACTCAGGTTTATCTTACCTACAGAGCTGCAAGCTGAACAAGTATTTACAAACTCTGCATGTAGACATAGGATAAACATGTCCTTGTGAACAGGAAGTGAGTAAGGACCCGGTCTCATTCGTGGTGTGACAGGTTTTCCACTGCAAATCTGGGACATTCTGGGAACATTCACGGAAATTTGGTTATGATGGAAAAGCTGGATACTTTGTTGTGGTTCTGTTTATGCCATTTTCGAATTCCTAACATCATGAATACGTATCCGCTGTATGGCTACTATACCATGGCATTGTTTCAAACATGAATTCAAATCATTAGGAAAATCTCATTAGCCATCCGTCCCATTTTGAAATCAGTGCAGTTACAGTAGGACAAAAAGACTGTACATTGCAGGGGTGTCTCCTGGACCCGTCCGTCCGTCCTGGAATGGAAATGTACTTGTTTATAATAAGACGGACAAAAATTCCAAATTGTCTAAAACAATTGAATTTTATGACATGGAATTTATGAAAAATATAGTTTTGTAAGCTTAAAATCACAGCTTTAACAACAGAAATTCTAACAACATGGGATTCTAGACAATGAGTGGGATGGAAAAGATCTAAAGCTGGAGACAGCCCTGGTACACTAGAAAAGAGAGCAAAAGGATATTACAAACATTTTTACTGTCATAGAATCAGAACTGATGTTTTTGCCTAATCTCCAAGCAGATCCACGGTGGCGTGATATAGTATCAAACCCACCCTCCGGTGCCTGTTTCACTCCCTTTGGCCGGCTATACTCCTTGGCCAGCTTTGATACTATCTTAGGGCACCGTAGGATCTGCTTGGAGATAAGTTTTTACTGTTGTGTACTCACCTCTGTTCTCTCTGCCTCTAGATGCAACAGCCACTCCAGCTGTAAGGTCGGCGCGCTCGACGCGACCTTCGGCGGCGACCCCTGCCCCAAAACCTACAAATTCCTGGAGGTCCATTTTAAATGTCTCACCCACAGTGAGTAGTGGTTGTACCTCCTACTCCCGCTGTCGTTCGTGTCCCGCCTGCCCGCACGCGCACGCACACACGTACATACATGCACGCCCCCTAGAGGCTCAGCCCTGTACTCCAACCACCACCCTGATCAGTCATGTTGCCATTTTTCGATTTTCGATCCTGTCTGTATGTAGATGTAACAACCGCACTCAGTGTGTCGTGCCCGCCCTCGACGGGGTGTTCGGCGAGGACCCCTGCCCGGACACCTACAAGTACCTCGAGGTGTTCTTTCATTGTGTGTCCAGCTGTGAGTACCCTTCCCATCATGCCTCTGGGTACCCATCATGCCTTGGGTGCCCGCCTCTTTCCTCTCCGCATGCACACTCACTCCATTCCTGACATCTCCATCGTCGCATGGGGCCACAAAGTCTAACCTGAAACCAGCTCCGACACCATGTAGAGTAGGCAGAGAAGCTTTCCGCAGCTTGTGGTTGAAGTTTGAACTAATCACAGAGTCTGAACAATAACTCACCGTTAAAGTAAACAAAACATGCAGTTATGCTTGGATCCATTGGAAGAAAAAACTTTGTAATATTGCATAACAGCTAGTTTCTAAAAACTTTGTTAATTTGACAATTGAGTAAAGTGCAAAGATACCACATGTAATTCAACCTTGCAAAGTAATTGGCAGTTGAAGCTAGTATGACCAAACATTGTTATGGACATGTCTCTTACCAGTTGTTTTTTCCAAGGCATCCAACCATGCTGCAAAAAAAAGTGACTTTAATATATATAAGGATTTGTGTGTTTGACTAACTTCTTACTAAGTTAATCTACAAATAACTTTTGCAAACTGCAAGAAGCAGAAGGAAGACATGATGTAACTTGGTGAGCTAGCAGGTGGCTTGTGGGAAGGTTTGCGGATGTCTTAGACACACTTAGGGTTCCAAGGATGTGTTTTAAGATGTGACAGCAGGTAGCAAACGTCTTGAGTGTTGAAGAGAAGGAGGGGGGTTAGAAGTAGCCCCAGTACGCAGGGTTGGACTGGTTTTCTAAAATTCACTTGTCCTATTGGGCAAGTACGTGAAAAATTTACTTGGCCGAACCAACTTTTCACTTGCCCGAAATTCAAATAACATTTCTCCGTGTATTTTCACTTCCATGTAGTGGCATTCCATTGGCTGAATTTTTCTCTGTTGACTATAGCTTGATGCCACGACTGTGAAGAGTAACAAGTACATGTTTATCAAAATCTCACTCATGGAAAAATCTTACTTGCTTGATCGGGCAAGTGGCTGAGGAAAAGTGCTTGCCTGATCAGCGCTTTCAGTTGCCCAGGACAATTGGGCTAGTGAACTTGTCCAACCCTGGTACGTCTTGATGTGTTGATGTGTAATTTACCCACGTTAGTTTTTGAGTGCCCGGGCACGCTGGAGTCCGTGGGCCGGCCGGAAACCCTCACACAGATGGGGACCAAGATTGGCAGCTGGTATAGAGACCCGGTACCCGGCGTCGACAAGGGCAAGATCTACGTCATGCCCTGGCGACCGTTTAACACGATCAGCGTCGACGAATATGCTGACATCGACGACCTGAAAGACTTGAAGCCATCGCGTACGATCCCGTTGCCGGATAAAGTCGACGGGACGGGATTTGTGGTGTACGACGGCGCCGCGTATTACAACAAGGAGAGGTCGCCCAGCATCATCAAGTTCAACCTCTCCACCCTGAATAGGGACTTACAGAAGGAGCTTCCAGGAGCGAGGTACCACAACGAAGCGCCGTATCGCTTCGGCGGGATGTCGGATATCGACTTAGCGGTGGATGAGAACGGATTGTGGGCGATCTACGCCACCGAGGAGAGCGAGGGAAGAATGGTGATCGCGAAACTCGATCCGGATTCCCTCGCGGTAGAGAAGACGTGGGAGACGAACTACAACAAGCGCGCGGCCACCAACACGTTCATGGTGTGTGGGAAGCTCTACGTGGTGAGCACGCGGTACGTCCAGCCAGTGGACACAGGAGGGAAGCTGGTGTACATGTTCGACACGAGCACGGGAGACGGCGAAAACCTCAACCTCCCGTTCTACAACCAGCACGGCTACAACACTCAGGTCGACTACAACCCACGCGACAACTCGCTCCACGTCTGGGACAACGGGTACCTCCTCTCGTACCCGCTAACGTTCGAGGCTGGTAAGTCGGGTGCTGCGTGGGCCATGTCCACAGCATGGGGTCACGGCACCCTTTTCTTAACGAGCGTGCGCTAATTAACGATGCACCGTAATGTCCATGGCTGACTGGCCTGCATGGGTTAAGGATTAAATTGTAACTGCAGAAAAGCGTTAAGCTTTGGTGGCAAACTTAAACTTTAAGCACGTCGACCGGAAATTTTAAATCTTGACTGGCTTGTGAAGCAGAATATGTTTGTAAAGCTGAATATGACGTTGTAAAGAATAACTACAGAGTGATACTTAAAAATGATAATTGCATGCCTCTCCGTGCCTTTGAATATTTTCTGCTTGGAGACAACACTTTCCTGAAGAATGTTGATGAACAAAATTGTTGCAGCAGAAAGAAATGTAAGTTGTTTGACTTTCGGTCCCCAAATACTACAGAAAACACATTTTCTTACCGATTTTACTTAAGGATAAGAATGTAACATTTTTTTCATCCCAACACTAAGAAAGTTTCATATTTGTTGGCCAGTTCCAATTGCCAGATGCCAAACTGTAAGAAAGTATTTGTTTTGACTGTCATTTATCAATCAACAGCATGTGAAAACAAGTGTTGTCTCTATCAGAAACAAGTTCCTGACATCTCTACAAACCTTTTTTTCCACATTTTTGTAACGAGCCTCCTTTCCTAACAAACTCCCTTCTTTTTTAGTTGGCTGGCTGAAGCCTGAGTTCTCGCTAACCTAACATACCTGCAGTATTTCTCCCCTCTCCCTCTCTCAGCTCTTACAAGGGTTCATACCCTGGATAGTTTAGCCCTAACATAGCAGGCTTACATTTACCATCGCATAGTACAGTCTATTAGTTACTACTACTGGAAAAGTCACACACAAAAGGCTGATTTTTTATCTTGGCTACTGTCTATACATTTGTAAAAGAACAAGATGATAATGTCTTTGCTTTTTGATATCTGTTTGGCACATTTCCAATGTTTTTAATGCTTGCCAAGTTTTATATGAAGTACTAAGCATGCTGTAGTACCCCCCTCCCCACCCCACCCCACCCCAAGACTTGAACAATAAGCCTTGGTTTCCACACGTAGTGAGATATTTTCAAGACCATCAGTTATGTCATGTTTATGCATGGTCACGACTTCATCTTTTGTTGCTGCATTACTAAGACTAAGAGATGTTGCCATTCGTTTTGCGACTTTTGTAACATTTCCGTTTTTGCCATTTTTTGTTCCATTTTTCGTTGCTTCCCGCTAACTGTGACCATTTCACAGTAATGAAGTGTTGCCATGACAATCATGGGAGTTCTAGTGATTGTGTTGTTGCCACGGAAACCATAGATAATGTATATGTTTTGCCAGGGAATGTGGTTTTGTCATATTCACATGGCTGAAACAGAGTATGCCGCTTTTGCTCCATTTTATGTCATTTTCATGATGTTTTGTTTATTTTCGTTTGTTTGTGCTGAATGTGATGTGATCTTGTTTGTCAAGTTGCGTTTGGATGCCTCCCTTGTTTATAATTATAGCATGTTGGAATGTTTAGTAGGAAATTCCTCTCTGTAGCAATTGTGTTTTTCCCTGAAAGATTATGAGGAACTATTTCTAAATTGCAGTGTTTTCCCTCCCGTTAACTTGGCATGGTGGCTCCAGTAAAATCTTTTTCCTACCACCATGCTGGTAAACTCACAGCCATGGGTAGTTTTTACGCCCCAGACTATGAGCATCTATGTGATCCTGACAGAAAGGCAGTATAGTTAACAAAATGGAGTCACCAGGCCTTGCTAAAGGGTTGGGGAAACATTGATGTTATGTAAGATATCCTAGTTCATTGTAATGTAAACAGGGGGTTCGTTTTTAAGGGGCGAAAGATTGGAAACTAACTTTTCTACAATTCTACAATCTAAATTCTCATCCCATTCAAGTTTTTGGCCTTGACTCCTTACAAAATGGACCCCCTGGTGTAGGGTTAATTTTGGGCACATGTGGACTGTGTTTTACATGGAACTTAAGGTGTTCATGAAAAATGGTGTGACCTTGACGATATCCTGTTCAGACAGTGGTATGCAGTAGTTTGATAAGCGAGATTGACCAGTGTATGTGTTTCTTGTATATTCCTAGTATCTTCATAGTATGACTTACATGTGTGTGTGGGAAAATGACCGTCACAGACAGCGTTGAAGCTGTATAGGGAAGTTGTTAAGTGTGAAGGGTTCTGCCCCTACTTCAGTAATATAACATTTACTGTATTGTACTTCCACTATTTGAGTTGATTAGTACTGTATATTTGTTGGGTTGACATTTCTAAGTAGGTTTTTAGGGTATAATTGTAAATGGATAGATCATAATAATAATTAATGATCATAGATTCGTTGGTAAAATTTAAGAATCAGTTATATGTATACTCTCCATGGGATCATTGCAAAAGTTCAAGTGACTACCCAAACAGAATATTCTCTAAGGGACCATAGCAGAAGTTCTTGTTACCACCCAAATAGACGGTTCACTAAGCGATCATTGGGAAAGTTCATGTTACCACCCAGACAGAATCTTCTCTAAGGGAACATTGGGAAAGTTCATGTTACCACCCAAACAGAATCCCCACGCCACGCCATGTAGTCTGTCCTCAGCTGACCTATAGTCTCGTCATTTCACCATCAACCAACCGCCATGTCCGCCTGTGTGTGCGTCCGTCCGTCCGTCCGTCCGTGTCTGTCCCTCACAGCTCTGCTGTTACATAACAAACCTGTCTGACATTGTGACTAATTGGCTCACTTCTTAGAGTAAGGTGTTCTGTTTCATGTTTGTTTAGTAAAAAGAACGTTCTGAAATGTAATTTCAGCATGAAAACAGAGCCTGGGGAAGATTGTACCACTTTTTCAGGTTTTTCCCCAAAACAGCCTCTGTTTCTGTTTAGTTGTTTTCCTCAATTTTATTTGGAAATGTCCAAATCCAAGGAAAGTAAACCTGAGTGAATTCTCTTCATACAGAAACTGCCCAGAACACCTTGTTCTACGAAGCCTCTAACCAAACATCAGTGATCTGAAGAGAAATGATCTGATTCCAAAGAAAAAAAAGTGATGAATTACAAATCACAGCAAGAAGAGGAAAAAAGTTTTTCTATTCAAACCAGTCTCAGTGCTGTTTTCCTAAATTTGCACTAATGCTTCCAAGTCCAAAAGTGGTATATTTTTTTGGAAAACCTGGAAAGCCTTGAGTCTCCTCTCAGAGAAGTGGTAAAAAACTGAGACTGTTTGAATGGACAAACCTTTGTCCTGTTGTATGTAGACTGCTAACCCTGTCAGCATGTGGCTTGCTAGTGTAGTACAGTAATATTGTGTAGTCTTGTAAAACATGATTTAACTGTGATCATAACTTTGTGCAGTAACATTGTCTGTATTACACAGATTGTAGCAGTGTTTCTTATAACACCACATAGACTGTAGGTGTAGCACAGCCAACCAATGTGTGATTACAATCAGAAATCGCTGCAGTAGCAAAACTTTTCTTCCTCTCTTCTTCTCTCTCTCTCTTACAATCACTTCTACAACCTTCCGACGTAATTTTTCTGATCTCTCGTTCTCGACTGGTACTAACCCACCTGTGTTTAAGAAGTGGACAGGTGTAGTAAAGACGTTGCTGTTTCCGCAGTGCCCACAGAACCGCCCCCCTCCCGACCCGTGTCTCCAGATGTTCCCACAGTGAACCCAGACAAAGAAGGGCTGGTAACAACCCCGTCACCTATACTACAGCCCACAACTCAGAACAGGTAAGATGTTCTTGGCTTTCTGGAGTTGCACTGACTCAAGTTTTTACCTGAATACAGTAGAATACGTTTATGTGTCAACGAAGGTTCGACATCCAGGTTAACAGATACATATGGTACTAGTAACTCATACATCCTGTTGCATATAGGTATTTCGAAGGTTACAAACAATTGTTTTAAGCATACATAACAAATTTATTTAGTCCAGTGCGAGTAACATTTTACTTATATTTGTACCTCTGAGCTTGACAACGTAGTCCGGCTCGTATAGGGCTTATTCAGTCACGTGATCCTCCCCCTAGCAACGAGCGAAGTCGGCCATTTTGGTGTACCACAGTCAGCCCGCCTGCAAGGGGGGCCCTATGCAACTCGCCATAAAAATTGTAAATATTTCCCAACCAATGCACAATTTCCGTTCAAAACGTTAAGTTTCACAATCACAGTGCTTTGTCTTGGCTTGGTATGTTGCTTCTGTACTGGTAAAGCGCACACAAATTGGGTAACAGTGAGATTTGTTTCGCGATTGTCTAGGAAAGCCGCGCGGGAAAGAAAATACGAAGGAAAATTCCGAAAACAAACAGCGGAGTCCATAAACGACAGGAAGAGCATGTCCCCTAATTCTTTGATGAATTTGCATGAAAAAAATACAAACAAGAGTACAAGATGCTGACTGTGTGTGAACAAAGATCACTACGTACTTCTATTAACTAAATTTCATTCTACACTCTTTATTTGTCCGTATACTAAGTCGTCGCAAGGACTTTTCATCAAGTTGTTGTAAGCCTGGTACGCTTTGAACTGAGTGTACAGAAAGTCGTTCATAGAACAAAATAACAAAGACAAGATCAATGGATTCCGCTGTCACTGTTACCGTGTTCGTACTAGTATACTGGATCTCCGCAAACTTTCCCTCACTGATGAAATATGGATAGTTTCCATCCAATTTTTGTAGCGAAAATATGACTTGAGGTTGGAAGCTCTTTGCATAGTCAAACAGCGTGTAAACGACTTCACTTTCCTCGGATTTAGAGACCTTCAGACACCGAGAATCTTCGCTGGAGCGATGGTACACCAAAATGGCGGCGCACGGAGGGAAGGGGTGATGACGTCACGTGAATAAGCCCTATAGAAATTATTTAGAGATCAGACTTGGCACATGGGCTGATGCTGAGCAGTTGTGGCGTTTACACAGGTGTGAGGAGACATGCTGACGTGACAGACCTGAAACAGATTTGTCACTGATGTTTGACAGAACTGTCCCTGTTGACATGTCACACATCTGTACACACACACACACCTGTCAAGGAGGTACACGCTGACAAATAATCTTGTCACTTGGAACCAAAGATAATCTATATTTGTCAAATCTGTGTCCAAATCAGGGCTGCCTTCCACTGTACACACACACACAGTGACACACACACCTGTCATGGAGGTTGTAGCTGACAAACAATAATCTTATCACCAAACCAGGGCTAGAAATAGTTCCAGTGACCATCTGTCCACCCTGAGTGGTCTTCTCGGGCAGGTTTGACTGTAGTTACTGTAGTAGTGTGTCATCTGGTCTTCTTGGCCAGGTTTGACTGTGTTAATACATATTCATCTGTCCCCAGGTTTGGCCAGGTTTGAAAATTTCTATATTGTAGCATTTTTATGTAATGTTTTTTGTCTGTTGTCCACAGACCGGAGCCCCCACAGAGACCAGTGTCCACGCGGAGACCGCCCGCTCGACCCGCTACCACAACCGCCGCGCCGGTCGGCCCACAGAGACCGGACACGGTTACCAGCCAACCCTCCCCACAGCCCACAGCGCCGGTTTCCACGACAACGGAGGACACGCCGGCGTTCCTACAGCAGTTCTGCCCGCCGATGTTTGCCAGGAACATCAGCTGGCCGAGAACGCCGGCAGGGGAAGTCAGTAAACAGCCGTGCCCTCCAGGGACTGATGGCGGTGAGTAGGGAGCTGGGCTGGGCTGAAAAAGCTCTTTATTATATGATGTTTGTACATCTTCCAGTGTTTGTAGGAGCTTGGCTTGAAAAAGATTATTTTATGATTTTTGTACATCCTCCAGTCCTCTCACCAGGATTTTTTCACAGCATAGTGGCATCTTAGTGCAGCAAAACCACATGCAGGCTAGTGAATGTAGTGAAATAAAGTCAGCATTTTTTTACCTTTGTTACAAAACAAAAAAAGTCCCCTTCGCTGGTTGAAACACAGCGCAGGGGGCCCAAATCACAGTATAGAGGATGCAAATCACAGCGTAGGGGATCCCTATGCTGAAAAGGCCTGGCTCTTAACACAGATCCTCTGGCAATGCTAAATCTGAGGAAAATGGGAAACATGTTTTCCTGATAGTTGTTTGTTTGAACCTTTATTTATTCATGAAAGCTCAAATCGGCCTGCAGGCCGCTTTTCATTGAGGTCATGAGGGAAGAGGCAAGGGTCAGACAATGTATATAACAGTTGTACCAGACTTAGGATTAGGAGTCATTTTTGACCTATTGACCTGTTCTTCAGGTGTGGCCACGTGGCGCTGCGGGCGTAACCCCGTCCAGTGGAGCACCGCGACCCCCGACCTGACAGACTGCACCTCGCGCTGGGTCGCCGGGATCAACCGTAAGATCCGAGATGGGGAATCTGCGCTGGATATCGCTCAGGATCTGGTGGGAAAGATCACAGAGAGCCGCGAGATCTACGGGGGAGACGTGAAGAAGGCTGTCAAGATCATGGACCAGCTGGTCGTCCTGGTAACCAGCCAGGTACAGAACATGGAGCCGCAGGACAAGCAGGAGAGTCTGAACACCTTCACTCAGGTGAGTTACTGTCATGGATGTGGACAGGTGTGTTCTTACCTTCGTGTATCAGGTAACAGAAGTGGGATTCAAACCCACATTCCCATTTGACAGTTCTTAAGTGTTGATTCCTCCCTCCAGGCTCTAGTGGAGGCTATGGTTGTAAAGTGTACTTAAGACTTAATGGTAAAAGATCATGCCTCCCTCCAGACACTAGTTAATGCTATGGTTGTTAAGTGTACTTCAAGTCTTGATAATTATGAAGATCATTCCTCCCTCCAGACACTGGTGGAGTTTATGGTTGTTAAGTGTGCTTTAAGTCTTGATAAGTAAAAGATCATTCCTGCTTTCAGACACTTGTGGAAGCTGGGAGCATGCTGCTTGACGAGGACAGAGTGGAATCCTGGGAAGACATGTCTGCGGGGGAACAGTCCATCTCCGCGACGACGCTGGTGAAAACCGTGGAGGAGAACGGGCTGCTGCTGGCGGAACACCTCCCGCCCAGACGCAAGGTCACCGCCACTGACAACAACATCGGTGAGATACCTAGATATAGGCTAGTCCAAACACAAGGTCACTGCCACCGACAACAACATCGGTGAGATACCTAGATATAGGCTACAAACACAAGGTCACCACCATCGACAACAACATCGGTGAGATACCTAGATATAGGCTAGTTCAAACACAAGGTCACCGCCACCGACAACAACATTGGTGAGATACCTAGATGTAGTCTAGTCTTACACAAGGTCACCGCCACAGACAACAACATCGGTGAGATACCTAGATATAGGCTAGTCCAAACACAAGGTCACCGCCAACGACAACAACATCGGTGAGATACCTAGATATAGGCTAGTCCAAACACAAGGTCACCGCGACAGACAACAACATCGGTGAGATACCTAGATGTAGTCTAGTCTTACACAAGGTCACCGCCACAGACAACAACATCGGTGAGATACCTAGATATCTAAACAAAAGGTCACAACAACATCGGTGAGAGACCTAGATACAGAGACATAGTCTAATCTTACTCAAGGTCAGCGCCACCAACAACAACATCGGTGAGATACCTAGATATCTAAACAAAAGGTCACAACAACATCGGTGAGAGACCTAGATACAGAGACATAGTCTAATCTTACTCAAGGTCAGCGCCACCGACAACAACATCGGTGAGATACCTAGATATCTAAACAAAAGGTCACAACAACATCGGTGAGAGACCTAGATACAGAGACATAGTCTAATCTTACTCAAGGTCAGCGCCACCGACAACAACATCGGTGAGATACCTAGATATCTAAACAAAAGGTCACAACAACATCGGTGAGAGACCTAGATACAGAGACATAGTCTAATCTTACTCAAGGTCAGCGCCACCGACAACAACATCGGTGAGATACCTAGATATCTAAACAAAAGGTCACAACAACATCGGTGAGATTCCTAGATACAGGCTAGTCTTTACACAAGGTCACAACAACATCGGTGAGAAACCTAGATATAGTATAGTCTTAACATAAGGTCACAACAACATCGTTGAGATTCCTAGATAGATTCTAGTCTTACACAAGGTCTAGTCTTACACACCTGTACACACCTGTACACACCTGCACACACCTGTACACACACTAACCAGTGTTGTACCTATGTTCCAGCTATGGAGGTGTTGGTAGTGGACACCACAGGTGAGGTAGAGGACATGTCCTTCCCACCTGCACACACCTGTACACACCTGTACACACCTGCACACACCTGTACACACACTAACCCGTGTTGTACCTATGTTACAGCTATGGAGGTGCTGGTAGTCGACACCACAGGTGAGGTAGAAGACATGTCCTTCCCACCTGTACACACCTGTACACACCTGCACACACCTGCACACACCTGCACACACCTGTACACACCTGTACACACACTAACCCCTGTTGTTCTTATGTTACAGCTATGGAGGTGTTAGTTGTTGACACCACAGGTGAGGTAGAAGACATGTCCTTCCCACCTGAAGGAAACGCCATCTCTGATGTCATCACCTTACCTGGACCCAGCATCAAGGCACACGGGCGCAACGGTACAAACTCTACTCCACTGTCAGAGTCAAAGATCTAAATTTGTAGTACAATGCTAAACTTTCTGTTGGTGTCATTTGGATGCATTAAGAGTTTTTATATGCCCAGTTCTTCTTGCACTAGAAATAAGTATTGTGACAAACCTAAATTGCCTTGACCAGTCTTATTCGTCAGGTCAGGAAATACTGAAAACTGTTACCTGTGAGAAACAATGCAGTAGTGACAACTACATATGCTTACGAGAAAGAATGGGGTAATTTTGCTTTTTACAATCAGTGGGAGAATAACTTTTAAATGAAAGATTACTTTGGATACATTTTCATGATTAAGAGTTTCCCCCTGCCCCGTAGGTAACAGTGAAAGTTATGTTTGTGACGTACAACACGATGGATTGCTTCCAAGTGAAAGGTGTTAACAATTTCCTTTTCCTCCGGTCCGTAGGTACAGCGAAAGTTGTGTTCGTGACATACAGCACGCTGGGTCGCTTCCTGTCGTCCAACAGTCCGACTCACGGAGACATCAACTTCGTGGACAGCTCAGAGAGGACGCTGGGAACGCGGGTCATCGCCGCCTCGATCAACCGGCTGGAGCAGCAGCAACTCCTGCCGGAACCTGTGGTCTTCACTCTGGAGCACACACAGGTGGGTACGACTGGAAACAGTAGGGAGTAGGTACAGGCTGCAACCATGCTGTATACTAGGGATGGGTACCGGTACAGAAAATTCAGGTACAGGTCCTGTTCAGGTCCAGAGGGTCAAATAGAACCTGATTGTCTGTAAAAAGTTGCAAATGGGCGATTCCATTTTGCAATCTGTGTAATGCTTTACCTCCAGAACACACAGATCTGTAAAGTAGTAATCAAAATTGTGCAGTAATAGGGAGTGAAATAGGTTTGATTTGGCAAATATGGTTTTAGATTTGTCAGGTTCCAGATTTCATGTTTTAATCCTTAAATTTGACATTCTTTCCTGCTGTGCTGTTGTTTATTCATAGTGCATTTCTTCCTCTATACTGGTATGTTTATGACAACCGTAATGTACATACCCTAAGTGATAGTTCACCTTTTAACTAGTTGGAGACTTCATATTATATGAAAACATAATACCTTGTAGTTAATGGTAATGACTGTCATTAGTTCTGACCAGAGTTGTCATCCCCACAGGAGAATGTGTCCGGCCCTCTGTGCTCCTTCTGGAAGTACGAACCCCTGTAAGTATGGACTTGTTTTGTAGTTCCTTTGGTTTATTTTGTACTTACATAAAATGCCATTTTGGACATTCCTGCTTCAATGCTCATAGCACTTTTTATGTATTGCCTGGAATTTATGTGAGTTAGTACCAAATGGCAGCAAATGCAGTCTCCTGTGACTGTTTTTTTGCTGTTCTTGTGTTAAAGAGGAAAGTTTGTAAGATTTTCCTTTCTCCCCCGCAGTGTTCTGATTGGCTACTGGTCAGGTGAGGGATGCAGCGTCGTGGCGACCAACACCACGCACACGTCCTGCTCCTGTAACCATCTCACAAACTTCGCTGTACTCATGGACACAAGAGGAGTCAAGGTACCTACCTGGGAGTTAGATTCAATCAATTTTCCTCTAAATATATCAGTAGAGTTTTTGCCTTGCAGTCAGGAGGTTGTGAGTTCAATCTCCAGTTGAGTTGTACACAAGACTTCAAAAATGGTACATGCTGCTTTCTTTGCTTAGCACCCACCCAGCATTTGGACAAGAGTATGGTAATTAAACACACAGACTACTGCCAGTGGACTTATCCCCCTGCTGTAGTGATTGCACAAAAGTTGTACATGATTGGCAGGCCTGCCCAGGGCTACAGGAATGGAGATATGTGCCAGGCGAGAACACTGCACCTGTTTGTTTATTTGTTTATTTATTTGTTTGTTGTTTTTCAGCTGGCCAGCACCCATGTTGTGTTCCTGTCAGCGATCACCTGGGTGGGGATGATCATCTCCATCTGCTGTCTCTTCTGTGCGCTCATCTGTTTCTCTATATTCAGGTGAGTAAAACACTGACTCAAACACATTTACATGTGTCTGTATCTGCGGTATTCAGTTGGAAAGGGACAACTTGCATTTTTATGCTCTGATATTAGAAATAATATAGTCCACCAGTGGACTAGCCCCCTGCTGTAGTGATTGCGTTGTGTGTGGCCCAGAGCTAACGAAACAGAGATGGGCACCGCCCTATGCGCCATCTTGGCGCGGGAAGGGTTTAACTTTAACTAACTATTAGAAATAATATGTTGAATTGGCTTCCCGATGCATTTCAGTTTTGTATTGAGTTGTCGCTGTTGGATCAAGTAAGCCTAAAAATTTCACCAAAAATCTTGTCAAGAGGCACAGAGGTTGTGTTTTATACAGTTGCTTCCTTTTGTTGAGTTTTACCTGACGTTGTTTTCCCGTCCACAGAGGCTTGAAGAGCGACCGTAACACGATCCACAAGAACCTGTGCTTCAACCTCATCATCGCAGAACTCTTCTTTCTCATCGGCATCGACAAGACACAGTACCAGGTGGGCAATGGTCGATTGATTGATTGATTGAACGATCAATCGATCGACTGACTGATTGATGGATTGATTGGTTGATTTGACAAAATGACATAAGGTGTCTGTACAGAAGTCCTGTTGTCTTCAGTTGTGTGACAATGAATACTTTTCCAGAGATATCTTCAAGTCTTAACAAACAATTCCTAGGAGTTTGCATGCTTCTAGTGGTTAGAGCTTTTAAAGCAAAGGTGACCAGTGTCACTGAGGAAAGACATCAGATGGTTATCTGAAACGTCTGACTGTTTCCAAAATGATATCCAGTTGCTTGAGTAACTGCTTTCTGGCATAAACGTTTGCCTGTAAATGTTGCCTTTGTAGTTAGACTTATCACCATCCTCCCCTCCAGGTTGCCTGTCCGGTGTTCGCTGCGATCCTCCATTTCTTCTTCCTGGCGTCGTTTGCATGGATGTGTCTGGAGGGGTTCCAGCTGTATGTGATGGTGATCGAGGTGTTCGAGAGTCAGTACTCCAGACTCAAGTACTACTATCTGTTCGGCTATGGTGAGTAGCACATACACACACACACACACACACGCGCTCACACACACACACACACGCTCACACACACACACACACGCTCACACACACACGCACACACACACAGCTGTACGTGATGGTGATTGAGGTGTTCGAGAGCCAGTACTCCAGACTCAAGTACTACTACCTGTTCGGCTATGGTGAGGACATGTTCTGTACCAGTCATGCACACACACACACACACACACACACACACACACACACACACGCTCACACACACACACACACGCTCACACACACACGCGCACACACAGCTGTATGTGATGGTGATCGAGGTGTTCGAGAGTCAGTACTCCAGACTCAAGTACTACTACCTGTTCGGCTATGGTGAGGACATGTTAAACTCACTCTCTATCTCACACATACACACCCACACTTGCACACGCACACACACACACACACAGTCACTATCCAGTTTATCGAGAGTCAGTACTCCAGACTCAAGTACTACTACATGTACCTTTTTGGCTATGGTGAGGACACATTTTGTCTGTCAGTGAATCATTCTGTAGCAGGGTAAACTCCAGGACTTGTCACTCACTCACTGTACTGAAAACAAACTATCCAGCTGGAGACAGTGCGCTGTTTTGTAGTGAACCTTTACTGTTAACATGTTCTGATTGTTTGTTGATTTTGAATGATTTTTTCCCTCATCTCTCCCAGGAGTGCCGCTGGTTGTGGTCGGGGTGTCGGCAGCCATCGACCATCGAAGCTACGGAACAGACAAATAGTAAGTCTAAATATTGGTTGTTTTGAAGCGCCTCCTACTGATGTATTTTAAATACTGCAGGTGTATCTTTGCATGTGGATCAGAGATTTTTTCATAAGTTATGGCCTTAGATTTGTTGATGTCTTTAATTGTGATATCTAAACATGATTTAGAAAAAATATAGGTACCTCCAATTGAGATACTTACTGAAATGAATTATCTAAACGAGAACTTTCTCATTCATTCCTCAGTTTTTTGTGCATTTTTCACTGTCTTCAGACACAATGTATCCTCTCCGCAGAAGAGTGATCGATAACTGGATACTACTAATAATGAACATGAATGTTGTAGAAATCACGGTAATTAATGTGTTTAATTGCGGTCTATTTGTTTTTCCAGCTGCTGGCTCCAGTTAGATAACTATTTCATCTGGAGTTTTGTGGGGCCTGTCTGCCTCATACTACTGGTGAGTGAGGAATCAAACTCTGTACCGAAATAGTCTTTTGTGGCTTGTTTATTCATGAGAATCTTCCAATCCACCGGCTGGCTACTTTTCAGGGAATAGGTAACGGTCAGACAAGATAGAGCAAAGTTACATACTACATGATAGAAGTCCTAATAAATCCATAAACATTCTTTCCAAATAAAAGTTTTTCCATGTTGGAGTGACCCTTTGATCTTTCATTAGGTTCACTCATTCACCCACTCACTGTCCCGTTTTTCGTCTGTTGTTCTCCGTCATGCAAGGGTTAGACGTATTTGCATGTATGTATGGTTATGCTTACTAAGCTTAGGTTATGATGAGCTTAGGTTATGTATGTATGCATGTAATATTAAGTATATGTAATACTATGTATGCATCTATGTAGATATCATGATTTGATGTCAGACATGCTCTGTCATTCAGGTTAAGACTGTGTAATAACGGATTGTTCTGTTTCCCAGCTGAACGTAGTTTTCCTGACCATCGCCATGTACAAGATGTACGTCCACATCACCCACAAACCTGACCAGACTCGGACAAACACCCTCAAGTAAGGATATTAACGTCTTAACTTTCATCTTAGGGACAAACACCCTCAAGTAAGGAACTTAACGTCTTAGCTTACATCTTAGAAATCCTAGAGAAGCAAGGAACATAGTTAAGGAGTGAAGTTAAGTTATGGAAATGGTATTATCAGATTCTCATAGCCTAACACTTTTCATTTTGTCTTTCAGTACGATTTGTAGAGTCCTACTTCCCTTTCTGCTCTCCGATTGTTACATACATGTAGATCATTTTCTCAATTTAAATCCCTTTGTGTCTTTGGGATAACAGAAAGTTCTTCAAACAATTCTTCAAGATCCAAGAAAAGTAGCAAAGAGAGTAAAGTCAGCTTAAGGAAGGGGAAAAGTCCCGTAATGCCATGCCTTCAACTTTCTCTGTTTAAGTATTATGAAGTTATAACCATCATTTCATTGTGTCTCATCTATGTCGGGACACTGTTGGAAGTTTAGGGCCCCTGTACAGTACAGAATCTGATGTACAGTAAGATGTCATGTGCTTATAGAAAGAGTTCCTTTTAACCTTCAATACAAACTTATTTCGGACTCTCAGCCATCTCTTCTCTACTAACCTCTCCTCTGTCCTTTAACCACTAAGTGATTCCATAGAGAGTGAGCTGGACAAGTAAGCAATATCAACTTCATATCTGTGGTTTACTGTTAGTCAAGTTTGTGGTCTTACATGTTTGTAGTGTTGGAAATGGACACCAAAGCTTCAATCTATATCTGCAAAGTTGTGTCATAATCTCATCTGGCAGTTTTAACAGTTACTCTTAGTTTGAGTTCTTATCATATTCATTTGTTAGTTATAACCATTGTTCTGGGTGCAAATTCATAGCATCATGATTACACATCCTTTTTATGACTACTGTACTATAGAATTGTTTCAACCATGCATTTAATACACCGCAAAAACCTCTTTTTTTCTAGTGAGTCCCACAAAAATACACTAGTAATGAATATTTAGTATCCAAGTAGACTCTTGCAAACAAACAGATCACTGCCAAGATAAAAACTTGAGCTAAATGTTCCAGGTATTTCAGCCAGTAGACACCATCTTCACACATTGTTGGAAATATAATGAGTGCTATTAGCAACATATGAATATCAATTGTACATGGAGTAATGTAGAGATAAGACTATCATTGAAAGTACACACTGGACTGAAACATGACGTAATCTTTCTTGCCTAACTCCTTCTCCCATGTCTTCCTTACTCTGCTTCCTTAAAGTGCGACTCAGGAGTCAAACTTCCTGTAAGTTTCCTTCCGTCTCGTCTGTCTGCACCTGTGCATGTCTTAAAGTGTGACATCCTTGTGCGTTACATCTTGTCAGGGATGCACAATGCTCTGAGATCAAGGCATTGTTTCCCATTTATGTTTGGCCATTTTCTCAATTTAAGAGCCCATGAAAGCCCTACAGCTGTGGCTGCTGTACTTGTGTGTGTGCTTGTTTCACCATTGAAAACTTGTGCATGTCCCAAGGGCTAGAATATTTGTGCATTTCAGTCCTGTACTGGCCATACATGTATCACATGTGTCTGTTGCACTGTTGGCAGTGGTGTGAAGACTGTGGTCTGTGTTTTGAGTGTTTGAAGCTCAAACACCAAAAATGTTTTTTCTTATTTTCTTGTTTTTCTTATGGGAGAAAGATTTTCTTACGTGAAGAAGATTCAAGAAAATTAAGAAACTCTCTTAGATAAAGAATTTTTCTCTTTTATTTCTTAAGTGAACAAAGTATTTCTAAAATAATACTCGGCAACAATAATATTCTAGAAATTCTAGTGTATGTTGTAAGCGGACTGCATGTGTGATGTGTTGATGTGGTATGTCTTGTCAGGCCTGCACATACCTGTGTGTGCCTGTGTCACATTGGTGCACTGTGAAGGGATAGTACATGTTTGTGCTTGTTTTTACATTGATGTGCAAAATAGTAGTCTGCACAGTACTGTACCTGTGTGAACTGGATGGAGTCTGTCCGTGAACTTGTACTGTATGAGACTGTGATGTTGGCTGTGATGTACATGTAAATATACAGCATGGTCGGTAGCTGCTGTAAGGAGGGAGCTGCAGTTTGCCAGCAAACGTGAAATATTTCCCACTCCCGATTACTTCTCAAGAGTGTTGTTTTGAATTCATTTGTTTGTCAAAATGGATGTAACAATAGTTCCTGTAATATGGTGTTGCTCAGAGGATAAAGATCATGTTCTTTATCAGGTCAGAGGTTAAAGAGTATGACCTGTCCTGATGTCAAAAATGAAGGATGTTTGGACATGTTCTTTCCCAAAGTCAAAAGTTAAATGACCTGTTCTGGACCCAGTTAAGAGGTTAAAAGTTGTGCTCTGTCCCTATTTGAAAGGTCATATTCTGGCCTCAGTGCAAAGGTTAAACAACATGTTTTGACCCAAGTTCAGAGGTTAAAGGTTGTGTTGTGTCGGCAGGTCGTGGCTGAAGGGGTCGGCCGTGCTGCTATGCCTGCTGGGATTGACGTGGGCGTTCGGGCTGCTCTACATCAACGCGGAGTCGGTCGTCATGGCGTACGCTTTCACCATCACCAACGCCTTCCAGGGCGTCTTCATCTTCATCTTCCACTGCCTCATGCAGAAGAAGGTGGGTCACTTTCACTTACACTTTCACTTACAACTCAGGGAGTCTTCATCTTCATCTTCCACTGCCTCATGCAGAAGAAAGTGGGTCACTTTCACTTACACTTTCACTTATAACTCAGGGAGTCTTCCTCTTCATCTTCCACTGCCTCATGCAGAAGAAAGTGGGTCACTTTCACTTACACTTTCACTTATAACTCAGGGAGTCTTCATCTTCATCTTCCACTGCCTCATGCAGAAGAAGGTGGGTCACTTTCACTTACACTTTCACTTACAACTCAGGGAGTCTTCATCTTCATCTTCCACTGCCTCATGCAGAAGAAGGTGGGTCACTTTCACTTACACTTTCACTTAGGGCGTCTTCATCTTCATCTTCCACTGCCTCGTGCAGAAGAAGGTGGGTCACTTTCACTTAAACTTTCACTTATAACTCAGGGAGTCTTCATCTTCCACTGCCTCATGCAGAAGAAGGTGGGTCACTTTCACTTACACTTTCACTCACAACTCCAGGAGTCTCCATCTTCATCTTTCACCATGTGTTAGAAGAAAAAATATTTTTATCCAGGGCAATAATACATCTTATTGCTTAAGTTCAATAGGGTATCCCCTGGCAGCTTTCTAGTGTACTGAAGCAGACTTACAGTTTAGATATCTTGTTTGTGATGTCTGTAGGTTCAGAAGTGAGTATTAGCAGTTTGTAGGACCTGTAGTGACTCTCTAAGGTACTGCAGCAGAACTCACAGTTTTGCTATCTTGTTTCTTATCTCTTCAGGTTCAGAAGGAGTTTAAGCGGTTTGTTCGGCGCAGCAGGTGGTGTCCTGTGTGCATCAAGCAGCGCATGGGAGTACACAGCGAGGCCTACAACATGTCCAAAAACTCAACGTCTCGATCGTCGTCAACACCTCAGGTAAACAAACAAACAAGTCTAAAAATGTCTTATTGCACGTCACGTAAAGACACCTGTCTTCAAGTGACAGTCTTTGTTACAATTTTTTGCTGTTCAGCAGTTGTGTTCTTACTTATTGTCTCATTATAGAAAACTTTTGTCTGTAATGTGAACATTCCTTCTGTGTAAGATTGTTTATAAGATGGTTCGTTAGCTGATTAGTTCTAACGATGCTGTTTCCCGTCCTCAGCGCTTCAGCCGCTGGTGGAGTGTCGTGCGCACCTTCCACAAGAAGTCCAACTCCTCCTTCTCAACCAGCCTGGACAGAGGTGGGTTTGGTTTTTTATCAACATTTGTGCTTGAGATATTCATAATTATTGCATAGCCTCTCCTTCTCATCCTCCTACGCAGGGTACATCCAACAGCCAAACTGCTTGTCTGAATGTGCCCTGCTCTTTCAACTGTCACCCTTAGTTCCCGTGGACATCCCCCCAAACCTGCTGTCAGTCAATCAGAGAATAGGCATTCCGTTTTCAAAAGCTGTCTCGCATGTATAAGGGTAGCCTCATTAACATTTACAAGCAGGGCGGTCAGCAACAAAGGGTGACGGTTGAAAGAGCAGGGCACATCCAGACAGGCAGTTTGGCTGTTGGATGTACCCTGCATAGGAGGATGCTCCTTCTAAAATTGTGCAGTGCATTGCATGGGTGTAAACTGTGTTTCTCTGATATGATCATGTCTCTTTGATGTATTTTTGCTCTTTTCCTATGTACCCTCAAAGGTATCAAGTCTTTTTTAATGTTTTGATGACAAATTGAAACTGTATGCCTCCATTTCTCTTAGCATCTTCACCCTATGCGTTGTGTAACTTCCAAAGTTTCATGTCTTTTTCATTGTTGTCCAGGGCAAATTGTGATGTGCCAATCATTAAACGTTCATGATAAGATGTTTGAATCTTCTTCTCCCTATATACCTTCCAAGGTTTCATGTCTTTTCTGTTGTTTTCAGGGCAAATCGTGATGTACCACAACGTGAAGAACAAGGACGGCAGCCTGAGCAACGGAACCATCGAAACAAGCGAGTCGAACGGCCAGATGCCCGCGAACATGGTCCCCAACTTCCACGCCAACCCGTACCACGCTGACTCCTACTGCGAAGACTTCAGCATCTCCGACACAAACTTCTACCACATCGGGAACGGAGGGGATCCCACGGGGAAGGTCGTGATCCCGTGTCTCGTGGACGCGAACATCGGCCGGCCGCCGGACATGAACGGCAAGAAGAAGAGTTTAGGGGGAGCGCCGATCGAAGAGGAGGATTTGCACGAGAGGGAAAAGACACCGCTGCTGCAGAGACATTCTGTCGTGTCGGACTCGAGTAGGGAGGATTCCGACGAGAGCAGCACGCGGACTCCGCTCGTACCAGATATGCAGGATGGAAACAAGAAGGATCAAACGACGCACCACCGCAGCATGCCGAACTTAGACTCGCACCCGGAGAAGGGCGAGCGGCCGCCGGGCGACGGCGCCAGCAACCTGGACGGGCAGCACTTCCAGAGCACGCCCAACCTGAGCCCGGCGAAACAGCCGCAGCATCAGAGACAGTCTGTACTGATGCGGGGCACGAGCGACGGAATCGTCAACACCGCCTCCCGTTGCTATAGATACAGCACGGACAGCGAAATCAGCTTCGGGGCCATGAAGGACCAGGATGTCCACACGGACCCGGAGTTCGGCGGAGACACGGCGATCCCGCCCCACCCTGACTTCTCCGAGTGCTGAGACTAGTCCTTCAACTGTTCTCTTGTAAAGTTTGTGAAGCAACAGGCTAGAGACCATAGCACAGACTCTAGAACACAGACTCTATAGACTCTAGTTTGTGAAGCAACAGACTAGAGACCATAGCACAGACTCCAGAACACGAACTCTAGACTCTAGTTTGTGAAGACCACACTAGAGTAGAGACCCTAGCACAGTTGTTTCTCTAGACTGTTTGCGAAACAACACACAAGAGACCATAGCAAGGATCTTGCCCTGTCTGAAACACTGCAAAAGCTTCTGAGATGTAAAGGGTAGGTCAGCACAGCTTTTGGAACTTCAGCTCCGATGTGTATAGCTAATAAGATGTACACTGTCTAAGATATGGTGCCGCATTGTGAAGGCACTGGAGTATTTTCTAGGAGTGAACGTGACTCATTTTCGGACGAAACTGAAACTAACGATGACTGTGGGAATGTCAAAGCCAGGACTCAACAGTTTAAGGTTCCATATTTGTAACAATGGAACATAACAAGAGAATATGTGCACTTGTGCTTATGAGAAACTGCCCATCGTTGTTGACAACTGTGGGCTAAGAAAACAGCTACAAGACTAAGTGGTGAAGTTTCTAGATTTTCTACTTGAGCGTCTATGAAAAAGGAAGAGACGCTGAGCCCCGTAAAGGGCATGGAGATGCAAGATAACTAACAGGAGTCATAAATAAACAAATAAACAAATATAGGCCAGGATAAAATAAACAAATACAGGCCAGGCTAGTAGGCCCAGTCCAGTACCTGGAGCTGTGTGGTAGGACCTGTAGAATATGGCTAGGTCTTATATTGACAACCGTGTTGTTGTGTTTCTGAATGTAAAATTTAATGTTCAAAGTAGGTTTTGTTGCATCGAATTTAACCTGCAAACTGTTGATGTGTTTGTAAGTTTAACCTCCCAACAGCTAACTGTTGAAATTTATGAGAAATCTGAGAAAAGCTCTTTTCCACTATTCCATGCTACATTTCAAATCCTCAGTTTGTTCTTTAGTTTCTTAATAAGTGTGAGAGAAGTTTAACATCAGTGTTAGCTTTTTTTTTCTTCATTTTTCGACTCAAGTTTCAAGTTTAGTCTTGCCTAGACCTGGTAACCAGGGAATTAACTTAACGAGGCCTAATGAAGTAGATGATGAGACAGTTGAACTGTCTGGTTCGTTAGTAATCAATTAGCATTTCACGTGACGACATGCTCTCTTCTCATGTGTATGTGCCAAACTTTGGCTCTCTGTAAACTAGCTCAACATAGCTCCATATTGAGGGTTATATACGTGTAGGAGCTCTGGAAGAAATGGCAGAAAAATGAAGTATTTTGTAACCTGAATTTATGCAGAGCATGAAGAGAGAGAAACTATATTTGAAATGCTGCGATTCTGGCAGACAGTTTCTGTGACTATTCTGGAGAATCGAGTGTGAAAATTGTGAAGTTGGTTTTGACAAAGTGATTGTGTAAGTACGAAATATGTACAGTGATTTATATGTGTGGGGAGGGAACAGTAACTGTGTTTAAAGCGTTTATCTTGCCGTTGTTTTTGTCGCTGTGAACCCACCGATGTTTGACGCCTAGTGTAAGTCGTTCTTGTTGCACTGTTAAGCCATTCTCTGTCACATTCCTGTACAAAGGTTCGTTATAATTATTATATTTTGCTAACTTAAGTACTGGCAATAGTGAACAACTAGGGAAGAAGACCTTGAATGAAGAGGCTCCTTTTATACAACCCTTGCTTTATTTCCAACAGTGTTTCAGTGACCATCTGTCACCTTCCTCAGGCCAATGCTGACTTTTGGCAACATGGTACTGCAGCTATAGGTGGCGCTGCTTACAGGTGCAGTCCCAAACGTGACTTATGGACATGAATACAGTGATAGTTTTCTACAATGTTAACTATCTGGTCTCAAATGTAAAGAGTGTAATTTACAAATTTAACCAATCAAAATTGCCTTGAAGAAGGTGACAGATGGTCACCGAAATGGCACATTTAGAAACAAAGGCAAGGGTTGTGAAATAAAGAGTCTCTTGATTCAGTGACGTACCAACCTGATGAAACTATTAGTAGGGAACACCTTCTTGCCAAGAGATGCAAACGCTTGTATCATTTCAGAGCACCTATTGTTGTGTATTGTGACTATATAGTATTAATAACTACTACCAAGATACTGTCAACAGAGCCATATTATTTTTATATACTAGTGGACTCCTTGAGACTAACAAAGTATTACTTTAAGACGTTTTTCTTGAGACTGCTGCTGAGTAGAATCTTGCCACCTTGAGACGTTGGTGTGAAGTGAGGTGACGAACTTGTAAATATGAAGACGTTTGTAACCTGTTGTACTTAACTTGAACTTGAAATACGAGTAGCTGCAGCAGAAACAGAGGGTATCCTGGGGGTTTTGCAAACACGTCAGAAAGTCTTGTAAAGTTGGGTTCTACAGGAGCGACGTGATTGGTGGAAATGGCCAGCCTCTGTCTCCATAGATGGTCAGATTGAATTGTACACACTATGATTGGTGGAAACAGAGTATTAGAAGTGTCTGTACTGTGATTGGTTGAAATGGGCTGCTACTGCCTCCTTATATGGACAGATTGGAATTTCCAAATTATGATTGGTGGAAACAGGGCCTTCTGTCTCCATACATGGTCAGATTGAATTTTACACACCGTGATTGGTGGAAACAATTATTTCCTTATATGGTAAAATTGATGAGAAAGTTTTGAATATTTGCAAATGGTGCTAATTTCACAATATTTTTCCAGGATATTAAAGAATCTTCCCAAATGCAGAATTTTACCCAAAATTTTAAAATATACACAAAATACCAGCCCCATCAAAAGGGTTTGACTGTGGCTTCAGGATATTATATTATGAGCCAGACAAAATTCTTGCCAGTTGGCAAGCCAAGACGTCTTTCAAGAAAAGAAGTGAAGCTCCTTGTAGAACTTGACTGGCGAATTGAAATTAAGACGTATGTTTGAAGCAGGAAGGACCCCTCTGTACATGTTGTGTCGGTGCTAACATGAGATCAGATGTATCTGATAGTTTCAGCCCTGTACTAAGGATCTGTATAGTCTGTACAGAACAGTTCTCACACTGAAGTCACATGGCTCTTACTGTTTGTCTTGAAATGTTCACGATAGTTTCATTGTTGTGGTTACTCTCCAAGCTGAGGTTAGGCTTTGGCTGTTTTTGACATTGTTTTGTACCGTTTTCTTTATGTCTTTGTACCGTTTTCTTTATGTATCAAGAAAACAGTACAAAATAGAAAGCCTGATGAAAATGCCTAAAAAACGTCAAAAAACAGCTGGAGTCTAAACTCTGCTTGGACAGTATGTGGGGTGACCTCAAAACCATTGTCACCACAAATATGTGTTCTGTATTTCTGTAGTTTCAACCGCAAACAATGCAAAACCTTCAATTTTGTCTTCAACCGTAAGATAAAACCGTCACCAACCAATTATTGTATGTAAATGTACAGTCCATCCCTCTGATATTGGTGATAGATGCTACACCTAAAACCCTGTAATATCCGTGCTGTTTTCGTGCCATGTGAGTTGTATGATATGAAGTATTTATAGACGTACCGTTGCACAGCTGTACTGTAATAAAGTGTGCTGTATGTAAAGTCTGCATGAACCATCCAGGTATAGAATATAACAAGTTTTGATACGTGTTGGGCTGGATGACACACAGAATAAACTCTTCAAGTTAGCATTTGGTGTTCTTTGATGTTCTGTCTTTTTGAGTGGTGTATTGCTAGCCTGGGTGCCATTCTCTGTAGTAACCGCTGGCTCAATCTTGTAGTTTAGCAGGGGAAAAGACTGAGCCAGCTATAACTACGAGGATGGCACACAGGCATCATATCGCGGGGAGATTACTTTATACAAATCATATACCTAGCAGGAAACAAGATGGCTTTTGTTGCATTTGGTCGTTCAGACCCTTGTAGTGCCCAGTGGCACATGGGGCGGCAAGTTTCATTGCTGTTTCCCTACATTGCAGGGTACATTCTCACGGGGGCTTGCTACTCCTTCCCCTTTAATGTGCTTGACTCACCACTATGAACATGAGTCCCCCTCCCCTGAAAGATGGGTGCTGCCCCAAACTGCCCTACCCAGTATTGAATCATCCATATAAATTTTATAATCAAATCAACATGGCCTTATTTAGCTACAAACATTTGGAAATGTACCCAAACACAACATGGACACTGTTACATGATTTTACTTTTTTGCAACATTTCTAGCATGGGTGAACAAATCAAATTGTTACACCTTCACATGATTGACTTACAGCTTTGCTGCCTTCGCTACTGGTACACTTTTAAGTACTAATAGTACATCTATATCTGCAAGCATTATGTACATCAAGCACATGCTGCATCAAAATGATTTTACTGATAATTCTGAAAGAAAAGTAAAAAGTCAGCTCCAGAAACAAAGATTTTATCTTTTCACAAATTGACATGACAAAACCACATACATGTAAATAGCCAAAGCACAGCTCTGCTCTGTAGCAAATTAAAGTACATTGTACAAAACTCAGAAGCATTACTCTCAAAAGCTGCCTTTTACAATGCAACTTGGCTTGTTTAACGGGAGATACATCTACCTTGCCATAGACCTTAGGTCCTCCTAGATCCTGTGCAGACATGCACATTGGGCAGCAAGTGTAATATGTAACTCATAAAATGATCTATTTTAATAGACCTTCCATTGTCTCAGAAAGGGACCCACTTATTGATTTCAGTTCCTTTCAAAGAAGTATTGGCAGGACTTGGCAACATCATTCAAACCAAAAGTAAAAATAAATGAAACTGCATCTTGATACACACTGAATCCTGACAATGCTCAAATTCTCCTTACAAAATACTAGAAACTACAATGAATGACCCTAAGATAAGATACATGTTGATGTACCAACCAGTAAGTGGGGACTAGTTGTTTTGAAGTTGCATGCTTGCAAATCAATCATCTGCTGGCGTCTTTGACACAACTGCAGACAGACAGTGGTTCCCATGAAATTCTGTTTGCAGGCAAAGCTGGTGTGTTATGCAGAAAGACAGTTGACGATCAAGTAGATACACAGGGCTTTGGCTATAGCTTCTAAAGTGACTTTGCCTATAGCAAACTGATAGTATATCAACCATTGACACTGTAAACAGCGCAGAAGCTGTAGCCATGCTACATGTACACTGCTCTCAGACCCAGTCCATTCCACAATGGCTAATTATGTACATTATCAGGTACAACACAGTAACAAATCTTTACCCAGGAAATTAGTCTGTTACATACAATATTAATGTATTGTGATGTCTAGAACCATTGTGACCATTTCCCACTGTATGCTGAATATACAGCCTTGTATGCTACTAGGCCCATGACTGTTTATCTTTCTCTCTTTAATTATGTCTTATGTCTAATTATGCATCATCAGATCTACTGCCATTTTGCCGAATATAACACTCAGCCCTGTCTGCTGTCAGGCTCCGTGATTCTCCCATGTTCCTCCTTCACAGACTGTGCACCTTGTACATTATCCGGCTCCTCCCCAGCGCCCCCCTCCCCCAGCGTGTTCACCAGCTTGTCGACCGTGTCTATGATCAGCTCCAAGTCCTCCGGCTCGCTCATGCGATGTCCGCCACTCTTACGCAGGATCAGGTCAACGTCTTTAGCATCCAGCTCCTCAAGGATCTGCGCGGAGGTCTGGTGAAAAAAAGTAAAAAGTGATACATTGATGCAGTTAAGATCACTGAAGACCTAAGTATTCTTTGACTGGTGACAGAGAAGACCGACGCTATGTACAGTATTCACAGGTTCATTGTACCAGGGAATTTCCCCTAGCTGTTTTCGACAGGATACTAAAGAGCTACTGTGGAGGAGGCTCTCTGTATTGGTTTGAGTGCTAACTCGAACTGACTAAGTAAGTTTTTGCCAAGCACAATGAACAGCGGACTACAGCTTAACATCATGTCCTAAAATCTGCAACCCTTCCTGGTAGCGTGACTATGCTGGGTGAGTGGCACAGCCGGGATTCAAACTCACAAGCTTCTAGGAGTTTCAGAGGCAGGGCTGCTAACCACTGGACTACATACCGTATTACGCTAACTACTGGACTGTACACACTACCTGGTACGGGACGTCCTGGTCGCCTAGCCCGTGGATGAGCCGCACCGGGCACGTGATGGGCATGCGCGTACCCAGGATGCAGTAGGGCAGGCTGTCCTGTATCCAGCCGTAACCGAGGGAGACGGTTCCGCTGTCGGTGTAGTCCGACGGGAAGGTGTACACGCCCTTCTCCCTCCACTGGTTCTGCACCTGTGGTGACACAACAGCTGGTTAGTCCGAGGGGAAGGTGTATACGCCCTTCTCCCTCCACTGGTTCTGTACCTGAGGAGCCAACAGGTGTTGACATCAAATTAAGGGTCCAGAGTACCTGTGATCTCACCTGTTTGCCTGTAGTGAGTCTATTATAGCTCCTAACTAACAGACTGATTCTGACATTCAAGTACAATTGGCTGTTCAACAAATCATGGCAAAGTAGTTAATGGTGGGACTAATGTCAAATATTTTGATGGAGGTGGGTGGGGCTATGAATTGGTTTATGTCTAGTTGAGGACAATTTGTCTCTAAATATGAGATCCTTATATTAAACTAAACTCCTCCTTCTCCTCTTTCTACTACATGTACTTCAACTACTACTACTACTGGTACTACTAGTATTATTTCTACTACTACAACTAGTACTACTACTACTACTACTTCTAGTACTACTACTACTTCTAGTACTACTACTACTACTACTTCTACTACTACTGTTACTACTAGCTGTCACTCACAATGATCGGCGCCTGCTCCCAGTGCTTCTTGACGAAGTCTGCAGCCGTCGCTATGCCGACCAGCCCGTGCAGTCTCTCCGGACGGTTCATGGCGATGAGAAGCATGAGCCAGCCTCCCATACTGGAGCCTACGATGATCTGTAACATGTACAACACATGTACAACACATGTACAACACAGGTACAACACATGTACAACACATGTACAACACATGTACAACATGAGCCAGCCTCCCATACTGGAGCCTACGATGATCTGAGAAAGTCAAATTAAACTTTGCTTCAGAATGACTTCTACCAACGCAGTTGAAATTTCAAGCTACAGTTGTTTGTGTTACAACAGAAATAGCAGATATGAACTGATGAGAAGCATAAGCTAGTCCCAAATGCTGGATCATAGTTGTTGGTAAACTTTCTTTCAACACTAAGGTGTGAATGGATCGTTGACAAGTTGCAGACCCATGACCTTACTAAGATGTGATCTTACCTGTTTGCCTGTGGTGAGTCTGTCGAGCACATCTAGACAGTCCTGCCTCCAGGTGGCGATGGAGCAGTTCTCTATGGAGCCCTGTGATAGACCCATACCTCTGTAGTCAAACCTGCAGACACAGAACAAGTATTACAGGTTAGGGGTTCAGATCCCAGTCTACTCGAGACACAGAACAGGTTTATTCAGAGCCCACTCTACTGGCACTGATATTAGAGTTCTCTAAGGAGCCCGGGGACAGGCCCATGCCTCTGTAGTCAAACCTGCGGACACGGGAGATACTACAGGTTAGGTTCAAATCGTCCATGTTGGACAGGAACAACAACAACAACAACAACACAACAACAACAGCCCACCTTGTATACGCCAGCCCAGCGGCCCGACAGTACCCCTCCAGAGCCAGTGCCTTGGTACCGTCCATGTTGGACAGGAACAACAACAACAACAACAACACCCTACCTTGTATAAGCCAACCCAGCGGCCCGACAGTACCCCTCCAGAGCCAGTGCCTTGGTACCGTCCATGTTGGACAGGAACAACAACAACAACAACACAACAACAACACCCTACCTTGTATAAGCCAACCCAGCGGCCCGACAGTACCCCTCCAGAGCCAGTGCCTTGGTACCGTCCATGTTGGACAGGAACAACAACAACAACAACACAACAACAACACCCTACCTTGTGTACGCTAGCCCAGCGGCCCGACAGTACCCCTCCAGAGCCAGCGCCTTGGTACCGTCCATGTTGGACAGGAACAACAACAACAACAACACAACAACAACACCCCACCAACAACAACAACAACACAACAACAACACCCTACCTTGTGTACGCTAGCCCAGCTGCCTGACAGTACCCCTCCAGAGCCAGCGCCTTGGTACCGCCCATGTTGGATAGGAACAACAACAACAACATCACAACAACACAACAACAACAACAACACAACAACACCTTACCTTGTATACGCCAGCCCAGCGGCCCGACAGTACCCCTCCAGAGCCAGTGCCTTGGTACCGTCCATGTTGGACAGGAGCAACAACAACAACAACAACCACCACCACCACCACAACAACAACACAAACCTTGTATAAACAACAACAACAACAACAACCCACCTTGTGTATGCCAGCCCAGCCGCCCTGCAGTACCCCTCTAGGGCTAGCGCCTTGGTACCGTCCATGTTGGACAGAAACCCCGGGAAGAAGATGACCCCCGGGCTCCTTCCCGGGGTACTGCAGTAGGCCAGGTCGGGGTCATGACCCCTAACCAGGTACTGCACACCTGAGGACAGGTGAGGGGAGGTGGAGAATCTTCTGGACAGGCCTGGAGAACATCAAAGAGAGTGGAAGTGATCTTGAAACATTGAAGAGCAACAGAGAAGACAGCTGCTATGTACAGTATTTACAGGTTCATTGTACCAGGGAAATTCCCTTGTTTTTATTACAAGCACAATGAACATTGGACCACGGCTTAACGTTCTGTCCTATGGACTGCCACAATTTCCAGTACCGTGCATGTCGGGTGAGTGACACGGTTAGGACTCAAACTGCTGACCTCTTAGTGCAGAGGTAGGGATACTATACACTGTACACTCTACTGCATCACATAGATGATGAAATGTGAGAATCTGAAGAAGGCTTTTCATTCACAACATAATAACTATAGATTACAACAGCAGAATGCTGTGTTTTTTTAATAACAGAGGAAGTTTTAAAGACTGAAATCCAACATTGGGTGAATGACATTATACGACATACTTGCATTGTATTATCACATATGTCCTGTCATAGTAGTGTTCGATGGTCTGCAGGTTGCGATGAAAATTGTATAATGTCCTTCAGGTTACTCTAGTTTCTGGACCACAATCCGGTGATCCAATGTCCGGTTACTGTTCTAAGTGAATGCGCATGGCTTTTGTCATCGTACATTTTACTGAGAACCCATCAAAAACAAGTCAAGATCTTGTTAACAACCATATAACTGTGATTGAAGCTGTGCAGACATACATTTCATTTAACGGCAGCAACTACCGAACTGTAGTTTGATAGCGCGCGAAACTATTGGCAGGTTTTTACTTGCGTTTCAGTGGAACGTTCTAACACAAAAAGGGGGTCCAAACTCCGATAAGTTAACAACCAAGCCATCTCTGTATATTTTTAAGCGTCCTATGCATGCAAAATAACACTAACCTTCTGCAATACTATTTTTTGTCACAAATATATGCAATATTTTGAATTACGCTGCATATTTAAATACGTTTAGTTACAAGGTTTACCTCTCACGGCGAAACCAACCTGTCGCCAAAAATGAAAATGGCGGCACATTTGTTTACATCTGCCTGTGATTACACTTTTTCACTTTTGGCTTCTTAATTTCCCGCTTCAACTTCGTTTTTAACAGCAGAATTATGACTACAGGATTTCTTTAGTCGGTAGGGATAGATTTTCTTGAGTGATCGGTACTCTACTGACGAGTTGACTAACTCCATCGTGTTGAGCATCGCTCGGCTTCCTTCATAGGTGATTGGCAAAGATGGCGGGGGTGACAGGGCCGTGAACATGCGGCATAATTTAGCTCCGATTATCCAACTATAAAAGCAAAGACACGGCATAGCTGTGCTTATTTAGGAAGTTTTATAGATATCCTTCTCATCTGTGGTGGTATCTTTTCACATTTCGTATTTGACGATGAATAATTTAAGAGTTTCCCGGGCCATGTTTTCGATAAGTTCGCTCGTCAGTATCCTCGGAAGGCGTCAAACATGTGTACTTTTTTCAATCGTTATCTGTTGGGGATTACCAATTTGGACACACACTCTGACTTTTCAGATATTTACAACAAGGTTTAGTCCATAACAAGTTGTACTTATCGTGTGCAGACACTTATGCATATCTCCGCAAAAATGATTTTAAAATCCTACCGGAGTTTGGACCCCTACCGGACTTTGGACCCCTCCCGTTAATGTCCTTGAGGTTGCTCTAGTTTCTGGACCACAATCAACACACAAGGTTGTAGGAATCCCAGCCTAGTAGGAACGAAAGCTAGTCCAGTACTGAACTCCTACCAGACCTGTAGTTTGGGCTTGTCTGAACAACTTAAAACAGACCCCCAAAATCGACAAACGAAACAGAAACCAAAACAAAACGATATCCTAACCGAACATCTGCTTGGAGCTTATCAAACCCAATTACGTGACCGCATACACGTGAGCAATTTTCAATATTTACAACTTGTAGAATTATCAATTCATTTCAGCAAAATATGGCAAATACATAGGAAACACTGCATATCATTTTCTGGAATGTTGATCGTTTTCCTTACCTGGTAAACTTGAAAATCGAAGGAGACAGATTTTGTTTCCAGCCGCTCGCGCCATGTTTACATCGGACTATTACACTAACCTGGTGGGGTGGTGAGTAATGTAGTCTTGGGCATTCAAATCTACCAAACGAGCAAAATATGCCAAAAAGATAACAAGTTATCAGAAAACAAATGTAGTATTGTCAGATATCTTGATAAAAAAGGTACTGAATGTGATCTTATTGTAACTACATCACCCCCCGTGATACTAGTGAGCTTATCGTATGCCTTGTTGTGTCAAAGGTCATCCATATTTCTAAGGACCACATAGCTTCTAGATAGTTACATGATGAAATAATATCACTTTATTACCTTTCTGTATTCGAGGAATTTGATGACGAATCAAGATAAATAGATGGTACAATTTCTACACATGTAATTTGCTAATTTTTAGTACGTTTGCGTTGAAAAATGACAAAAAAAAGGTCACTTTGTTTTCCTCACAAGGGTCTTGTCCCATTTAATAGCTAAGGCCACGTAGGTCTAGCAGGGCGTTCCACATAGCAGAAAAGCACCGTTATCAGAAACTTCCTGCTCTCTATAAACATTTAAGTCTTGGGAAACGTGACGAGAGGAAAAACACGAGGTAAGCGTGACCTTCATAAGATTGTGTCAAGGTCGACTAAAAAGTATTCTCCTAGTTGCGAACTCCGCGCCGGATATTTAAATCTGCCCCCCTCCCCACTTTTGAAACCGGCCGCATGCATGCATACATTTTGATTTAATATTATAGCCCTGCCCACTTCTGTAGAAATGTCTTGTGTTGTCATCGACACTTCTACACGTGGCTGATAAAATTAAGATTTGACAGAAGACGATCTCGTGTGCCAGATCTTAATACTGAATCACAGAAGAATGTCCTAAGTCTCCTGACATGAGCGCACATGTCGTCACCTGATCTGGTGTTATCAGCGGGCTGCTATCTACTGAATGCTGCCCCGTGTTGGACAGAACACATGTATGAGAGATATGGGCATTTATACACATTGACACCACAGATAGCTGGGAGCTAATGTCACTTAGGGCTATAGGGAGGGGCCACTAAAAGAAATTGAAGAGTAGATGCCTAGGGAAGGAAATAAGTGCCATTTTTTTTTTTTTTTTTCTGAAAGAGGATGTGTTTACTTATTTGCAGCAATGAGGTTACAGAAAGACCAAGTGCTTACAGTATCCTCCTTTACTTGTTAAAGATGACGTAAGCTAAACAATAAGTAACGTTACATAGCTGCTTCTATGTATCTAGGCAGCCGGCAGGCCGTCCTTCTGTCCTGGGATGGAAATCTATTTGTTGGATGGAAATAAATTCCACCCCATCCGTCGCCAAAATCAGAGCTTTGTGACAAAAAATTGATGAAAATGTATTCTTATATAAGCTTATAATAACAGATTTAACAACAAAAATCAACAATAATGGCTCTCAAACAATGGATGGGATGGAAGGAAATTAAAAGATGGAGACAGTCCAGTTGTAATGTGTAACTTACAATTTTAGTGCTAAAGATATATAACTGTTATATTTGTGTCACCACAGGAATGCCGGATGTAACCTAAGGTACCTGTAACGTGTACTACAGCAATAGTTAACATGCATGTTTGTGTCACCACAGGAATGGCAGATGTGAACCTGGGGAAGATGGTTTTTGCCATCATAGATTTCCTGAATGACCAGCTGCACTCAGGACAGCTGTCAGGGGATGCTGCTGAGAGCTTGGAAGGTGGGAAAAATCTGTTATGTCATAATTCTACTGGGTATCCAGAGATCTCCACATAAAACATATCTGTTCTTCTATCTCCACCATTAATTGAAAAGTGAGGAAAAGTTGAATTTATCAAAGTTTTTCTAACAATAGTTTTATCTTGTATCTGTTGATTGTCTTTCAACATGTCTTTTTTGTGTGACCTGTACTTAGCCTAGTGTGGCAAAAATGTGGTCTTCAAATAATAAGAAAATGTTGTGTTTACTGTTTCTGACCTACGAAGTAGTACGATAGAAAAACGTGCTAACCTGAGCCTTTTTTGGGGTGGCAGTGGAGTCACATAGCTTCCAGTTAGACTTACCGGTAAAATTCTTATTTAGCCTGCTTCCTATTGAAGTAAAAGACTGCTTGTCAGCAACGATAATCAAGCAATAATAGTGTGATTGTCCTATCTAATGAAGGATGATAAACAATGCTTGTATGTTGTAGCTAATGCCTTGACAGCTTTGCTGTTCTGTAACACAGGTATAACATTAACGTATACTTTTCTCTAGTTGCTATCCAGTGTTTAGAGACAGCGTACGGTATCGAGTACAAGGATGCAGCGTGTGCGTCCAGGTTACACACCAAACCTCCGCTGTACGAGATGTTCTTGTCTCACCTGAAGGGGCAAGGACAGGTAAGGGTACACACCTGTATAATGCTTCTTAACTCACCTTAAAGCAGAAGTAAGGGCACACACCTGTACAGACTCTTCTTAACTCACCTTAGTGCACAGGTAAGGGTACACACCTGTACAGACTCTTCTTAACTCACCTTAGTGCACAGGTAAGGTAACACACCTGTACAGAGTCTTCTTAACTCACCTAAACATACAGGTAAGGTAACACACCTGTACAGACTCTTCTTAACTCACCTAAACATACAGGTAAGGTAACACACCTGTACAGTCTCTTCTTAACTCACCTTAGTGCACAGGTAATGGTACACACCTGTACAGACTCTTCTTAACTCACCTTAGTGCTCAGGTAAGGGTACACACCTGTACAGACTCTTCTTAACTCACCTAAACATACAGGTAAGGGTACACACCTGTACAGACTCTTCTTAACTCACCTAAACATACAGGTAAGGGTTCACACCTGTAGAGAAGCTTCTTAACTCACCTTAGTGCTCAGGTAAGGGCACACATCTGTACACATTCTTCTTAACTCACCTTAGTGCACAGGTAAGGGTACACACCTGTAGAGAAGCTTCTTAACTCACCTTAGTGCTCAGGTAAGGGTACATACCTGTAAAGACTCTTCTTAACTCACCTAAACATACAGGTAAGGGTTCACACCTGTAGAGAAGCTTCTTAACTCACCTTAGTGCTCAGGTAAGGGTACATACCTGTAAAGACTCTTCTTAACTCACCTAAACATACAGGTAAGGGTACACACCTGTAGAGAAGCTTCTTAACTCACCTTAGTGCTCAGGTAAGGGCACACATCTGTACACATTCTTCTTAACTCACCTTAGTGCACAGGTAAGGGTACACACCTGTACAGACTCTTCTTAACTCACCTTAGTGCACAGGTAAGGTCACACACCTGTACATATTCTTTGTAACTCACCTTAATGTACAGGTAAGGGTATACCTTAAACACACCATTTACACACCTATACACAGAATGCTTTTTAGCTCACCTGAAAAGGCAGGTGCATTTTGTTAGGGTACACACCGTTCTAAGGCTTGTTTCCATATACCATGACCCAAGTGGTTGCTTTGCTTGAAATCTGTGGATAGATACTGAATCAGCACCAAGGACAGGGGTAATTGCTACTTACACTTACACTTACACTTACACTATCACCCCATTTTCTATGCCCACATTGTAATATTCTGTTTCTTTGTTAATGCTTATATAGACAGACGGTGTGAGCCCCACCAGGGAGCGCCCCCTACAGATGAAGGAGGAAACTGCAGCAGCAAATGCAGCACCTGCACCCGGTGTGTTATCAGAGGAGGACAAGGCAAAAGCTGAGCAGCTGAAAAACGAAGGTTGGGAAAAATGACTCACTCTTATTTTTTGCTGTAGGATCGGAGATGTTTTCATTCTGCTTACTCTGGTTTCCAATCATAGTCCTTGAAAAAAACACATTAGGGTTGTTAGTTAGGTATTAACTTAGTTAAAAAAACATAGTTTTATGTTATGTCTCTCAAAGAATTTTATACTCCTCGCAAAGAAGGCCAGGGTCAGCAAGTTTTTGCTGGTGTCAGTCAGGTAGCCAGAAACAACATTTTTTGTAGGCCATATCATATCATATTTGATTGCTTTTAACTGGCATGAAGTTTTGGTAGCTGGGAATTTTCATTGTAGGGACTGGTAACCTGAAAGCAGTGGATGGCTACATCGTGTATTTATATATCAGTGCTCTTACAGTCATAATAAACAAACAAACAAACAAACTCTCCCCCAGGTAACGCCCACATGAAGGCAGAGAGGTACCAGCCTGCTGTAGACAGCTACACCAGCGCTATCACAGTCAAATAAACAAATAAACAAACAAATAAACAAACAAACTCTCCCCCAGGTAATGCTCACATGAAGGCAGAGAGGTACCAGCCTGCTGTAGACAGCTACACCAGCGCTATCACAGTCATAACAAACAAACAAACAAACAAACAAACAAACAAACAAACTCTCCCCCCAGGTAATGCCCATATGAAGGCAGAGAGGTACCAGCCTGCTGTAGACAGCTATACCAGCGCTATCACAGTCAAAACAAACAAATAAACAAACAAACAAACTCTCCCCCCAGGTAACGCCCACATGAAAGCAGAGAGGTACCAGCCAGCTGTAGACAGCTATACCAGCGCTATCACAGTCAACGCCAACAACGCTGTCTACTACTGTAATCGGTAGGTCCAAGTTCAACTCTTTCTGTGTGAGAATGCACTTTAATATGAACACATTCAAATGAACAGCTACAGTACTAGTGATACAGGACCTCTGAGTGTCTTTTTGGGCAGGTTTGGCTGTATTATAGGTATATAATTTTGAAACAGCCTATTGTAACACTTGGTAAAAGATTTTACAACTGAAAGAAAATGTATACACCCTGCTTATACTTAGGTGCGTGAGTGGAAGCTTACTTTTATGTAATATTTGATTTAGATTAAACAGAGAGTTTAGTTCTTGCAAAAGATATTCAGCCATATGTGTTGTTCCTGCCAGAGCGGCTGCTTATAGCAAACTGCTGGAGCACCAGAAGTCCCTAGACGACTGTCAGAGAGCCGTCGAGATCGACCCCACGTACAGCAAGGCCTACGGAAGACTGGGGTAGGTGTCCCTTTCTCTTGTTAAGTTTTTATATCTGTTTAGCTAGTATGTTTGCTGGCCACTGATACATGTACATGACCTTATATTATATTTAAGGGTTAATGACCCGCCCCGAGGACGAGGTGTACATGGTGTCATAACGCTTGGTCGACACTGGTGCCGGTGTCGATTCATTCTGACCAATCAGAAAGAGTATACACACCGGCCTGGCCGGAATCTAAGTGTGACGGCGTCATAACCAACGTGGAACGGGGCCTTCTGATTGGTCCGCGGCGCCTGGCTATATGATAATATATCAATATCAATTGGGTACTTCTAATTGGTCTATGCTGTTTAGTTGCATAAAAATTGTATTCAAATCTCAAACACAAAACAGGTTTAAAGGTAAGTCCTTCCTTAGGGTACAACATTAGGGCCTGCTGTGAATTCAAACCCAGAATCTGTAGATTCTGATTCTATAATGCTAACACCAAGACCAGCCTCCGCAATGGCCAAGTGGGTAGAGTGTTGCCTTGCATTTGGTAGGTCATGAATTCGATCCCCGGCCGAGTCATACCAAAGACTATAAAAATGGTACATGCTGCTTTCTCTGCTTAGCACTCAGCACTCAGGATTTAAGAAAGTATGGTAGTTGAACACACGCCACTACCAGTGGACTAACTCCTGCTGTAGTGATTGCACAAATTTGTGTGGCCCAGGGCCACTGAAATGGAGATGGGCGCAGCCCTATGCACCATCTGGAGTAAGAAGGACTTAAACTAATCTCTAGACCACAATACTTTAAAATATTAGAAGATGAAATGGTAGCAAAATGTATGTAAGATACTAAGATCAACTAAAAGATACACTTTTTGTATGTTCCAAGTATGTATGCCTCTAGTTGATAAACACATATTATAATAAACACTTAAGTTATAGCTCTGAAAAATTCCATTTTCTATGGAAAAGCAACATTGGAGACCTTGTCCTCTCTGGCAGTGATCACCCCTAAATATTGGACTTGTCCAGAACAAACATGATGTAATCTGGACTTTGACTTGGGGCGAGGCTGCCACATAAGCAGGAAACAAAATCATGGCGGCTGCACCAACAAGTTTGGGGACACAGATTCATGAAGAACTGACCTGCAGCATCTGCCTGGAGCTGTTCACCAGGCCCAAGGTGCTGCCCTGTCAGCACACCTTCTGTCAGGACTGTCTACAGGACCATGCAGGGAGGGGAGGGGCCTTCCAGTGCCCAAACTGTCGTCTGAAGTTCGAACTGCCACCCCATGGGGTCGCAGGTTTGCCGGACAATCTCATGGCAGCAAATATGTGTGAGAGGCTGAAAAACCGGGCTACACTGTCAGGGAAAACAAGGGAACAACCCCAGTCTGGAAACAGGTGCTGTTTTCACCTCTCTGAGGTACTCAGGCTTTACTGTAATCGGTGTAACGTGCCTGTATGTAATGAGTGTTTGGATGAGATGCACAATGATCACAACACAATAACCCTGAAAAAGGCTGCAAGGGAAAGGAAGGCACCAGTTCAAGAACTTATCAATGAGGGGAGGGACATCTTAGAGGTTTACTGTGGTTTACTCAAAAGTCTAAGGGAGAAAGAAAAAACACTGGATGAAGAGAAAGAGGATAAAGACAACAGCATCATCCAGGCCTGCAACCATCATTTGTTTCAAGCAGAAGAAAAGTACTTGAAGGACAAAGAAGCATTGCAAGAGGAAAGGGACAGTTTCTTGGCAGATGTGGATGAACTGTCTGCTGCCTGTGATCGAGCAGAACAAGAACTGCAGCATGTATGGACTAATTTTCTTTATCAGAAAACCATTTTGGCAGAGGTGATAGAAATGTTCAGAGGAAAACTCCAAGAAGCAGCACCTATACAACCCCTGCCTGTTGTACAACCCCCGCCTGTACAACCCCAGCCTGTACAACCCCAGCCTGTACAACCCCAGCCTGTACAACCCCCGCCTGTACAACCCCAGCCTGTACAACCCCAGCCTGTACAACCCCCGCCTGTACAACCCCCGCCTGTACAACCCCCGCCTGTACAACCCCAGCCTGTACAACCCCCGCCTGTACAACCCCAGCCTGTACAACCCCCGCCTGTACAACCCCAGCCTGTACAACCCCAGCCTGTACAACCCCCGCCTGTACAACCCCAGCCTGTACAACCCCAGCCTGTACAACCCCCGCCTGTACAACCCCCGCCTGTACAACCCCAGCCTGTACAACCCCCGCCTGTACAACCCCAGCCTGTACAACCCCCGCCTGTACAACCCCCGCCTGTACAACCCCAGCCTGTACAGCCCCAGCCTGTACAACCCCAGCCTGTACAACCCCAGCCTGTACAGCCCCAGCCTGTACAACCCCCACCTGTACAACCCCAGCCTGCTGTCTTCCCAAAGGTAACCTTGGTAACTGCTGCAGGGATTTTCTTGCTTGCAGTCTTATTATATAGCCCATTGTGTAGCCCATTGCATTTTCTATATGCCATTTGTAAGACTGCAAGCTACGAAAGCCCTGAGGCAGTCACCAAGGCTACCACAGAGCCAGTATCAGAACATGTGACAGCCCCACCTATCCCAAACACAGAACCAGTATTGGTACAAAAAACAATAACTTTTGGAGAATATGGATCCAATGATGGACAGTTTAAGTATCCACCTGGTGTCACAGTGTCAGATGAAGGAGAAGTCTTTATAGCCGACATGTGGAACCAGAGAGTCCAAGTCTTCACAATGCAGGGAACATTTGTGAGACAGTTCCCAACAGTCGTGTCAGGTGAAGAAGAGATGTACCCACATGATGTGGCCATGGACGGGGAGGGGAACCTGTGGGTGGTGGGGAGCACAGACTCTGCTGGGTTTGCTGTGCAGTACAACAAACAGGGCGGGGTGCTGAGGAAGTTTGACCTACAGAAGACAGTGTGGATGAGAGGAGTTGCCGTGGACACCAGGAGGAACCACATCCTCATCACGCAAACCACGGGAGACTGGGACAACTTACATGGTGTAATGCAGGAGTTCATGTCAGATGGGACACTTGTGAGAACTGTGGGTCAGGAGCAGGGGATGAAGCATCCATGGTACATCACTGTGGATGGGGAAGGGAACATTCTTGTGTCAGACTGTGACAATCACTGTGTCTATGTGTACAACGAGGACGGACAGTTTCTGTTCCAGTTTGGAGGTGAGGGAAGGGGTGAAGGTCAGCTGAAGGATCCACATGGCATCTGTACAGACAGGGCAGGTAACATCATCGTGGCAGACAAGGGAAACAGCCGTGTGGAGATGTTTGACAAGACAGGAAAATTCCTCAAACACATCACTACTGACATGGCAGAGCCACAGGCTGTTGCCATGGCAGCACAGGGGCAATTGGTTGTGACTGACTCAAAAGAGAAAACTGTCCACATTATCCACTCCTACTGATGAGCAGCAACATGCGTGAACTAATTTTTGTCATTTGAGACAAACATTTTCTGCAATTATGTTGTACCATCAAAATTGATTAAAGATCAGCACCCAATTTACTTTCCCGGCAGAATTTGGGTTCCACACACACAGTTATGTGGATGGTCAGTGATGTTAACAGGAATGTACTTCTGTACTAAGATTATGTCAGAAATGATGTTTCATATGAAGGTTAGACATCAGGATACGCCAAATAGCAATTACTGAACTCAAACTGGAAAAAAGACAGAGAACAGAGAAATATGGCTGTGCAAATAAAAGATACATCTAAAACTACCTATCTGCATAAATAGAAAATAGATAATACATGTACATGACATTGTATGATTAAAAAAAGGTTTAAAAACTATCCTCATTATATGATATCAAGGTTGAGACTACTAGCTGCAGTTCAAGGTCATAACTCATTTGATTGTTTAACAGCATAAAACTTGAAACAGAAAAGTAGGATGTTGACATGAGAAGGTCACTTTTAGATTATTAGTACATATTTGACATTTTTAGGCTTCATAGCGGGGTATTCATATCATTTTTTCTACCAAAACTACAAAACATACTAGTTTTGGTGAAAAGTCAGCTGTTAATTGCCCTACTGTCTAGTGTAAACTGATTCTGACAGTGACAAAAAGAAAACAATTCTCCCTCTAACATCACACAAGATTGGCAATAAAAATATTATTGCCATGACGACGATTGAGGGGAACAACAATACAGCTCAAATCAGAAATAGACTTGAACTTCCCTGTCGCACTATCCCTGGCACAATATACGAGGTCTGCCAGTAACCTAAACCTACAGCTGAACACTACAGTGTGTAGTGGAGAATAAAAAATAAGGAAGAACCAACTGTTTTCAGCACTTCCGTCCTTGAATGACTTTCTTGCACCTAACTCACATGGCTGTCCTACTTCGTAACATTCCAGTCCTTGGATACACTGGTGGGGCCTATAATGTCGAAAAAATGTCTATCGGACAGAAGACCCTCCAGAGACATTCTGACTTTTTCCGGATATTTTCGAGACATTCTCCAAGAATGTATTTTTTAGGGTTCTAGAATGTCTTTACAGGGTCCTTTTGGGAGGGCGTGTGTGTTGTGTTTTCCATTGTTCAGAAAAATGTCTTCAAGATGTCTGGAGAAAAGCTGTGAAAACTCGCATGTTTACGAAAATCACGCCCCCGTTTGTCAACTGAATGCGCTTCGAGCGGCCCGCCTGACTGACCAGTCAAGGTGGAGGGGCGGTAATTTATTAGCTGGTCACCGCGCACCGCGAGAGACGTTCCTTGGCGATCAGTGTCCCCGCCCGGCACCGAGCGATCTGCCCTCATTTCAAAACATGTGCGCGATCTGAAATACAAACCACCAGGACTTTCCTTCGAGCTTTCTTCACTGTACGCTGCGGTAGCAAGGAAGTTGAAAAGGGGCCTATTTTTGTCTTCTAAATGTTCGCAATCGCAATCGTTTTCAATTTGTAAGAAAACTGTTTGAAAACTATTAAAGAAAACAATTCGTAAATACTAAATTGTTCAAAACCTGTTCAGAAACCAGGTGTTTTTTTACGATCGAACAAAAATTTGTATATTCGCTCCATGATTTACGCATTCAAGTCAAAGTGACCTTTTGTCTGGTCTGACCGGATTTCTTATTTTGGCTTGCGATCCGAAGAAGAAGAAAATCAGCCGTCGTCGTATTTGCATATTGGAGACAATGGGGTCCACAGTTTTGACAATGCATGACAATGACCAAAGAAGATAGATGTCACAACAAGACAATTTCACAGACTTCTGTCATTTTATACATGACCTTGCGGTTAATACGAAGATCTATATATTGTACTAACCTCCTTGATTATACCGACATTTTCAAACCAAACTTCGAAAAAATCGCGTGCTTATTTTTCTTCTCAAATATCTTATTAAACAGAGCCAAGATTACAAGTACAATACACATCTCTGTCTGTCTCTAGATTTGCGTCTAGAAATGAACAAAGGCAGTTTCAAGTGTGGAACAAACGCCGAATCCAGATCCATTGTTTCGAGCTTGAAGAAAGCTAGTATGTCTACAAAAAACGCCTAAAACAGACACATCCTTTATGGTCTTTACAGTATCACAAGTTGATAATTTTAGTTCATATTTTCAAGTCCAAAGGGCCCCAGATTGATAAATAGTACATGTATTACAGTAGTTGCATCTGGTAACTCTCGTATGTTTCATTTTGTTTTTCAGGTACACGTTTGGAGAAAAGCTATTCATGCCGTTTGGTGTTATCCTTAGGATTACCAGTATCATTTTGTTTTGGTCAAGTTCTGTTTGTTCTGGTTTTTCTTTTTACGTTTGACTCGGGAGTTTGTTTGACTTAACTTTTGCTAACAACTTACTAACACATGTTACGTTCGTATGTACGTACTTACTACAAGCCCAAGATGTATTTGGGAACACGTTTTGATGTTTGAATATTAAACAATACATATCTAATTTATACACACACTAACATCTAGCATATATCATATAGATAAATCTGGAGAATATTTACAAAACACAACAAAATTTCCATCCCGAAACTTACAGTAACGAACGATGGTTTTGATACTCTTCAACACACATCTATAAGAACTAAGGTAAGTCACCTATTGGATTGAGCTGGATCGGACAACGATTCTACTACAGGCCTTGTGATGAACAGAAAAAGCAAACTGCGGATTTTGTATGAAACTAAGGTATGGCTTGACATAGGAAACTTTCTGAATCATCAGAATTTATGTGATTAGTTCAAAATACTAGTTGGTAGACCCAGCCCTCAGCCTCCAGTCGTCGACTACTTTTCACAGTCCACAATAGCTGAATTAGGAATATGTTGCAATCTCGAATTGGAATAAACGGAATTTAAAACTAATCCATATTTGCATGATGTTATGAACAAAACGTACAAGGCATAAGCATGAAGAACCAAACAAATGACCCAGTTCACAGTTCCACGCCAATCATCACGGTGTTTACGTTGACGACGTGAGGGTACCGGCCCAGCTGCGTGCACCGGCCCTCTCTTGACAGCGGCCCCAGTAGAAAGTCGGAAACTTGGATATTTTCTATGGCATTAAAAATTTGTTCAAAAGTAACATAGAGTGCGAAGTCGACTGACAAATTCGACACTATGTTTTTGGACTGAATAACTCCAAGTGGAAAGCAAGATATTTGTAAATGCTATGCCGCAAATGGGAACAAACTTCACCCATTTAATTTGGCTATTGCTAAAGGGTAAAACAAACATCCTGTACATTCATTCATTATATCAATTGAACAGAACAATTCGATGAACAGGGAGAACAGTGTTAGTAAAAACAATGACGTTATTATAACGTCCTTAGTAAAAACAAGACGGTCATAATGTAGTGTTAGGACTACCCCCACCATCAAACTACTTGTAGAACCTGAAGGACGTTATATCACGTCCTTGGTAGAATTCAATGACGTAAACACTTCGGCAGAACTTCGGTAGAACTCTGCTGGCTGTTACATGGAGAATAATTTGCCAGGCCGGGAGTTTTGCTACGAGAGGAGTTGGTCGGCCGCACAGCTCCAGAGGGGAATACATTATCCTTAATAGCGGGGACTGACTCCCCTGGCCAACTTTCTGGGTTGTTTTCTCAGAATTCTACGATCCCCGTACCCACGTCGGGTGGGCCTGGCGGAGGCTAGACACGAGTCGGCTTGCAGCATTCTTCCTTGTGCACTTCTATTCTACGCACCTGTATGTATAAAAGCGTAAATAAAAGCTGTTAATACTCCGTCACAAATGTATATTACGATGTTATACAAAAACATAGTACATGTAGTATTTTCAAGTATGTTATTCAATGAGTGCTATCGATAACAAAAGAAAACGTGATGCACAATAAACTCGCTACACTTTGCTTTCAAACGACCTTTGTTTTCCTCAGCGCGCGCTGTTAGCGTCTTCAACTTACACACAAAACAGTACATAAACATATAACCTCATTAATTCTAGTACTTCAGTTCAGTTCAGTTCAGTCTTCATCTGCATGGTTTCAACCTATCTGGAGCGTTTCTGAGTTGAAACACGCAGATTAATAAGAAAGGAGGACGTAGAAAAGATAGCAAATCGTTCGTCTTGTGCCCAAATCTTTTTCCACATGTACAGCTAAAACCGGTCACAGTCATAGAAATAGATAAAACATATTTATTAAAAGCAAAAGAAGAGCTGAAATCTAAGTATGTTGTAAGGTTAATTTCGTGTGGCACTTTGTCGCTAAAACGGTATTTCTAACCAACAACTTTCACTCAAGGAGGCCCCGGGTCCTTTTTCAACCTCATTGGTTCACCACACTCTGTTTTCCCGCCGGTTTTTGATCGCAGACCGGCCTTTCGCGGGCCCATAAATCAATTTTGACAGGGAGGCGGGGCATGTTCGGTTGATCTTGCCGCTTCCCACGGTTCTCCAGGAGAAGATGACGTCTACACAATCCTCCCGAGTGTTCCAACTTCCAAATATGGGAATTGTCGGAAATCTGAGGCAGATCGGTTTTTCCTCGGACTGCCGACGATTGGGTCGGGGAAAATCGGAGCGGTGACGTCATGCCTAAGCTCATTTGCATAGCAAGCCGTCCTGAAGGGTAAACAAATGATGAATCGCAGCGCTGCGTGCGTGGTCCAAGCGGGACTTCCCTGTTTTATCTGCCGCGTTTTCGGTTGATTTTTATTTGTTTACGTCGACAGGCGGGCGTAATATTAATGTTTCGTTAGCCTGGTGAACAATAAAATGTAACGTAACATCAACAAAATCCACTCATATTTTCATAACGAAATTTATAGTTCACGGCTATCATTAGTATCAAACGTAAGTCACTTTCACCGTTAACGTCACGGTATCCGATGTTTATGCCTGACCAAGTGATAAAGTAATTCTTCACCTTGTCCCAACGACGATCAAAGTTGGCCGAGGATTTTTTTTACCATAAGTTACTGGACAGGTAAGGGTTTTACCGCGGCATTAGCATTGGTTACGCGATCTCTAGCCGTCGCAGTTCGGGGACGGGCAGTCCGGCGGGCCGCGGCATTACGGCATCACTGGGCGCTTGGGGGCAGGCACAAAGCAAGAAGTACTTGTCTTTCACAGGCAATTCAGAGGGAGGGGAGCAATTAATTATCAGAAAGACGCTAACGACTTAATGAGTACTTATTGTTCTAAATAATAGATGGTCTCCGAGGGGAGTCCCTACCTTACGTGTCGAGGGAAGATGTAAACAAAATGTCTTTCACGGGTTAAAAATATGTAATTGAGTTTTTAAAATGTCTCCTTCGGGTTCTCCCGTTTTGGAATGTCTTTGGAGGGTCTTCTGTCCGATAGACATTTTTTCGACATTATAGGCCCCACCAGTGATAGTATAATAAGGCCTTAAACAATTATATTTGGCTCTGAATATGATAACCATTTGGATGCCATCATTCAAGATCATGGCCTCTATATGAAGTATTTCCTGTCTGCCTGTGGCGTATGGCTTGAACAAGCTCTAGAAAAGAAAATGTATCCTTCATAACATAACATAACAACCAAGGCAACGTGATCCATTGTACAGAGTTTCCCTGTCTACCACTTAAGTTTCAAAGGACAAATTCCTCCAGGGACCCAGTGTGACCTACATTCCACCATTGCATACCAGAGATACATCTGGAACAGATTGGGGGGGGGGGTGCATACCCAGCATACTGCATTCCTGTGGAAAAATTCCTGTGCAATTCCTAGAATTTTTGCAGACTGAATGCAATATATACCATTTGACGACTCCCCTGAGGCGTCGTCAAAAACCCAATCAATCGTTCGCATGCATCATTTGTTGATGCGTGGCGGCTACAGACAGTTCTCACCACGTTGTTCTGCACTAGGCGTAGACAGTCCAGTCGGATCTGGGGACCCCCAGCTCCTGGAGTGTGTTGAAGACCTGGTCTTCCCATCTCCCTCTTGGGCGGCCTCTAGGACGTTTCCATGATGGATCAGGATCTGATGTTGTCAGTTTGATCACCTCTTGTGTGGGGGTTGCTCTGGCCACATGTCCTAAGAAAGTCAGCCGTTGTTTGGCGATTCTGGCACTGAGTGGCACCTGTTTTGTTGTAAGGCGGATAGATTCGTTGGAGATGAAGCCTTCATGCCAACGTATGCCCTCTATCCTTCTGAGGCGTCCAGTTTTTGTGCTAGAGACAAAACCCACACATAATAGAAAAGGTGGAATCTTTCCTCTCCTCTTACACTGTCTTCGAAAAGAAGTCGAACCCAATAACCCAGAATTCTAGAATTTGCTAATTTGACTATAGTAGACACTTGCAATATTGTACACTGTATTGCACCTGTTCATGTTACCTGCAATTAGCCCACGGGCAAGAATTTGCAATAGTATACTGTAAATGTATTTCAGTTTGCAGGGCTTTAATTTCGCGGCAGCGGGAAAATGGAGTGTTCATGGTGGTTTTGAATTCGCGGTAGTGCCGTCCTGCCAACTTATTTACAGTACTGTACTGTAATTGCATACTGTATTATGAATATGTTTTAAGTGGTTTTAAGTTTAAGGTTCAGCGGCCACTGTGAAAACCGTGAATGTATAAAACCAACGCGAAAGTTTCTGCATTTCCAGTATCTAAAGTTTCTATAAAAATTGTACACAAACTCAGGCACATGTTGGAGTAGATCTAGAGCCAGCTTGGCCAGGTAAAGACATGCACCTGCCATGTGTAATTATGTGTAAACAAGAGACACTCCTGCCATGTGTAATTATGTGTAAACAAGAAACACACCTGCCATGTGTAATCATGTGTAAACAAGAGACAGACCTGCCATTCATCAGTGAATATTAATCAAAACTGTGGCTTTATATAGGGCTGACCTTTTTGTGTGAACCGTTTATTTATTCATGAGAAGCCCAACAAAGCCGTGGAGGGGCAGCAAAATGGCAGCCGTATCGTCAAGACTTGGGGAGCTATTCCACGAAGAACTGACCTGCAGCATCTGTCTGGAGCTGTTCACCAGGCCCAAGGTGCTGCCCTGTCAGCACACCTTCTGTCAGGACTGTCTGCAGGACCTTATGATAGCTAAAAAATACCGGAGATGTCCAAACTGTCGTCGGCAGGTCAGGCTGCCAGGTAAGGGGGTGGCAGGTTTGCCAGACAATCTCATGGCAGCAAATATGTGTGAGGGACTGCAAAACCAGGCCACACTGTCAGGGGAAACAAGGGAACAACTCCAGGCTGGAAACAGGTGCAGCTTTCACCCCTCTGAAGAAGTTACACTCTACTGTAAACAGTGCAATGTGCCAGTTTGTAATGAGTGTTTGGATGAAATGCACAGCGATCATGAAACAATAAGCTTGAAAAAAGCCTCCAGGGAAAGGAAGGCACTGGTTGAAGTTCTCATCACCGAGGGGCGGAACATCTCAGAAGTCTACAGTGGTTTTCTCAAAAGTCTGAGGGAGAAGGAAAAGTCCCTGGATAAACAGAAGCAAGAGGCAGTTAACAGCATCATTCAGGCCTACCACCAATTTCAGAGAGGTGATTTGAAGAGAGACTATGTTTTATTTGTAGACGGATTAAAATACAAGAGAAAGAAAGAAGCATTGCAAGAGGAAAGGGACAGAGTGTTGGCAGATGTGGATGAACTGTCTGCTGCCTGTGATCGAGCAGAACAAGAACTGCAGCATGTATGGACTGATTTTCTTTATCAGGAAACCATTTTGGCAGAGTTGGTAGAAAAGCACAGAGGAAAACTCCAGAAAGCAGCACTTGAACAACGTCAGCTTGTAGCTGCTCTCTTCCAGCCCCCAGACACCCAAGTGCTGCCTATGGTAACTGTTGCAGCGATTCTTTTGGTTGCAATCGGAGTCTTATTATACAGTCAACTGACATTCCAGCCTCACCCAAAAACAACACCTTTTGGTGGAGAGGGATCTGGAATAGGGCAGCTCCATTTCCCAGTTGGTGTTGCAGTGTCAGATCAAGGGGAGATCTTTGTGGCAGACAGGGGGAACCAGAGGATCCAAGTCTTCACCCAGCAAGGAACATTTGTGAGACAGTTCCCAACAGTCACGTTGTGTGATGAGAAGATGACACCAGATGATGTCACACTGGACGGAGAGGGGAACCTGTGGGTGGTGGGTACACATCTAGGGTTCTCTAACTTTGCTGTACAGTACAACAAACAGGGCAGGGTGCTGAGGAAGTTTAACCTACAGAAGACTGGGTTTGCCCGAGGAGTTGCTGTGGACACCAGGAGGAACCACATCCTCATCACACAAACCACAGGTGTATGGGACAATAGACATGGTGAAGTGTTGGTGTTCAGCCCAGATGGGACACTTGTGAGAACGGTGGGCCGAAAGCAGGGGATGAATCATCCATGGTACATCACTGTGGATGGGGAGGGGAACATTCTTGTGTCAGACTCGCGCAATAACTGTGTCTATGTGTACAACAAGGATGGACAGTTTCTATTTCAGTTTGGAGATGAGGGAACACAGGGAAGTGCTGAAGGTCAGCTGCTCTATCCCCGTGGCATCTGTACAGACAGGGCAGGTAACATCATCGTGGCAGACTGGGGAAACAGCCGTGTGGAGATGTTTGACAAGACAGGCAGATTCATCAAACACATCGCTACAGACACTTCATTACTAATAAAGGTAGTGTTAAACTTAAAGTCAAGGGATCCATGGGGTGTTGCCATAGGACCACAGGGACAGCTTGTGATGACTGTGGTTTCTGAGAACGCCACCCACATTATCCCCTCCTACTGAACAGCAAAACAACACCAATTGCTGATAAAACTTCTTGGATTGGAAAAAAACTTGCCCAATCGAAGTATGATGGAAAATATGCTATATGTGTTTAGCAGTTTGATACTGTAGCTGTTAGAGCTAGGTTCCGGTAAGCGATTTGCAGAGAATCGAACGGGGTGAGACTGTTCACGCAGTGAAGGAAATCGCGCGGGTTCGATTCTCTTCACTTGGATGCGGAGCGCGCACGGCGATGGTGAGCCTACACTATCGTGCGAGGCTATTCCCCTGGTGATGAAAGGCGCACGAGCGCGATTCTCATCACTTGAAGGCGGAGCGCGCACGGCGATCGTGAGCCAATACTACCGGCCTACTAGACAACTTAAACGTTTGAATACTAGTATCTTCACTTCAAGGCGTCGTGCGAACGCCCGTCATTTGGAAAGACGTTGGGTACGGGTGCAGACACATTTTTGACAGCGATACTTGTCGATAACATATAGTAAGACTCACTCTGAATTACTTCTCATTTCTGAGTTGGAATTTAACCCTTCGCCGAGAATGTACTAACGTTACTAATCAAAAGTCGGCAACAAAACAGAGACAAATAGTTCACGTAACACCAACATTGTTTTTTTATTATTTCCTACTAAAACCTTCTACATAACCGCCTTACATACCACTGCAAATTCATAACGTTACATGAAATATATACAAATACATCATACCTATCCTGTGTATTCAGTTTCTAACTACATAGTAGAACTAGAAGTTATGTTAGTTAAGCCAACAGAACTTGAACAGATACGCAGAGATTAGAATCTCAGAGTATGGCTGCGTCGGTCGACTGCCCGACGACCAGGAACGTCCGATGGCGACGCTCCGACCCAAGAGCTCCGCCAGGAACGGGAACTTCATGCCGAGTTGCACCCTTGAAATCCCTTGACGACCAGCCAGCGGATGGAACCCAAATTCCTAGCTACCGATATACTACTACCGATGTAGCTATACAGCTAGCGATGATTAACTAAGGGATATCAACTTATCTACAAATAGTAACTGAAAGTAGCCGGTAAAAATTGGAAAGGTCTATTATTATAGCGGATAAACGTCTCACATGGGTGATCGTTCTGGTTAAGTTTATTGAAGGAAACAAAGTGACAATTTAAATATTTCATACGGTTGTTAGATGTTGCTACATATTCAAGGAAGCTGGTCAATTTACTTATATTTTGTAAAAAGTTTATTTGATATATCTTGATACGCTTCTCCCCTGCTATTATAATTAGAACGTCCCCTAAATCGTGGGAATCCCCAGTACAGAAGTTCGCTACATGGAAGTTGTATTGGGTGGCGGTCCTTTGATCGAGTATCATATGTGCCGGGCCGACGTCAATCAATTTTGAAAGCACAACTGCGTGTCATACAATGCATGATGGTATAGCATCAGTTGTCGGTAGAAAGAAATATTTGTGTGCCTTGTAGTAAATGTACCAAACATTAGTGTCTCTCCCTTTAAACTGGTGCATGGGTAATGTTTTGTAAGAAAAGTGGTGAGAATGGGTATCAGTCTAAAATATACACTTTGAAGGGATAGTCGATATCGACGGCGTGGGACGGACAGGATGCCCACGAAAGTGCGTGCGTCGCCCGTCTGAAAAAGGGGCATTAATGAATCACATGTACCGGTATCATTTCTATATGTTCTTTACTGCGCTGTATATAAACGAGACTGATATGATTATGTGTAATCACTTGGAAAAGTAAATAAAATATAATACACACATGCGGTTTCATACATGTACATCGTCTGAAGGAAAATGTAACAGGAAATCGCATGTGGGAGAAACGTCCACAAAGACGGGAAAAGACATGATAGATCTATAGGAAATGATGACAGGAAATATATGTCAGGAAACTTCTAGAAAATGTTTCCAGGGTACTTATTATTAGCATTGGGTACTTTGATAGACTTTGAGACTTTAAATGTACTTAGCTTTAATATGCACTACCACTAAGGAAGATATTTATACAAAGACAAAATAGATTAGAATGAAAGTTTCCGTAACAAACTGACCGGACCCGTTCACAAATCGGCTACGTATGAAATTTCAAACATAACAGTAGTCGTTGGGATTGTCATACTTTATAGGACTACACAGCTAGCCGACTCGGTGGCCCGATAAGGTCAATGCCACCGTGCCCCGCTCAGAGCGCACCGAGACGCCGGCGCTATAAAATACCTGCAAAGAAAAAAGTTAAAGTTTTAAGTCATGAATCGACTAGAGCTTCCAGATCAATAAGATTGCTACTTAGTAAACTTCATACGTCGGTAGGTATGGTCAAGAAGGTTATATAAGCATAACCTACTTGGTATGGCATTTTCGCCTGAGCGACAGCCAGGCAACTTTTAACAGGGAATATCCATATCCACAGCTGAAGATTTCACATTAAAAACACGATTTCCTGCGAAGTTTCCTGCCACGCCTGGTGCATGATGGTATAGCTTGGGTGGGAAAATCCGCCATTTTCCTTGTTTTGTAAACGCTACGTCGCAGCGTAAGTGAGCAAACCCGCTGTTGTGTTACTGGAATATGGGCAATGTTTGGCGAGGAATATAATTATGCGTATCTATAGATAATATACGCCCATGAAAGAACATTGGACAATTCATTTTATTTTTCAATTCGACTTTTATGTCCACGAACCAGACCGGAAGCGTCACTCAAAAACTAGTATACGATCTCAGAGTCAAAATACGTATAGGTAAGCTTCGAGTATTTCAAATATACAGAAACAGAGCATCTTCATGAAGACCAAGAAGCTTAGTAACGTAATATGGTTCATAATGTCTTTTAGTTTTTAGGATTGTCATGCTTTGACTACAGCGAAACGACTCTGGTGGACTGACGGTCGGGGCCGACAAGGTCACAGCGGCTCCGCTCAGTGAGCGCACCAAAGTTCGCCGACGCTATGAAAATATATGCCTAGCAAAGTGAAAATTATAGTCATAAGATCGACTAGAGCTCCAATGTCGTTAAAAGTGTTCTACGAGCCCAATCTACACAAATGATGTACTGAGTAAATGTATATGTGGTGCCTAAACTAGGGGATGAGTTGTCCTGATTGACTGGGGACGAATTGTATCAGGTGCCGAGTTGTCCTGATACCGCCGTGCGCGCTCCGCCTTCAAGTGATGAGAATCGCGCTCGTGCGTGTTTCATCACCAGGGGAATCGTTTCGCACGGTAGTACAGGCCCACCATTGCCGTGCGCGCTCCGCATCCAAGTGAAGAGAATCGAACCCGCGCGATTTCCTTCACTGCGTGAACAGTCTCACCCCGTTCGATTCTCTGCAAATCGCTTACCTGTTCTTACCTGGCTGTTACAGTAGTTTAGAACTTCTAGTTGCAGAAATGTGATCATGCAGTCACGGCACAAATTTCTTCATCAACAGAATTAAAATAAATGTAATCTAAAAGTATCCATCTTTGTGTATGTCTAATGTATTCTGTTTATTGCTGAGATTGTTCTTAGAAGGTTGAGTTACACTGTGAGAAATATGACCTTCAGTTGGAACTGCAATTCAAGGTCATTATTCATTTGGCTGTGAAGTAGAAGCAGGGAATGATGGGACAATGACCCATAAATGGTGCTTTTAGATTAGTCCAGGGGAAAACAAACATTTGTAGTGTCTGATTTTTGCCTAACATGACATAGTGGGTCTACCATATCATTTAGTTAATGTCCAAATGGTGCATAGGGACTACTAGCATCCATCTCTGTTTCTGTAGCCCTGAGCCACACATAGTCGGCGATCGCCCCGTTCATCTCAGGCATTTTCTGACAATTTCTTCATTCCAGGGCCATATGTAGGTTATTCTTTGCCCAAACATAGCGACTTGCCATGTTTACTCATCGAAACATACTGTATTTCAGTAGATTACACACTCCTTCATGTGGTTTCCTCTGGATTCTGGTATTAAGGCTGACCGCACATGTATGGCTTTGTGCAATCACGACAGCAGGGGGCTAGTCCACTAATAGTGGTGACACTGTGTTCAACTCCCATACTCTTTTCCAAATGCTGAATGCTAAGCAGAAAAGGCAGCATGTATGGTTTTTAAAATCTTTCGTATGACACGGCCGGGGATCAAACTCGCGACCTACCAACTGCAAGCCAAACACTCTACTCACTCGACCATTGCGTCAGTACCCACCACTAAAGTTAAAGTTGCCCGTACATCAGTAACAGATGCGCCGCACCATCACACCGCACCATCGCACATGTGGGGGTTCTTTAACGTGCATGGGGTGTGGATCTCCCCATACATGGGACCTCCATTTAACGTCCTATCTGAGGGACGGCCCTAGCCGAAGCTAGGTACTCATTTTCACCTGAGTATAGTGAGGAAAGCCGTGTAAAGTGCCTTTCCCAAGGGCACAAAATCGGGGACACGCAGTCGGATTTGAACCCGCGACCTTTCGGTCACAAGGCATAAATGCCGCCGCTGTGCCACGCAACTTCACGCGTATACCACGCGTCTTCAGAATCAGGAAAATAAAGGATGTTGACCAGGAGAACTTTTAAAGTAGTCCATAGTTAACATTTTAAGACTTCATAGTTGGGTTTTAACATAATTTTTTAATCAAAACTGCACAATACCAGGCCGTCTGGTGGCTATTCCGCCTACTCGCCTGGTACCAGCACACAAGAGTACCCGTGCCATCCACTCGCGTAAGTACAGAACTCTACGATGCAGGTGTGACACTGCAAAGTATGCCTTTTACGCTTGGACAATTCCCGAGTGGAACTGCATGACTCTCTGTCCACATTGTCGACAGCCCCTCACTGGACACATTCAAGAGCAGGTTGCTGTCATTGCACATCTGCGTGATATTTCTTCTAGGAAGTTTGCAGACTATGGACTAGAACTAGAAATTGTTACTAGAACATACCAGTCTGGCAGAAAGTCAGCTGTGTATACAGTGTAAACAATGTTGGAGCAGTGGCAGCTGAGGTAAGAACATGGACCACCACACTCAGCTACACCAAGGACATTCCTTCAGACTGGATACTACAGACATTCTTGACCGCGAACCACGGTGGTACGAACGGGGTGTCAAGGCTTAGCCATCTACGAGCGGATCTACAACCCCACCTTAAACCGGAAGGGAGGACTGCGCGTAGAACTTTCCAATACATGGGACCCCGCCTCAAACCACAAAGGACATTAGTTTTTTCCTATGGTATTGTCTGACCATAGGAACTATCCTAACATGATTTACATTTGTGTAACCTTTTGCATATGATCGTAACGATTTAGTGGTTAAACCAGTTTTTCTAGTTAGCTGTACTGGTATTGAATTGTTCTGACTAGTTCATTCTGCTTTTGCTGAAGAAGAGTGATGGATGTCACTCGAAACGTCCGGAAGTAAATATCCGTTTTTTATCCAGTTGTAGAGATTGAATTGTATTTGAATATGGACCTTCTCTGCATGTGTTATCATGTGTAAACAATTTATGGACACACCTGACATTCATCGGTGCATGATAAAAACTGTGGCTTTACAAGGCTGACGTTTTTGTTTGCACCTTTATTTATTCATGAGAAGCCCAATAAAGCTTGGGAGGGGCAGCAAAATGGCAGCCGTCTCGCCAAGACTTGGGGAGTTATTCCACGAAGAACTGACCTGCAGCATCTGCCTGGAGCTGTTCACCAGGCCCAAGGTGCTGCCCTGTCAGCACACCTTCTGTCAGGACTGTCTGCAGGACCTTATGATAGCTAAAAAATACCGGAAATGTCCAAACTGTCGTCGGAAGGTCAGGCTGCCAGGTAAGGGGGTGGCAGGTTTGCCAGACAATCTCATGGCGGCAAATATGTGTGAGTGGCTGCGATACCAGGCCACGCTGTCAGGGGAAACAAGGGAACAACCCCAGTCTGGAAACAGGTGCAGCTTTCACCCTTCTGAAGAAGTCAAGCTCTACTGTAAACAGTGCAACGTGCCAGTTTGTAATGAGTGTTTGGATGAGGCACACAGCGATCATGAAACAATAAGCTTGAAAAAAGCCTCCAGGGAAAGGAAGGCAGTGGTTGAAGTTCTTCTCACTGAGGGAAGGAACATCTCAGAAGCCTACTTTGCTTTTCTCAAAAGTCTGAGGGAGAAGGAAAAGTCACTGGATGAACAGAAGCAAGAGTCAGACAACAGCATCATTCAGGCCTACAGCAGAGAAGTGCAGAAAGCTGCTGAAAAGAAAGACTATGTTTTATTCGTAGATGGCGTTAAATACAAGAGAAAGAAAGAAGCATTGCAAGATAAAATGGACAGACTGCAGGCAGTTCAGGCTGAGCTCTCTGCTGCCTGTGATGCAGCAGAACAAGAACTGCAGCAGGGAGGGCTGCCATCGCGCAGTCAGGAAACCGTTTTAACCGAGGTGGTAGAAAAGTACCGACTTGAAAGAAAACTCCAAAAATCAGTACCTGCACAACCCCAGTCACTAAATATGGTAACTGTTGCAGGAATTTTCTTGTTGGTAAGTCTTATTATGCAGCCAATTGTACATGCTGGCGGTCCAACCTCTCCTAAAGCCAATAACTTTTGGTGGAGAGGGATCAGGAACAGGACAGTTTGAGGATCCAGTCAGTGTTGCTATTTCAGAAGAAGGGGAGATCTTTGTGGCAGACTTTGGGAACCACAGAATCCAAGTCTTCACCCTGCAGGGGACATCTGTCCGACAGTTCCCAACAGTCGTGTCAGGTGGACAGAAGATGTACCCAAATGAAATAGCTACAGACAGGGAGGGGAACCTGTGGGTGGTGGGGTTCACAAAGTCTGCTGAGTTTGCTGTGCAGTACAACAAACAGGGCAAGGTGCTGAGGAAGTTTGACTTACGTAAGACCAAGTGGGACAGAGGAGTTGCCGTGGACACCAGGAGGAACCACATCCTCATCACACAAACCACAGGAGATGAAGATAATGAGCATGGTGAAGTGTTGGTGTTCAGGCCGGATGGGACACTAGTGAGAACTGTGGGTCTGATGCAGGGGATGAAGCGTCCAGGTTACATCACTGTGGACGGGGAAGGGAACATTCTTGTGTCAGACTTTAAGAGTCACTATGTCTTTGTGTACAACGAGGACGGACAGTTTCTGTTCCAGTTTGGAGGTTGGGGAAGTGGTGAAGGTCAGTTTAAGACTCCCAATGGCATCTGTACAGACAGGGCAGGTAACATCATCGTGGTAGACAGTATGAACCATCGTGTGGAGATGTTTGACAAGACAGGCAGATTCCTCAAACACGTTGCTACATACGTAATGTTGAGGCCATGGGGCGTTGCCATGGCAGCACAGGGACAGCTGGTGGTGACCGAGGTGGAAAATAACACTGTCCGCATTATCCCCTCCTACTGACAACACAAGACCAATTCCTAACAAAACTGGTTGGGTTAGTGTAAAGATAGATCCCCAGTTGCGTTGTACCTGGTTAACAAGTCAAGTCAAAACAACAGCCCAAATTACTATATCACATCACACGAAGGTTTACTTGTATGGGTGTACTTGTATATATTGGCTCTTTTGAGCTCAACTGAAGGGACTCACCCAATTGTTTACAAGATCAGTAAGTATGAATTTTATATATAAATAGTATAAAAGTTGACACTGTGTTTAGGTGTAGTCCTGTTTAGGTGTAGTCATACGAGTAGGTTAGTTGTTTTTAAGACTTGTACTGTATATAACATTATATACATTATATATACAATTTTCATTCAGTTTTGTTCTACAGATTGTATTAGATAGAAGTTGACTTGTTGGATTTTCCATACTTCTTCGTCACAGGTCATTTGGCTGTTGTTTGTGATGAGCAGAAGCAGGGAAGAATGGGACATTGACCAATGATTGGCCTTTTGTTCAGTCCAGTGGAAACATTTGTAAGGCCTGATTTTTGCCTAACCTTTGCAGTGCCCGAAATCCTTTTTTGAGCCAGGTTGTCCAAGTGGCAACCTGAGTCAAAAGCCAGGTTGTGCCATCAACATTTCAGGTTGCCCCACTTTCAAGTTGCTACTTTCTTCAAATCAGCTACTTATCCCTTATCCTTTCTTCTAGTTGTATGTAACTATGTAATATGTTTTATGTTATCAAAAAATAAATACAAAAGCTTATACACATAGGTGGGGGAAAAGCAGTGTTCCAACTGCAAAATTTCAGGTTGCACAGTGTGCAACCTGGGTTTAAGATCAAGTTGCGCCAAGCAAAATGAGGTTGCATTTTCAAGTGGGCAAGTAGGTATTTCGAGCCCTGCCTTTGACATACAAATGTAGTGGGGCTACCACAGTTAAAGTCCTCCCCACAGCTGGCACTGCTCTTGTATATATACTAGAGCAGTGCCAGCTGTGCCAGGTGTAGTAGACTGGAATCTGCTCTAAAACAGGTGTGAAAAAAGCCAGGAGAAACATGTTTTGTTGCATTGTGTTGGCGTAATGTTTATCCGGGTGTTTAAATTTGACCCAGAGGTCCTGGGTTTGTATCTCTGGGTTTGAACCACCGATGTTGTGCCCTTGGGAAAGGCACTTAACACGACTTTCTTCACTTCACTCATTACATGTGTAAATGAGTACCTAAGCTTCAGGAATTAGGGACATCGCTCAGATAGGGCGTTAATTGGAGATCACATGTTTGAGGAGAGTCACACCTACAGCTGTTTACTGGACATTGGTGCCAGTCTATACTAAAGCTGGCCATTCCAGAGTTGGACAAGTTTTCTAAAATTGACTTGTCCTATCGGGCAAGTACTTGAAAAATTTACTTGCCCGAACCAACTTTTCACTTGCCCGAAATTTAAATGACATTTTTCTACGTATTTTCATGGCCTTCAATGGAATTCTTGTTGGCTTTATTTTCTGTGTTAACCAATGCTAGATGTCATGACTGTGAAAAGTACATCAAAATCTCACTCAATGGAGAAAAGCTAACTTGCCCGATCGGGCAAGTGGGGTAGGACATGCACTTGCCTGATTGGTATTTTCACTTGCCCGGGACAATAGGGCTAGTGGACTTGTCCAACCCTGTATTCTCTCACATTGCCTGCAGGGCCTGTGGACAGACAACTCGTCAGGCCAGCGTAATTACAGCTGATTTGTGACCCCAAATGCCCCGATTTGAAAGAAAAAAATCTTTGTTGACAAAGTATGAAGACTTTTGTAGGTCTGTAACAATACTACTTACAGTACATTTGAGCATGTAGAATCTGAACCCATCGCACTTATTAAGAAGAGTAGGGGTCAATCCTGCATGGTGTGAGAGGATGATAACAATCTGACTGGATGTGCGGCTTGTGCCTTACCGTAGTTACTGTTACGCCCTCAGGCCATTTCCTAGGTTACACAATAGGTTGGCGAGCGGAAATGTGGTTTATAAGTGGGTTGACTGACCTCACAGACTAACAAAGCAGGAGAAAATGGCGGCCACACCGTCGAGTTTGGGGGAACAAATCTGTGAAGAACTGACCTGCAGCATCTGCCTAGAGCTGTTCACCAGGCCAAAGGTGCTGCCCTGTCAGCATACCTTCTGTCAGGACTGTCTACAGGATATTACAGGGGGTAAACTGTACGTGAAGTGCCCAAACTGTCGTCGGCAGGTCAGGCTGCCGAACCAGGGGGTTGCAGGTTTGCCTGATTGCCATATTGTGGCAAATATGTGCGACAAACTACAACAGCAGTCAACACTAGTACCAAGGGAAGAACGCCAGTCTGGAAACAGGTGCAGCTTTCACCCCTGTGAGGTACTGAAACTTTACTGTAATCAGTGCAACAAACCAGTTTGTACCGAGTGTTTGGATGAAGTGCACAACAGTCACAACACGATAACCCTGAAAAAGGCCTTGAGGGAAAGGAAGGAACCTGTTCAAGAACTCATCACTGAGGGGAGGAACATCTTAGAGGCCTACGTCGGTTTTCTTAAAAATCTGAAGGAGGAAGAAAAAACACTGGACAGGCAGAAACAAGAGACAGACAACAGCATCATTCAGGCCTACCACCAAGAAGTGCAGAAAGTTGCAGAGAATAAAGACCGTCTTCTGTTTCAAGAGGAAGAAAAGTACAAGAAAAAGAAAGAAGCAGTACAAGAGGAAAAGGACAGAGTGTTGGCAGATGTTAGCGAACTGTCTGCTGCCTGTGATCGAGCAGAAAAAAGACTGAAGAAGGGAGGGGTCGAGTTTCTCTGTCAGGAAACCATTCTAACAGAGGTGGTAGGAAAGTACAGAGGAAAACCAGCACCGACTCCTGTACAAATCCTGCCTGCTGTCTTTCAACCCACAAACACCCTAGCTATGGGGACTGTTGCAGGGATTCTCTTGCTTGTAGTGTTAATATACAGCCCGTTGTATGGGTTACATCATGGGCTATATAATAAGACTGCAAGCCAGTCAACGGTTACCATGGATACCTCAGGACCGGTGATGGGACAAGTTATAGTCCAGTCTTTCCCTGAAACAGTAACTTTTGGTGGAGAGGGATCAGGAACGGGACAATTCATTTATCCATGTGGTGTGGTGGTGTCAGAGGAAGGGGATATCTTTGTAGCAGACAGGGGGAACCAGAGAATCCAAGTCTTCACCCAGCAGGGAACATTTGTCCGACAGTTCCCAACAGTCATGTCAGGTGGACAGAAGATGATTCCACACGATATAGCCAGAGATGGGGAGGGGAACCTGTGGGTGGTGGGGAACACAGAGCCTGCTGAGTTTGCTGTGCAGTACAACAAACAGGGCAAGGTGCTGAGGATGTTTGACCTACAGAAGTCATGGCGGTACAGAGGAGTTGCCGTGGACCCCAGGAGGAACCACATCCTCATCACACAAACCACAGGAGATGAAGTCAACGAAGACAACAGTGATGGAGACAATGAGGAGAGCACAGAAGTTTTGGTGTTCAGGCCAGATGGAACACTTGTGAGAACTGTGGGTCAGCAGCAGGGGATGGGGTACCCAGGGCACGTGGCTGTGGACGGGGAAGGGAACATTTTTGTGTCAGACTGGTACAGTTACTGCGTATTTATGTACAACAAGGATGGACAGTTTCTGTTCCGGTTTGGAGCCGAGAAAAATGATAACGGTCACCTATGGCATCCCCGCGGCATCTGTACAGACAGGGCAGGTAACGTCATCCTGGCAGACACTTTGAACCACCGTGTGGTGATGTTTGATCAGACAGGCAGAGCCCTTAAGCGCGTTACCGAGTCTACGGACATGTGGCCGTGGGGTGTAGCCGTGGGGCCACAGGGGCAGCTGGTGGTCACGGACTTTGTCAAAGGTGCTGTCCACATCATCCACTCTTACTGAACAGCAGGGGTCTCAGGGGTGGACAAGTTTTCTAAAATTCAGTAGTCCTATTGGGCAAGTACATAAAATATTCACTGGCCCGTACCAACTATGCACTTACCCGAAATTTAATTGACATTTTTCTTAGTATATATTTTCATTTCCTACAATGGAATTCTTTTATTATTGGCTCAATTTTTCTGTGTTCACCATGTTGCTTGATGCCATGAACAGCAAGGATATCAACAATTTTCTCACTCATGGACAAATCTTCCTTGTCTGTGGGATATTGTCATGAGCTTGCCCGATCGGCACTTTTACAGTTGAAGTTGCCTGGGACTATCAGCTAGACTAGTGGACTTGTTTTGTTTTTTTTGCTGACTCGATGTTTTAATGCATTTGCTTCAGTTCAGAACATGATACCCTCATTCGGAATCATCATATGTTTATTTTTTTATTTTTTTATTTTTTCTTCCTGATTCCGTGTTCGTCACGGCACTTTATTACATGTCACAGAAAGCTGTACAATATGTAGCTTATATCATATTTCTAAGAATACATTTTGATTTGAAAATTTTCAGGATGATTTCTGCATCTTGACATAGTGAATTCGGGGATGACACTGTAGACTTATATTTTACAATGGATAGTTTCGCAACTAGCAGCAGTTCATTGATGTACTAGTGGACTTGTACATTTTTTGTACAACCCTGGGTTGCGTGGCATAACTGCAGGGTGTTTGGCCCAGAAGTCAGAGGTCCTGGGTTCAGAGCCTGTCATGCTACGGACTGTACATGACTTTCCTCACTCCACCCAGGTGTAGAAATGGGTACGTCCTGACAATGGTTAGGGAGGTAAAAGGTGGTAGGACTAGGCGGAGAGGGATTTACACAGTGTCTCCCGAAACTGCACAATTGATAACATTACTCACTGCCTATAGAGCCTCAAAAAAGGCAACAAGACTTCCTTTACCTTACTTTATTGAACGGCAACACAACACCAACAAGGGAATGTTAATCTATAATCTAGGTATCTATAAATTATAATAATTAAAGTAATTAAGTAATTATTAAGCATTCTCTGTTTAGTAAATGTCAGTACTTAATGTACTAAGTCATGCCATGTGATTTTCCAGGTCTACAGATTGTGACATATGGTGTAAATTTGTAACCATTATTGTTTCTGTACGGTAAGCTAATGCTAGTGTTTTTTATGTAACATGTATTGTTCTCTTCCAAGGTTAGCCCTTGGTAATAGCCTATGGCTAGTTGGACAGCTCTAGCTGTTTGTAAACAGCTGACCAAATAAAATAAGTAATTATACCTGTATCTGTATGTCTGTGTTTATTGTTGTTTTCAGAAGATACTGCATAAATGCATTTAAGTTCGCGGGGATTCAATTTTGCAGTAGCGTGAAAAAGGGACTGTCGCGGTGGTTTTAAGTTCGCAATAGCACCATGCACTGTAGTCTCTACTGCAATGGAAAAATGTTCCCGGTGGTTTTAGGTTTGAGGTGAAGTGGCCACCATGAAAACCGCGAACATAAAAACCACCACGAAAGTTTCTGCATTTACAGTTTACAGTAGTATGTTGGACATTTTACGACCTGTTTCTTGCCTTGCAATGGTCTTGTCAATGCTATAGTAATGTACATCATACATACACCAAACTTTTTTATGTTCACCTTCACGGAAGGTAAACATACTGTTTTTGTTCTGTTTTCTATTCTCCAATCAAATAAGGTCAATGACCTGGACCAAACGCCCGTCGCCATGGTCACCAAAGACGCAGACACCCTGTGGTGTTTGGTTACATAATGTAGCAAATGTCTTAGCTTAACCAAGCTCCTTGGCTTAACACAGATCTGGAGGGGCTCAGGTCACTAAATATAAATGTGAAACATAGCAGTAGTCACTGTTAGGCTGTATTATGTGATGGTAAACATTATATATTTGCTTGCAAATGTCACCATTCTAGTTGTGTGATTTTTTTGTGTACTGTAATGATGATGGAATGCTATAATGTCATGTCTATTGTAGGTTGTTGGGACTGTTTGTTTATGGATTTATTAGGACTCATGTCTGCTTCTTATATTCTGTATCTAAATTAAATTTTGTCCTAACATCACCTCTTCTCGCACCTTTCTCAATGAAAAGGGCGTTTTAGTTTTCATGAATAAACAAAGGCTCAAACATTTAACAAACAAATGCATGGCATTGCGGAGGTACATTCAACTGCAATAGACTGTCCTTTAGAGCAGCACAGTAGTGTATGTGAAACACAATCCTACAGGTATGTGTCGGAACAATGCCAATGTTAATGTCAGGTGGAACAGGAAACCTGATGTGTGTAAACAAAGAGTGGGCATTCAGAATGGTCAGCAGAAAAAATAGGACCCTGAAGGGCTCACGTCACGGGTTGGAAAAGGCAACAAAATGGCGGCTGCAGCGTCAACCTTGGGGGAGCACTTCTCAGAAGAGCTGTCCTGCAGCATCTGCCTGGAGCTGTTCACCAGGCCCAAGGTGCTGCCCTGTCAGCACACCTTCTGTCAGGACTGTCTACAGGACCATGCAGGGAAAAAGAAACACCTAAAGTGCCCAAACTGTCGGCAGCAGGTCAAGTTGTCATCCCAGGGGGTCGCAGGTTTGCAGGACAACCACCTGGTTACAAGTCTGTGTGAGAGGCTGCAAAACCAGGATACACTGACAGGGGAAACAAGGGAACAACCCCAGTCTGGAAACAGGTGCAGCTTTCACCCCTCAGAAGAAGCCAAACTCCTCTGTAAGCAGTGCAACGTACCAGTTTGTAGTGAGTGCTTGGACGAAATACACAGTGATCATGCAACATTGAGCCTGAAAAAGGCATCACTGGAAAGGGAGGCACTCATTGCTGAGGGGAAGAACATTTTGGAGAGCTACCATAGTTTCATTCTAAATCTAAAAGAGAAGGAAAAGTCCTTGAATGAACAGAAACAACAAACAGAGAAGGGCATAAACCAGACCTACAAGCAAATGGTACAGAAACTCACAGAGAACAGAGAATATCTTCTGTCTAGAGTTGACAAAAAACACAGGAAAAATAAGCAGGTGTTACAGAAGGAAAGGGACAGACTGTTGGCAGGTAAGAATGAATTGTCTACTGTCTGTGGTCGAGCAGAGAAAGAAAGGCAGAAATGTGCTTTTAGTGAAAGAACTGTTTTGATAGAGGTGGTTGGAAAGCACAGAGGAAAAGCAGCAGCACCAACTCCTGTACAAACCCAGCCTGCTGTGTTTCAGCCCACAGACGACCCAGCGCCAGAATTGGGGGATGTGACGGTCCCTGTAGTAGCAGAAACTAGACATGGAGGTCACCACCAAGCAGAAACGGTTTTAATTCTTCATGGAGAGGGTAGAGAAACAGGAACAATTCATGACTCTTGTGTCAAGCTCAAGCTTGTTTCTGTGTCAGATGAAGGGGAGATCTTTTTAGCAGACTGTGTGAACCAAAAGATCCAAGTCTTCACCCTGCAGGGAACTTTCGTGAGACAGTTCCCAACAGTCGTGTCGGGTGAAGAGAAAATGGGCCCAAATGATGTGGCCACAGACGGGGAGGGGAACCTGTGGGTGGTGGGGGGTACATACTCTGCTGACTATGCAGTGCAGTACAACAAACAGGGCAGGATGCTGAGGAAGATTGATCTACAGTGGGTACACAGGAATAGAGGTATTGCCGTGGACACCAGGAGGAACCACATCCTCATCACACAAGCTACAGGAGATGGGGACAATGAACATGGTGAAGTTTTGGTGTTCAGGCCGGATGGGACACTTGTGAGAACTGTAGGTAGAAGCTGGATGGGATGGTTTAAATCTCTATTCTGGAAGCAGAGGATCCAGATGAAGCAGCCACGGTACATCACTGTCGATGAGGAAGGGACCATTTTCGTGACAGACTGTGACTGTGTCTTTGTGTACAACGGGGACGGACAGTTTCTGTTCCAGTTTGGAGGTTTTGGAAGTGGTGAAGGTCAGCTGTACTGTCCTTCTGGCATCTGTACAGACAGGGCTGGTTACATTGTCGTGGCTGACACTGGAAACAACCGCGTGGAGATGTTTGACAAAACGGGCAGTTTCCTCAAACACATCACTACAGACGTGGAGACACCGTGGGGTGTTGCCATGGCACCACAGGGACAACTGGTGGTGACGAATTGTGATTATCGTAGTAATGTCATCATCCAAGTGCTCTAACTAGTCGCTCGGAAACTGCGAAAGCAATGGTGACAACTTTTTCTTTAGTTCGACATGGACATGACTCGAATGTAAAAATCAGTTGTTGTCTCCGTGAAACAGAGGGTTTGTATTGAATGCCCTTTGAATGTCAGAGTGTTGTTTGTCAGCAACATACTAGTAACTAGAGAACACATACTATTGGATCGATCGTTTTTATATTTAGTATTTGGGTACTACGTATTCATATGACAAAGAAACAGTTCGGTAGGGCACTCTAGCAGTGTGCTTTGGTACTGTAGTGGATCATCTGGTTTTGATATTTTTTGTTCTAGACCTGCTCTGGTCATGATTTTTAGTGCACTAGTAGGTATAGCTGTTAGAAAGGATAATAAGGTGTGTTAATTTTGGCCCCCTAGCGGTTTCTCTAATCTTGGGCAGAAGAGGCCAATTCTGTGTTATATTTTGACAAGGAATAATTCAAGAAGGGGTTGAGGGTTTGTAATGACTCTTGGTATGCAGATACTGGTAGGTTATGTAATGATGTACATGAATGTAGGCTTGTTACACAGACCAGGATGTAATTTGCATAATGTAATAGATACCTGTGGAAATGTTCTAGTTTTTCACGTTTTTTTTTCTTTCAATCAATTTTATTCAATCAGCAGTAGTCAAGTGTACAAAATACCGTGCATGTATAACATCAATATTATAACATCATCATTAATACACATTTTTGCTATGGCCTATGCATTGACTGGAATCAGAGAAGCACATAGTACACATGTACAATGAATAACTGTAGGATGTTGTGTCTTTAAAGTAAAAAAGGATTATCTTAAGTTTATATCTAGACCATCACAGAAATATTGCATACTTTGCTAGAGTTATGTACAGATCTGAATTTTCACCAAGTAAAATAGATTCTATGCTTAAGTCCATATCTAAATCAGAGATTTGTTCCTTAATTCTTTCCCAGTACCCTTGCAGCTGGTTACACTAATGGTGCTGTGAGTAGCTGTGTGATAATTGTGTATGAAACTTTTACTGTCGACTGTTCTGATGATTGTGTCTGATCATGTATTATGTATGCCAAGATGTCAACACTACGTAATCTAAATAAAGGCTCAAACAAAAAATGAACAGTCAGTAAATGTGGTAAATGGGAGTGGACAACTGCGAGTCAACCATACACACTTATGTCAGTCATATTCAGAAAGGAAACTAGAGCCATTTAGAAACTTTATTCGAACCCACACAACGCAGACATGTTTCACTAATGTGGCTTCTTCAGTGATTTATAGACCACCTGTGCATAGTACCCTTGGTGGCGTGACCAATCACAGCTCAGTAATATAAGGTAGTGCAGTCCGCTTTAGGTCTTCATGTACATGTACCTGCACTACATGACCTTACCTTCCTCTTAGAATGACTTCATCTATTGTTTTAGCTATAGAATAGTTCTGTCATAAAGACCAGTTACATTGTTTACAAAGAGGAGAGCCCTTTGTTGTTTCTTACTGAGTGTTGTCTACATCATCCTTGCAGTGTGAAACAGACAGTAAGTGCTAACATCCATGGTGTTCTGGAGGCACAAATCAAGTGCAATAGACTGTCCTTTCTTCAGAGCTGAACACTAGTGTTTGTTTACACAACTGTTGCAGTTAGAACAGTGCCAGCTATGTCAAGTTGAAGGGGAAACCCGATATATGTAACCAAAGAGTTGGTGAAAGGCACGGAGACATTCAGTAAGGGTAGTGGGAACAATATGGCCCTGAAAGGTGACCTCAAAACTTTGGAACACACAACAAAATGGCGGCTGCACCGTCGAGTCTGGGGGAGCAATTCCACGAAGAACTGACCTGCAGCATCTGCCTGGAGCTGTTCACCAGGCCCAAGGTGCTGCCCTGTCAACACACCTTCTGTCAGGACTGTCTACAGGACCATGCAGGGAGGGGAGGGACCTTCCAGTGCCCAAACTGTCGTCAGCAGGTCAGGATGCCACGCAGGGGGGTCACAGGTCTGCCAGATAGCGATATTGTCGCTAGTCTGTGTGAGAGGCTGCAAAACCAGGCTAGGATGTTAGAAGAACCCCAGTCTGGAGTTCAAAACAGGTGCAGCTTTCACCCCTCAGAGGAAGTCAAGCTGTACTGTAATCACTGTAACGTGCCAGTTTGTAATGAGTGTTTGGATGAAGTACACACTGACCATGGAACAATGAGCCTGAAAAAGGCCTCGGAAGAAAGGAAGGCTCCAGTTCAGGAACTTATCACTGAGGGCAGGAACATCTTGGACACGTACTGCTCTTTCCTCAAAAGTCTGAGGGAGAAGGAAAAAACCTTGGATGAACAGAAACAACAGACGGACAACAGGATCTATCAGACCTACAACCAGATGGTGCAGAAACTCACAGAGAACAGAAACCACCTTCTGGCTAGTGTTGAGGCTAAACACAGGAAAAACAAGGAAGCAAAAATACAGACTGAAAGGGACAGAGTGTTGATAGATGTTGGTGAACTGTCTTCTGCTTGTGATCGAGCAGAAAAGAAACTAGAGATTGGAGGGATAGAGTTTCTTAGTCAAGAAACAGTTCTAACAGAGGTGGTAGGAAAATACAGAGGAAAAGCAGCACCAACTCAAACTGTACATGCGGAGATTGCTGTTTTTCAGCCCGCAGACGCGCCAGTGTTGGGACATGTGATGTTCAAGACTCTCCTACCCTCCACATCTAGTAATGTACAAAAGGCACAGACAATAACACTTGGAGTGGAAGGCTCAGAATCACGAGAGTTTAATCGTCCACTTGGTGTTGCAGTGTCAGCAGAAGGGGAGATCTTTGTAGCAGACTGTTATAACCAGAGAATCCAAGTCTTCACCCTGCAGGGAACATTTGTCTGCCACTTCCTTACGATTGTGCCGTCGTTCCGCCTGTTTTCTTTTCCCCTACAATTCCAGCAGACGTACATGCACCCACAAAGTGTGGCCATTGACGGGAAGGGGAACCTGTGGGTGGTGGGGAACACAGAGACTGCTGAGTCTGCTGTGCAGTACAACAAACAGGGCAAGGTGCTGAGGAAGTTTGACCTTCAGAAGACACAGTGCGACAGACTTGTTGCCGTGGACACCAGGAGGAACCACATCCTCATCACACAAACCACAGGAGACATGTTCAACCCACGTGGAGAAGTACATATGTTCAGGCCAGATGGGACACTTTTGAGAACTGTGGGCCAGAAGCAGGGGATGAATCGTCCATGGTCCATTGCTGTTGACAGAGAAGGGAACATCCTTGTCTCTGATGCGGATGACTGTATCTTCATGTACGACGAGTCCGGACAGTTTCTGTTCCGGTTTGAAGGAGAAGGCAGGGGGGAGCTGGTTCGTCCAAACGGCAAACTCTGCGCAGACAGAGCAGGTAACATCACTGTGGTGAGATGTGGGAGCTATGTGGTGGACCTGTATGATCAGACAGGCAGATTCCTCAGGAGCATCGCTACAGACCTGGACATGACGGAGCCACATTCTGTAGCCATGGCAACCCAGGGGCAGCTGGTGATGACGGATCCTCAGAAAAACACTGTCCACATCATCCGATCCTGCGAAACTGCAGTATAAAAACTGTTCTAAGGCTTGTACTTTTGTGCTTATTTTGCAATTTGCAAAGCTGAAAAATTAAGATATGAATTTTTGCAAGGGAATGTGTATTCTGTTTGTTTACATATCATGCCTTGAATAAAAGTGATTGTATGACGTAAAGTGTCATTTAAGATATCAAAATACTCAGCAGCTTACTCGTAGATAAAGGATAAGATTACCCACAAGATATTGACATGTGAACTGTTTGAGAAAACAATTTTCCTGTACTTTTGCCTACTACTGGTACATTGTACAAATGGAAATACAAGAAGTGTCAGTTCTTTTTCAGTTCATGCACATTTGTGTGGTGTGCATGTGTGTAATATATTGCAGGATTTTGGACAAATGTGTGCCTTTGTCTATGTATATTTAGACGGGCATATGAAACATTCAATTTTACATTTGTGAAGTGGTTACATTGCCATAAGTGTGTATTTGGTAGCACAATAGTTTATCTAGCAATCCCATGCAACTGAAGTCCTGTCACCTGATATGATGATTAATTTGAGTAATAAACATGTTTACACATACCTGCACAACACTGTGTTCATTTACGTAACATTGCCTAACCGTGGGCTAGATTAAAAGATATGGGAATTGGGCACATTTTTCTGGCATTGCGAGGTCATTTTGTCTTCAGTTATACATAATGTACCTCTTCACATTCTTTCAACAACATTACTAATTGATCTAGCTAAGTTTAAGTATGTAAATTATTACTCATTAAAAGTGCTAGGCAACCATCATAAACTTTCCATACCCGCTCAGATGGCTCACACCTTTGAATTACAAATGTACCTTGCACTATGCTTGGAGGCAGCCATCTCAATTAAATCTTAGGTTCTACATAATCTTCTGTGTTCAGAAAGCACTTAGGGAGTCCCGGGTGTCTTGCAATCAGGCAGAAATCTGCCAGGTGGCGCAATTCTAGCACAATGGCACACTCTAATCTCAGCCAGCATGACATTAGGCAGAGAGGCAAAAACTGGACCCTGACAATGGTAATTACATGAAGGAAAAGAAGAAGAACTTTATTGCACAACAATAATTGTTTTCTGTACAATGTATGGCAACAACTATTTACACATGTGCATGGTTCGAAATACTGGGTGCAGGTGCACCCAGGTGCACCCAAAATTGGAGCTGTGCACCCAATTATTTTCTTTGGGTGCACAGAGTGCACCCAAATATTTTATTGGGTTTATGTATATAAAGATATCAAAGTATACTCAGTATACATAATATTCTTGACATCTAAGTGTTAGAAAGATAATAAAAATGTCTCTCATGGTACTTCTTTAAGAATTGGATAGCATGTAACTAAGTTTTGTTATTAGGTTTTTCTGATATAATATAATACTACTTAGATTTAAGTGGTGCACCCAAAATTTTTTTGGTGCACCCAATTTTTTAAACTGGGTGCACCAGTGCACCTAATCCCAAAAATGAATTTGGAGCCCTGCATGTGTGTACCTACTGTACAGTTTCTCATCAGTGTCCAGTCCATAACTACTGTTAACTTACTGTCTCTCTCATCCCAGAATGGCATATTCAACCCAAGTCAGCTTGACAAAGCAAAGGAGAATTATCAAAATGCTCTAGACCTGGATTCTCACAATGTTACTGTTTCTTATAACATGTTGTATCTCTCTTGTTCAAGAATGGCATACTCATTTAAGGTTTCTAGAAAACTCTGGACCCAGATTTTCACCATGTACCTAGACTGTCTCTTAAGGTGGAGTCACACCTGCGTATATATTCAAGTCCGTATGAGGCGCGCATGGGACTATTTGCCTCCACCAGGCTCCACAGGTCGTTGGAAAAATAATAGAAATTGGACAAACGTGAACAGGTAACATGTTAGACGAGTTAGCTTGGACGCTAACCATACTTCTCGGTCAGCTAACTCATCTGGCATGTTATGTATCTATATTTGTCCAATTTGTACTATTTTCCCCGCGACCTGTGGAGCCTGGTAGAGACTAAGAGCGTCATACGCACCTCAAACGGACTTGAATATATACGCATGTGTGACCCAACCTTTATGTCCTGTCTACATGTACATGTACACGTGTTACCTCTCTTGTTCCAGGATGGCATTCTCCAATCAACCAAGTCAGCATGATAAAGAAGTTACCAGAAAGCACGAGATTGTTACCATGTACCTACATTTTTTATTTCTCTTGTTCCAGAATGGCGTACTCCAACCTGAGTCAGCATGAGAAGGCAAAGGAGAGTTACCAGAGGGCCTTGGAGCTGGACCCTGATAACGTGACCTACCAGACCAACCTCAGGCTCGCCGAGCAGAAGCTCAGGGAAATGAACCTAGGGGGCCCTGGAATGGTGAGGGTTAAGACAAGCATTTCATCTAAGACTTTTTCAAGACATTTTTTTTTTAATCATTGCAAGCTAGAATTTTGTTTCTCCTGTCGATCGGACAGATGAGGAGGCAGACAGGCTATTTGCCTGTTTGCCTGACCTGCACATGACTTTTTATGGTGAAGGAGGGGTGTGCAATTCCTTCTCCATCCTCTCGTCTACTGGAGCACTAAGTCTCACAGGGGCAACTGTATGACACGTGTGAGGCGGCTTCAGCAGATGCAGCTTTGTTGTTCGGAGTATTCCGTCTCCTAGGAGGACTTCCAACCAAGGATGTAGAATTAAGTGAAAAAGTGAAAAGCTAGAATAGTGTTTAGTATTTCTGACATTTTGAAGGTGGGCTGTACTATATATTGTGACAGTCCTAAGATTTGTCAGTTATGTTATTTTGCATTTGTCGGTCTGGTAAGACTGTGAATAGCACAGATTCTGAAGTAAAGAAAGAAAACTGAAGCGATACAGGGCACTATGTGACTAGGCAAAACAACCATGTAAGGAACCGACTTCTTGCCATTTTCAATAAATAAAAAAAAGGAACCGACCAGGGAGGAGGAAGGGTGTAGGCAACGGAAAAGATTGGAAGACAATATCACACTGTGAAATTAAATCCCTGCAAACTTGGGTACATTTACATTTAGTTAGTCTAAGGGATAGATGAAATGAGAATACATTTTCCTCTCCTCATTCTCTCATTTATGTTTTTCACACATTTTCTGTCCTCAACATGCTCTTCTTCCATGCAGGGAGGACCTGGTCCAGGCCTTGGAGGAATGGGTGGATTGCCAGGAGGTCTAGGGGGCCTTGGAGGCATGGGTGGCGGCGGGTTAGGTGGGATGGACCTAGGGGGCCTTCTGAACAACCCCATGCTGATGAACATGGTAGGTGTGAGGGGGGTTTACGTGAGGGGGGGGGGGTTGTGTGAAGGGGGATAGACCTGGTGTGTGTGTGTTAGGGGGGGGGGGAGTGGTGCTTTATTGGGTTTACAACATCATGGAGATATCCACTATTCCAAATTTGATAGTCACGAGAAGAAAGGACGCTAAACCGGATAGTGAGTGAGTGAATTGGAGGACACAGTTTTGACTGCATTTTTTTCTTCTTCTTCTAATGAGTTAAGGACTGCAACCCTTTCTGGCAGCGTGCATGTCAGGTGAGCGACACAGCCGGAATCAAACTCATGACTTCTAGCTCCATAGGAAGGGCTGTTAACCACTGAACTACGATGCTACCAGGTAGTAATGATGCCGACCAGTGTGTGACTTGTTGTCTGTGTTTCTCTCCTCAGGCGACCCAGATGATGCAGAACCCCCAGATGCAGCAGATGTGAGTATGGCAGCTCCAAATACACTCATCCCTTCTTGGATGTACTTGTAGTTTTTGAGTGCCGGAAAGAAAACTAGACCCTTTATTTAGTCAGAGGGAAAATACTCTATCCAAGAAGCTTTCTCAACTGTTAAACGATAAAGAAAAGTGCCAGTACAGTAATTTTTTTCTCAAAATGTAAACTGCTTGTTTCTCTATTGATTATGAGGATAGGCAGCACAGAGAGGGCTTAAGTATAGTATGTGGGAGTAAACTTCTTTAGAAGACCCGAGACCTTCGTAAGGATAACAGTGTAGTTGTAAAACTTTTATTCCATCTTAATCTAAAGAAGGCAGAGCAACAGTTTTTCCTAATTTCTCCTAATTTCTTTCCTGATTTCCTTTTCGTTCGCAGGTTGGGAAACTTATTAGGCAGCGGCGGTGCACCTAGCCAAGCCCCCTCATCAGGCGAGGCACCGGCGGGGCCAGGGGGCCTTAATATGTCAGAATTCTTACAAGCGTAGGTTTTTATTTCTTAACATAAATGTTGGTGTGACGTCCATCCCCTCTGTAGTGTATAGGGAGTATTGTGTTGCTTTTGAGACAACAATTCGTTGTCTCTGTTCTTTATGTCTTGTCTTTGTTTTATTTTAGTCTATTTTGGTATCATTTTAGTGTTCTGTAAGTCAGTGTTGACTTTCCAACAGACATTTCATAATGCCATCACAGGAATCTATAAGACTATATAATTTTTTGTGATGTGAAGTGCTTTCCTTCACAGCAGGCTCAGCTGAAGTTTTTGGTACAATTTAAACCCAGGGAAAGAAGCTTTTAAAAGTAAAAGCAGATTGAATCTTTGACTGCATTTGTTATAGTAGACTATTTTGTGAGATTCAGCTAGAATAGTATATAATTGGTAATAAATTGGTAGATTCTGAATAGTATATAATTGGTACAAAACCATGGAAAGAAGTGCTGTACAATGAATCTTGTACAATGTTAATATGTATCCTGCACTTCCACCAGTGGCCAACAGGTGGCGTTTTTATATAGTAGAATCTTTGGTGACACATTTTTTCTGCACTTCCACCAGTGGCCAGCAGATGGCACTGTTATTGTAGAATCTTTGGTGACACATTTTATCTGCACTTCCACCAGTGGTTGGCAGATGGCGCTATTATTCTAGTAGAATCCCTTTGCCTGGTAACATGTTTGCCTGCACTTCCACCAGTGGCCAGCAGGTGGCAATGTTATCATAATTGTGTAATCTTTGTTGACACATTTTTATCCTGCACTTCCGCCAGTGGCCAGCAGATGGCGCAGCAGATCCAGCAGCAGAACCCTGAGCTCGTGGAACAGCTGAGGACGCAGATGCCCCGCAACCCGCCCGACGGAGACCCCGACAATCCCGACGGGAAACCAGGTGGGACTGATGGTCCAACTAGTTTTGTTTTAGGCTATAGGAGAACTCTTTTTACACAACCAGCAGGTACTTATATTGCTTATGTCAGAGCTTCTAACTGGGGTTCTGCTTCTCATTGCTATATGTAGCCGATGTAGGTGGCGCTTTTGCGGTGAGAAAACCGGGACGAGGGGGGATACAAGCTTAGCCATGCTTAGCCATGTATATTCTACCAACCTGATGAAACTATTTTCGGTAGTTTTGTTTTGTTTTGTTTCGTTTATTAGAACCGTAAAAGATGTATTGACTGAAATGTTAGTTAAAAGAACAAATGATTATCATAGCAGTATCAGAGACTTTGCAGAGTGACAATATTTGTTCTTTTCTGTTTCAGATGAGAAATGATGAAACCTGACGTCAACAAGAATGTAGTTAGTGAAGACTTTGATTAAACCAGCATCGGTCAGACATGTAGCTACAGGACAAGTGTTGTCATATGGCAAAAATCTGCAAATTTAAGCTTGCCAGTAAAGCATAGAGGAAAGACAAAGTTCTTGAAGGAAAACCTAGTGCCCAAGTACATGTAAAAACAGGGACTAACGTTTTATATGCACTGTTGCATTTGGCCTGATGAAGTCAGTCAGCACTTTGGAGTTGGATGTAGTCGTTCAAAGTAGATACTCAATATGACAATGAAGATTAGACATCCAGGTAAGAAGATATGCAAAATGATAGTTTCTAATTTGGACAAGCAACTGGACATGGTTCTGGAAATGGTCAGACGTTTCAGAGAGCTTCCGCTGACGGGTGTCACAAAAGACACGTCTGAAACGTCTGACCATTCTAAAACCATGTCCAGTTGCTTGTGTAACCGCTACTAAATTTAGTATTTGCCGTACTTTTTTTCCTTATTCTTTAACACGAGCTTAGGCTACTAAAAACAGCATTGGTTGTTTTTTGGGCAGAAATAAAAATATTGACTTGTGAGAGTGGGGAGTTACTACATGCAGAATACTAATGGATCGATGTGGGTCTGACTTTTGGGTTAGCCAACGAAACCAAGACTTTATCCATGTAGACTTGAGTTGTATTTATTTGGTTAGGAATGTATTTTTATCTGGCTCTGACTATTGCTGTAATTAGAAAAAGAAATTAATGATTGTATGTACAACCAGTAATTGGGAAAATACGTAAACGATAACAAGTTGTTTCCAGTCAGAAGCAAACAGCAACAACTCATCATATGCAGAAATCTAAAGTACTGCTTCAATAATTGTACTGAGGAGAAAAGCTGTCTGCAAACCTATGTCAAGAATTTTGAGGCAAATAAAACTACGAAATGAAAATTGTTGCTGATGTTGTTACCTCTTGACTGTCAATGGGGAAGTTCGCCTCTTGTTAAAGTTTGACTCTTGTCATTAAAGTTTGTCTCTTTTTTAAGTTCGTCCCTCATCAAAGTTTGTCTTTTACCAAGTTCAAATCCCATTAAACAAAATTTAAGTCCCAAAACGGCTCCCCTGATTGGCCATCTCTCTTGCCCCCTCCCATTGGCTACTCTTGAGCCTCCTTCCCAGCAATCTTGTAGATGACTGACAGCTCTCCGGCGTCACCGCTGGCCTGGCAGATCAGGTCATTCACTACTAGCGACAGTTGGTTTGTTATTCAGCACAAGACACCAGCCATTGCATACTATCTACACTAAATGACATTCAACACTACTCATGACATCAGTACGCCTGAGCCAAAATACGTGTCAACATGAAATACATGATTTATTCAGAAGTGGATTGCTGCTAGTGTATTATCGATATAGAAAGTTTTTCACACAACGGGTTGTTGCCACATACAGTAAAACAGTACTGACATACAAGATGCTAGTGTATTATCGCTATAGAAAGTTTTTCACACAACGGGTTGTTGTCATATACAGTAAAACAATACTGACATACAAGATGCTAGTGTATTATCGCTATAAAAAGTTTTACACAACTGTAGTCTGCCATGTGCAGTTTTTGCCATATACAGTAAAACAATGACATACATGTACTATATACCCAAATGTGCTGTATCTGTAGAAATAATGGAATTTGAAGTCTGTTTAGTATAATAAGTACTAATTGATAGGTCGTTAAAAAAGCAAAAGATGCTATGTATTTCAAAGGTAATTATTTTTTTCATTTATGTTGCCTGTATCAATATTTTTCCTCCATTTACTTGCTTTGTATAAACAAATCAATACATGTACGTTATTTACTATATGGCTGTTTGAAGTTATTCTATTTCAATTATGATGTGAGACCAGCATTAGGTTGATATATCTTCTCTCCTTATTTAATTGTATTAAGTTATTTAATTGTTGTAAAATGCAGTGTTCTGGTATTTTTTCCTGTGTTAGTGTTGCATTAGTTAACGGGTATATTATTTCAGTTCTTTTCTTCCGTTTGCTAATTCAATAATTGTGTTGTAATTTCACTTTGGTTCTGTGGTATTTGGCGTTATTGTATTATTATGATTATTGTATTTCTTTTTTGTAAAATGAACAAAGATAGATTAAAAGAAAAAGATGCTACATGAAAATGTTTCACAGATGGTGCACATGTCGCAAACCCACTCCAGTCGGAGAAGACCAGGCAGTACATCTCCACTTCAGCCGGGGTGGTTCCAGTTTGGTACAAGATCTCCCCACACAGACAGCACACACAAGTCCCTGCAGACTAGTCCTACTTCTCCCACTGCTGCAAGCTAGCCTCCTTCACAGCCTTCCACCAGCGCTGCCAGTTGTTGCTGGGGAGAGCGCTGATTTGAGATTTTCAACACATGTGCGAGGTTCTTCAGCCAAAAAGGTGGTGTCTGCACCCACGGGGAATATGGGGTAAGGGAATGATGGGGAAATGGGGTAGGGAATGATGGGAACGAGGGTAGGGAATGATGGGAAAAGGGGTAGGGAAAAGGTAGGGCGCAGACATGACCTTCCCGGCAAAAGAACCTGGCCCATATGTTGAAAATTGTGAATCATCGCTCCCCCCAATAATAACTGCCAGCGCTCGTGGAAGGCTGTGAAGGAGGCTAGCTACAAGCAGACATGAATGTGGGGTCCAGCGAGGATGGGGCCCATCACCCCATTGGTAGATGAGGCGCAGGACAGCCATCGCTCGCTGGAAGACACAGACATATCTGCAAGATGGTGCAGTGGGAGAGGTTGAAGTAGTCTAGGAGGGCCAAGTGTCTACCGTCTGTGGAGTTGACCCTGCCCGCCCCTTCCCCACCCCAGCTGCAGTGTAGAATACTGTGTGGTCCGGTTAACTGGAGTGGGTTTGCCATGAGTGCACTATCAATCCGTGCCAATGTCCACATTTTCATGTAACATTTGGAAATAAGACTGAATGATAACGAAAAAAAAAAAATACTTAAGCAAGCACGTTGCTGGCTGAACTGTCTATGGATTTGAGTCATGTAAAAGGGTTTTAGGGAGAGAGACTTCGGGAAAGAGTTCAAAAATAATTTAACCAAAAAACAGGGCTCTATCTTAATATTGAAAATCCCATGAACATTCTTTTGGGTCATCATCGACGAAGCAGTGCCAATGATATGCAATATGATAAATACTATACTGTTTATTGCTAGCATGATGAATCATGAATAGACAATTAAAGGGTTTTTGGGAGAGAGAGTTTGGGAGAGAATTAGAAAATGATTTATCCAAAAAACAGAGCTCTATCTTAATATTTGAAATCCTGTGAAAATTCTTTTGGGCGATCACCGATGAAGAAGTTTCAATATTATGCAATATGATGAATACTATTGGGTACATATATATATTATTTTCAAGAATTGTCGGTCCTTATCAGTTATGTTATTGTATAGTATTGTTATATTATTGTATAGTATTGTTATATTATTGTATAGTATTGTTTCCTTTGTCAATAAGTTTGCAACTCCATAGAAGAAAATATCGCACAAAAACAATTTGTCCCGTCACTACAAAAAATGGGGGCATCTTGCAAAATGCGTTCAATGAGTAAAATGTGTTATGTGGGTGTGCTCATATTTGTTAAGAGTTAATAAAAAAGGGTTTTGCCAGCACATTTGGGTTAAACATACTAAAAATACATGCTGCAATACATATATACTAAACACTATTTTGCACGTGCAACATACATTTTATGTACCAGGACTTCCAGGACATGAAACTTGCAGTACTTTGGGATAACCAGGAGACAAAACATGTTTCGTACACAAAAACAGTCACACACACACACACACACGTACACACACACACACACACGTACACACACACAAACACATGTACACACACACACACACAAACACATGTACACACACACACACACAAACACATGTACACACACACACACACAAACACATGTACACACACACACACACACACACACAAACACAAACACATGTACAAATACACAAACACATGTACACACACACACACACACACACACACACACAAACACAAACACATGTACAAATACACAAACACATGTACACACACACACACATGTACACACACACAAACACAAACACATGTACAAATACACAAACACATGCACACACACAAAAACATACACATGTACACACATTTACAGGCATGTTTTGGTCTCCTGTCTGGAAGGGGCCATTCCGGCAAGGAGACCAAAACATGCCACACACACCACCCAACCACCCACACATGCACATGTACACACACACAAACACATGTACACACACACAAACACATGTACACACACTCAAACACATGTACACACACACAAACACATGTACACACACACATGTACACACACACACACACACACAAACACATGCACACACACACACACAATAACATGCACAAACACACATGACACAAAAAGACATGCATGTTTTGGTCTCCTGTCCGGAAGGGGCCATTCCGGCAAGGAGACCAAAACATGCCACACACACCACCCAACCACCCACACATGCACATGTACACACACACAAACACATGTACACACACACAAACACATGTACACACACTCAAACACATGTACACACACACAAACACATGTACACACACACATGTACACACACACACACACACAAACACATGCACACACACACACACAATAACATGCACAAACACACATGACACAAAAAGACATGCATGTTTTGGTCTCCTGTCCGGAAGGGGCCATTCCGGCAAGGAGACCAAAACATGCCACACACACCACCCAACCACCCACACATGCACATGTACACACACACAAACACATGTACACACACACAAACACATGTACACACACACAAACACATACAAATGTACATGTACACACACACAAACACATATACACACACACTAACACACATGTACACACACACACACAAACACATGTACACAAACACATGTACACACACATACAAACACATGTACACACACACAAACACATGTACACCGTGACACACACACAATAACATACACAAACACAATGTACACACACATACAAACACATCTACACACACACAAACACATGTACACACACACACACAATAACATGCACAAACACAAACACATGTACACACACAAAAAGACACGCATGTTTTGGTCTCCTGGCTGGAAGGGGCCATTCCAGCCAGGAGACCAAAACGATGCCACACACACCACCCAACCACCCACACATGCACACACATTTACAGGCATGTTTTGGTCTCCTGGATGGAAGGGGCCATTCCATCCAGGAGACCAAAACATGGCACACTCACACCTACGCACACACACCCTAAAGGGAAAACCCCAAAAGGGAAACCCTACTCTGTCGGGACTTGGACAGTCCCTGTCGAGAGGCAAAGGTCATTTACTGTGTGCGGGCCACCCTAATGGTGAAACCTCCCTTTGGGTTTCCTATAACAGTAGATGAAATACTGTTGGAATATTGCACGCTGAGTTTACCTTTGGAAGTCCTGATAATGCCCGAAGTCCTGGTACTATATAAACTAGGGAGTGTTTGCTATGGCAGTCTTTAGGGAGATAAAACTGCATCACTCAAACACACCCTTGATCTTACTAAATAACTATAGGAGTGTCCATGGCTCGCTCACTGATATCTAAAGCCAGGTGCTAGATGAAAATTGACAGTTCTATTTCTCTATATGTGTTCCAAGGACATTCCTCTAGCCAGACTGGGCCCTCACAGATACATCCCTCATGTGCAGGTCTGTGGTGTTTGGTTCCCACTTTTGTGTAACCTCAAAAAGGCACTTGCCATGCACTGTTGCTGTGGAGCAAGTTTTGTTTTAAATTTACACCTTAGATGCTCATAAGTGGGGAGTTGTTTCATGAAAGGATGCGCACTGATGTATCAAACTGGAAAATGTCCAGTAAAATTGTTTTTCAAGCTTCAGCAGGTGATTTCATAATTATACAATTGTACTGTCAAAAGAGGTAGGAAGGAAGAGTTTTGACCAACCAAGGGGACTTTTTTCCCTAAGTTGTGTGACTATTTGTACAGACCATGTACACTATGTATAGGATGTCAGGGCGACCTGAGGACTTAGTGTTTGCTGCGCACGGGGCCGCTGGGACTCTCACAGCGCCGCTTCAGGGCCCGGCTGTCTCTCGTCCTGCGGTGGGATGCTCGCTTCTTGGTCTGCAGATTCTCTGTTGCCATGGCGTTGTCGGACTTTGTGGCAACCGGAGGTTTTGGGTCCTTCAGCTGGTGGTGCATAAGAATAGTGGTTAGTGTTTGGTTACACAGTAAGAAGCCAGTTAATTGAACAACTGATTAACGCACACTTCTGTTAACTGCACGGAATACCAAAATCCCAAACTGCTGCGATCCAGCTAGATGACTTCGCATTATTGCACCAGCCGGATAATTGCTCGAAATTCACTGGCAAATATGCCGTGCAATTAAGTGGCTTCTACTGTATAACAAGCTGAAAGGTAACTTTGGTTATTTCTTTTAATAATGATTATACAAAGCAAGAATGTTCTAAGAGGTTTAGTAGTGAAGTGGCTACTTCAGTGTACTTAATGTTGATTCTCACTACAGAATCAGGGCTTGAGATACTTTTTCTGCATACCTGCACTGGTGCAGGTTACATTGAAAATTACCTGCACCAGAGACATTTTACCTGCGCCACTCTGAATTTAGGAAGTATGGATGATACTAAAACTGTTCAGAAACCATTGCTACTTTTTCTTTTACACTTTATAGGTGGTATCAGTCAATGCAGCTAATAACAATCAATATACAGCTACATTATAGGACATTTATGTATAAAACCCAGTACATGGACCAATGCTCCAATTTTACCTGCACTAACCTGCATATGCAGGTGGTATTTCCAGCCCCGACAATACAACTACAATTTTGTTACTCTTTTGCACTGAAAAGTAGTGTCAACAGTGTTGACTCTTCTCAAGAAATCAGTCAACAGGTTGAAACTCACCAAGTAGTGGCCTGAGATGTTACTTGGGGCTGCTTTGTCGGACGTTGCAGCGATGTGTGGCTTTGTGTCCATCAGCTATAGTGGTGACAGAGAGTACATGATACATAAATTTTGTGTTTCAAGCTGAATCATTAACGGTAGCTTTGATTATTTTGTGATTGTATAAACCAAGAAACCTCTTGCCTTGATCTCACTTTCTTATCCTGAAAAGTGATAACAAAACTGTTTACTGTAAGTTTCAAATGAACCGGTCAACATGTGCTGAAACTCACCGAGTGGTGGCCAGAGATGGTGGCGGCTGCTGCAGTTCTCTTTCCAGCCAGAAGGTGGCGCTCTGGAGCCAGGGATGGCAGCTTGGTGGCTACAGAGTATAAAATGTAGAGGGATGGATGTATAAGTAACAACAGTATGGCTGCGAGGGAAAAAAAATTGGCAACCTGGCTAATTTACTTTCAGATGTCAAACCTGTATGTTAATTTAATAACTACTTGCCAAATAAAAGGGAAATCTATGGCAATATTGTGAATATAGTTACAGTGTTTCCTGCTTGCACTTTCTGGAAAAAGAAAGAAAAGGTTTGACACAGTTCACTAGTTGAGGTTTGTGTTAGGATTCAGTGGGACTGCACAGTTCACTAGTGGAGGTTTGTGTTAGGATTCAGTGGGACTGCACAGTTCACTAGTGGAGGTTTGTGTTAGGATTCAGTGGGACTGCACAGTTCACTAGTGGAGGTTTCTGTTGGATTCAGTCTGCACAGTTCACTAGTGGAGGTTTATGTTAGGATTCAGTGGGACTGCACAGTTCACTAGTGGAGGTTTGTGTTAGGATTCAGTGGGACTGCACAGTTCACTAGTGGAGGTTTGTGTTAGGATTCAGTGGGACTGCACAGTTCACTAGTGGAGGTTTCTGTTGGATTCAGTCTGCACAGTTCACTAGTGGAGGTTTGTGTTAGGATTCAGTGGGACTGCACAGTTCACTAGTGGAGGTTTGTGTTAGGATTCAGTGGGACTGCACAGTTCACTAGTGGAGGTTTGTGTTAGGATTCAGTGGGACAGTTTCTCCATCCACCTGGATCATGTTATACTGAAGGGTTAAAAAAAACAGGAGTACAGACTGAGTAGAACTCTATACTTCAACAAAGTTTCCAACTCTCACCAGTCCTGTCAGAGGAGAGATCCATGTCGGCTGCTTGCTTCAGTGTGTTTGCCCGGAAGTCCAGGTCTGCCATGGTGATGTAGACGGCCTCATCGTGATCATCAGGCTCAGGATGCACCTGGTACCGCGCCTTCTCTGCTCCCTGCATGTCGTGGGTGCGGTGGTTCCGTCCTCCAACCAGGCCGGGCTGTGCGGGCGCTCTACGGGTCGCTGATGACTCATCGGACAGGTCCTCGCCAAACATGGCCGTGGTGCACACCGATCGGAGCAGCTGGTGTTCATGGTCGAAGGGCACGGCGTTGTGGCGCTCCTGCTCAAGTTGGTGGAGCTTCTCCTGGGCGCGGACTTTCTTACCTCGCTTCTTGGACGGCATCTTGGAGGCGCTGAGGTCCTCCCCAAACATCTGGGTCTGCAGTTTGTGGTGGTACAGTCTCTCAGCGTGGTCGTCCAAGGCTCTGTCCAGCTGTTCTTCTGTGGGGGATGATCTCATGTATCTTCAGATACAAAAAAAAGGAACAGTCAGCACACTGCAAAGGGCTTTAATTTGAGTACAGCAAATGAGGCACACTACCCTTCAATTACATTTCCATAGGTTGTGAACACAAGACTTCTGGAGCAAGTAAAAAGTCCCTGAATAATCTAAGATTTACGATAACTCAAAGGGTGCACCTGTTTGGCATGTTGTCTGAGAATCCTCTGTATGGAATGTACTCAGGTCTGTGCCCAGCCTTCAGGTGACGATCGGCTTCTTCACAGGAGTCCATCACCTCGTTCATGTCCACACCAAGGACCTGGGGGGCCTTACCGAGGACCTCGGGGGCCTTGCCGAGGTTTCTGGGGACCTTACGGGTCTGGCGCTGGACATCCTGTGGTGCCTGGTTGGCTGGCTTGGGGTTGGAGGGAGGGTTGGGGACACGGTACAACTCATGGGACTGACGGATCTCTTGTAGTCTTCTGTACATGGTGGATGGGATGGGGCCTGGAATAGAAAATAGTTTGGAATCTAACATCAATCAAGTTTGAAGAAAATTGCTAGAAACTTTGCTCTTTAAGGTCAAACTGGCCACTTTGGATTTTTCTCTCTTAACTCTTATTTGCCATGTTGATACTCTAGTTGGTCTATACCCTGTACATGTATATAGTTGTTGTTTGATGCTTTACTTTCCAAGAGTTTTTACTGTGGTATGTTGTTCTATGGTCTTGATAAAAAGTCAGATTTCATAAACTTTACAATAGGACATTGTCCAGCCTTTCTTCTAATACTTTCATCACCATATAAAGATTTATACAGCAGAAAAAAACCTAACTAGCTGCTGATACAATGTTTTTATCCTGATTGACAGTATGAAGGAAATCTTAACATGGCTCCTCTACAATTCTCAGTTGATGGCCAGAGAAGTTAAAGACATTAAAAAAAAGGCATCAGAAACAAGGCTCCGCCCCTGTGGCATCGCCAAAATTCTAGCACTGAGTTAAAAACAGGTCTAGCAATGGAGCTGAAGTTTTAGAATTATACTTCACCGGTAATGACTGTAGGAGAATGTCCTTCCTGACATGGTATCAGCGCTTTGTTTTTATCTTTTCCTAAAATCACAGAACCAACACCTACCTTGACATGAACAGTAGGACACAGTTTCAACCAGAAAACTAGCATTTTAGAAAATGGAATCTACCATGTTTTATCCTGCCATGTCTTACACTGAACTGCCTACTCAAGTCAACTACCGCTGTCATACCATAAAAAACAACAGACGTCAAATAACTGAACATCGGTGAGTTTCAAAATCACTCATAGTACACAAAACTTGTGTATTTTTCTAGACGCTGACGAAAACAACAAATTATCCTCTTTTATATCATTTATCTAAGTAGTACGTTGTGTAGAAATATACATTTATCAGCCACCCTTTTCCCTGGTCTTCCAAAACTATAAACAGGCTGAAGCCGTCTTTCCTGGATGCAGTATAGTGAGTATATAAACCGGATAGTGAGTGAGTGAGTGTGTGAGTATCAAGGCATAAACCACGATCAAAGCTCGAATATTTTTGCTTGTCAACACCGTAAAACGTTAGCGAAAAAAAACACTATATACTTCAATGCCACAGGCACATTTTATGTGATAAAACTTTCCTCCTTAACTTTCTACTTTAACATAGAAGTCATCTTACCTTATGTGACTTCTCAGACCAAACCGTTGTACTTTATAAAGAAAGAAAGAGAAAACTGAGCCTCTACTTGTCAAGGAAAATGTTCTGCTACTTTTCTTCTAGTACCGTGATTTTCAGATGATAAACACATACCTTATTCTCGTGCTGAGTTGTAGTAAACTTGTGGAGTTGCTGCAGAGGATGTGTGGTGTGTTCCTAAGACTTCTGTCCCGGTACAATCTTCTTAAGTTCGGTCCGTCATCGCTGTTAAGGCTTGTTTCTGTCTGTCGACTGTCCGGCGTCAACAGCTGCAGTCTTGACAAGATGGCGGCTCCTCTGACAGAATCTCTCACATCAAAGGTCGTCCTTTTGATGCCGTTAAACTCGGATTCGAACCAACTTAGCCCGGTCCCATGGTGGTGGTAGATGTAGTAATGTCTAAACAATATTTGATGCGATTTTTGGCGGTTAAAACGCCCTCTGACTGCTGAAATTGTGAGTTTTAGCACGAGCACGACTGGAACACGGCCGCACTCGGCTGAGCTGTCCCGGTATCCTAGTCGTGACGTCACTATTGTTCGAACAATCAGGTTGCCTGGTAACGGGCTCAAGTTACGGCAGGATGTAACTAATAAACAAACTGTCTGGCAATAAAACAAACAAAATTACATATTATATAATTCAAAATCAATCGAAATAAGAGTACTGTAGCTATAATAATAGAAATTATCACGGTACAGGGATGTCTTGCGATTATAAAATCTGTTCTATTTGGATTTAGATGCCATAAGTGAAACCCTAGTTAGTTGTTTGTGGAAATAAAAACTTACAGTCACACAATTTACAGGGATTCTGTTCATTCACGTGCCCTTAACCTCCTACACCAGCAACAGAGTTGATATACGGGGCATCAACAGCTAGCCTCGCTCCCCAGGCGTGGGGCCAGCGTTTACTAATGACACACTGAGAAAGGTTTCCCTGTCCTTGGTGCTGAAGGAATCCCTTGCAATAAACACGGGTTTCAGGCTGCGTGGTACACATGGGCACAAAACGTTCAACAACAAAAATCCAGAGTCAAATGGAATTACACTTCTGATTTGTTATCCTGATTATAGGTCTTATTTTTGCTGGAATTTTGGGGCGATTCAGTCATGTCTGGCCAGCTGCAATACCGTTGCCAACCGCTAGAGGTCGTGCGCTTGTTATTAGCGTTGCTACGCGGTAGGCCACAGCTGATAAATATTATGGATGACATCGAACGCTCATTGATTTTCGCCTGGTTTCAGGAAAAAATGAATTTTTCTTCTTCGGAGATGGTCAAGATGACGAGAAAGTACGAAAATAGGCAAATATGTTGTAGCCTAATGATTGTACTTGATGATTGTAGAGGTGCCACTAGCCAGGTGGCCATGACTGTAGTTATACTAGTGTAAGACTAGAATGTTCCGCCCTGTCCCTCACCCCAAGGTTAATACAAGGAAGGACTCACACGGACACGGACTGTTCAACAGCGCAGTCTATATCCAACATGTCCAGAACTGAAGTGATCGAATCCGAATCCCGTGACCTCGGGGGTCACCGGGCTATACTACTGCCGTAGGGGGAGTGTGTGCCATTTTGGCCTCTTACATTCTTCCCCCCTACGGCAAACTAAACTTCTCCTGAAGTTTACAAACTAAATAAGTAATGGTGGTTTAACAACTTGGTAAGGTAACAAATGTGCAACTGTATAACAAATTGTGAAACATTATAATGATTTGCCTCTAACATTTTGGCAGACTTAATTCTAAGCATACAACTGTTTTAACAAGTTATACCAAACATGGGTATAATATAGTGTTTCCTCCAACACAGGTATAATATAGTGTTTCCTCCAAACACAGGTATAATATAGTGTTTCCTCAAAATACAGGTATACTATAGTGTTTCCTCCAAACATAGGTGTAATTCAGTATCACATATCAATACGATATCAAACTTACTCTAACATCACATATCAATACAATATCAAACTTACTCTATCACATATCAATACAATATCAAAACATATCTCCCATCATCATCTTCTCTTTCCCTCTATCACAACAAGTAAACTTCTCCTGAATTTCAGTACTGACAGAATGCTACACGATAAGGCAAAACTCCCTGTTGGTCCGGGTTGCCTAGCAACAGACTCTTTGATGATTTAGAAGCCGCTCTTTCCCATGGTGTCGGGTGTCATCGACGACCATGTGTACAAGTGAGAATAAGTCAATACAGTCTTATCTAAGATGGCATATCAATACAATCTTATCTAACATGGCATATCAATACAATCTTAACTAACATGGCATATCAATACAATCTTAACTAACATGGCATATCAATACAATCTTATCTAACATGGCATATCAATACAATCTTAACTAACATGGCATATCAATACAATACATGGCATATCATATCAAACAAAACATATCCGTCTCCTATAAAGTATAGTCACGTTCTTTTCCCCATAAAAAAAAATTCTCCCGAATTTTGAAATGGAATGTAGTGTGACAGTCAGTGTTCTAGCAGTCTGACAGCAGAGTCTGACGGTCCACCTCACTGTCTGGGTGACGGGGTGTCGGGTATCATCCGACTCGGCGGTAGCAAGCCGACGATGGCACCGCAAGGGTACCGAGCAGGGTACCGAGGAGACTAGGGGGATTCGCAGAACCTGCTCCAGTACTGATGCTGGGGACCCGTGGGCCGGGTACTACGAAATTTGCGAACAACGCAAAAGGAGTGTCCTCCATGCTCCGGTCGTATTCCAGTCAGGTTGGCGGCATGCGGCAGTCCGTTATCTCGATCTCTAGAGTGATTCTGCTGGCTGCTTCCCACTGACTGAGACTTCTGCAGAATGGCGTTGTTTGGCCGGGACGCACCTTCTTCCTGACACATGTTGTGTTTAGTGGCACCGAAGGGTCCGACTGCCTGGCTGGTTGAGATGACGGGGCCCGGGTGTCGGGAAGTCCGACTTCGGCTTGAGGGGCCGATGGTACCGCATGGGTACAAAGGGGCCGCCGTGAATCCTCCAGCGAAGCCTGGCCGTAGTCCTTCGGCGGTCCGCTAAAAGTGCGTCCCCTGTTGTTGAGTGGATTTTTGCAGTGTCTCTCGATCAAACTAAAAGATCTTTCTGTCACCGCATTTCCATTGGGAGTCCCGGCGCGGCGCAAAAATGAAAAGTCAGTCCGTCATCCCCATCACGTGGAAGATTCATCATGGCGGCACGCGGCACGGCGTGGTCTGGGAGAGTCTTCCTCCATTCTCGCCAACGGGGCCGGGGTGAGGGACAGGCTAACAGGAGCGTAGGTCGGACCCCACCGCTGCACACCAGTGTAAGACTAGAATGTTCCGCCCTGTCCCTCACCCCAAGGTTAATACAAGGAAGGACTCACACGGACACGGACTGTTCAACAGCGCAGTCTATATCCAACATGTCCAGAACTGAAGTGATCGAATCCGAATCCCGTGACCTCGGGGGTCACCGGGCTATACTACTGCCGTAGGGGGAGTGTGTGCCATTTTGGCCTCTTACATTAGTGAAACTAAGTTGGATAGTTGAAAAAAGTGGTGTAGATTGTTGTGGTCTGGTGCCAGATATTTGTCATAACGTTACATAAGCGGATGGACAGTTGGATAAAAAGACATGTAGGGAGTCACATAAGGTCTCCAAGCAGATGTTAGGGATGAAACATCGTGCTGTTTTCTGAGTGACGTCCGGGCTTCCCTGACAGTCCCTTATCCCATATAAGCAGACGAATAGTTATATCTAAGGCCACAGAACTCCACGGAAAGTGAATGATCCACACATCTATCCAACAACTTACTTATTACGTACAAGACTCGATGTGAACACAACTGTACGTGTAGGCGGCGCTTCGACCGATGTGACATGAGCTCTACTATCACACACTAAACATCGCTCCTTTCTGTGCTAACGCTTAAGTTTAAAACTCTTACATGTAATTCTAAATTTATGTTAGGGTTTTCAGACCGGTTTGGTCGAGTGTTCATTGGCTTTAAGTGTAATGCCAGGGATATTCTTGCATTTTAGAATGAAGGAATATATACCCTATAAGAGCCTAATCTGCAGTACCGCTCCCGGCCGTATCATGAAAAGTGGCGAAGGAGACCGTCAAATTGCCAAATTTCGATCTTTTCGGGAATTGGGAAATGGCGAAAGACTCGCAAAGGGGTTTGAAGTTTTGAGGCTTATTTCACCTTGAACTCGAAAGTGTGATAATATAAACCACTTATGACAATATTCAAAGACATTTCACTTGAATGCTAGGTTATAAATTACACGTTTTCTTGCCAACAGAAGTGGTCGGGTGTACATTTCCGGTAAATTGTTTTATATGAAGCAGCCAGATCATAATTTCAATCGTAATATATGAATGAAGTACTTAAACCGCGTGCCTGCGAAGCTGGTGTGTTACGCCGGACGGCGGTTATACCGGCTATATAGCGGCTATATAGATACAGATACAGAACCAAGGTGTTACTAAACAGTGCAACGGTGGATGCTAAGGTAGCTGCCATATTATCATAATCTATTCATTTTGATAAGACTGTTAGCTAATGCATGTTCATGTATTTTATTTTGTTGGGAAAATGTATGTACATGCGATATGTGATATCTTATATAATGTGTTGGTGCCATAGAAATGCTTTATCAGCGTAGTTCTGTGACTTTGCTGCTATCTGACCCTTACCTCCCTCATGATCTCAATGAAAAGCGGCCTGGAGGCCGATTTGAGCTTCTCATAAATAAATAAAGGTTCAACCAAAAGCCACTTTGTTTCCTCTGAATGGTTTCCGTAGGTTCTTTGAAATGATGTAAAAAAATGAAAACAGTGAAAAAACGTCTTATCTCTCTATTCTAGTTTTCTTTCTTTTTTGATTTTGTTATACCCCATTAAAAACGGTTTGTTTGTAACATGTTGTGGGTAGCTTGACACATCCCTTTTTCTTTCCTTCTTCTCTTGTATGTTCTTTGAAATGATGTAAAAAATGAAAGCTGTGAAAAAAAACGTCTTGTTTCTCTATTCTATTTTTCTTTCTTTTTTTGATATTGTTATAGCCCCATTAAAATGGGTTTGTTTGTTTGTTTGTTTGCTTGTTTATTCATGAGAAGCTCAAAACGGCCTGCAGGCCGCTTTTCCCCTGCTTGCTTTCGCTTTACTAGCCTAGGGAAGCCTTTGGGCTTGACTTAGTTTATCCAAGGGTCAACTGTCAAAGATCTTGACAAGCTTGAGCTGCTTTCTCTCGAGATGATGTTGCCTCATAAGCGATCGATGGGCTTGCTTGAACTTTTGGGACAATCTGTTTGTTGCTGGTGTGCTAGGGTGCCAGTGTTGATTTCCTTATTCATAGACTAGGTCACCAGTCTTGAATGGTCTCACACTTTCTCTCTCACAGATACACGCTCTTTCTCTCTTTTGCTATCTCTCTCTCTCTCTCACACACACACACACACACACACTCTCTCTCGCACACACACACAGATGCACACACACACACACACACACACACTCTCTCTCTCTCTCACACACACATATACACACACACTCTCTCTCTCTCTCTCACACACACACACACACACATACACACACACATACACTCACACACCTACAGTACTACGTAACAACAAAATGAAGAAAAGAAATTTCCGCCGCTCAAAGTTTATTTATTTCCAGACATGCTCTACAAACAAGATCCAAGAAAACGTTGTCTTTTGTCCATCATCTATTGCAAATGTCCACCTTCCAAAATAACTACATGCAGAACAAGTCAGTCTGATCAGTAAAAATATGTTCCAAATGCAGGTAAAACACTACAACCATGTACAACACTAGGCTGGTTAGTATAGTATAAATAGATGTATGAATCATCATAGAGGTAATCTTACTCCTTGTAACAGAAGGGCATAACGCACACATCTAACGAACCTGAGAAGTCACGTATAGGGCTGGGTATCGGTACAGCGTACCGGTACAAAAACGGTTTTTCTTATTGGACCGGTCCAGAAAAACCGGACCTGAAAAAATTAGGTGGACCGGATGTTGGACCGATTAGAAAATTAACACATCATTTCATCAGGCATTCACACGTTTTGGCACTTGTAGGTGGAAGAAAATAACAAGAGTGAAGTAGAGTAGAGTTTATAGTCATTTCTACCAAGTTTTACAGCCAATAGTACAAGTGCAGTTAGCGTTGTATGATTTTAAAACGCCAGTATGAGTCTAATACTCCACCAAACAGATTTCTTTTTAGTGAAATGGACCATTGGTATGAGTCATACTGAATCAGGTCCAGGTTCAGGTCCGGACCTGGACCTGATCCTCTGGACCTGAACCGGACCTGGACCTGAATTTTCTGTACCGGTACCCAGCCCTATTCACGTAGTGTTTTGTAAACCTTAGTAACCGCAGACTGTGGCTGAGGATATGTTATTAGTGTCATGAAATTGTTGGCAAATTTGTTATGGCGACAACTTAAGAGCTACATTCTCTCATATAACTTTCTTTTCTTATATTGATTCATGTGTTCTGACACTTAATCGTTCATACATGTGACATTCACACAATGTAGGCAATGTGGCCTTACAGACAGGGTAGTTACATTCTAATATTTCAAACATTGAAACAGTTAAGAGCTTTAATAATATATAGCTGTCTGAACATGCAAATTTCCTCGTTGTAAAAAAGGCAAAGCATACCAGGATCACTGAAACTTTAAGGAACATTGAATGTTGTCTGACTGATGCAATAAATTTGGCACTTCTGCAACTCTTTTCTGATTGGATAATCTTAAACGTTCCTCAAATCTGATTGGCCACTACTTTCTTTCAAATAGGCATATCAAAAATTTTTAAAAGCTGATTGTCCACTTGATGTCTCTTCTGAGGTCTCTTCTGATTGGTTAATTTTTAATTCCCCCGATGCCGATTGGCCACTATTGCTCTATTCTGATAGGCCAATGTTAAAGTCTCCCCCAACGGCTTCCCCTGATTGGCCATCTCCCTGGGCCCCTCCTATTGGCTACTCTTGAGCCTCCTTGCCGGCGATCTTGTAGATGACTGACAGCTCTCCAGCATCACTGCTGGCCTGGCTGTTCGTCAGACGTAACTCGATCTCTTCGTTACTCCCGTCCTCCGAAGTCTCACGTTCTGGAAGTTATCATGAAATCAGAGTCAGTTTCTTTATACTGTTACCCAAGGGAGACATAACCCTTTTGTCCATACTACATTATCCACAGACAAAACTTTACATTATACCTCTCTCTCTTTCTCTCTCTCTCACACACACACACAAACATACACGCACACAAGCAGAAACGTACAAACACACGCACGCACACACTGACACACGCACACATGCCCCCCCCCCCCCCTCTATGGTAGTAGAGTTGCCCAACACCAATTGTACCCTGTTCAGCTGACCACATGTTTTGATGAGAATACACTGCACTTGAGAGAACTCTTGTCTGTGAGTCATCCTTCGTGGACTGACCCCGGGGTGAGGGACAGGGCAGGACTGACGAACCTTACAGCATGATAAGTTAAACATTAGCTGAAATAGTAGTGTACAGAAAAGAGATTTCAAGCCCTGATAACAGTTTGCATTAGGCATTTACTAAACTCAGAAAAATCACTTTGGTGCTTAGGTACGTAATTGTAGTCTCCAAGCAGACCCAACGGTGCCTTAGAGATAGTATCAAAACTGCCAAAGGAGTATAGCCAGCCAAAGGGAGATAGCCGGCTAAGGGAGTCAAACGGGTGCCTTGCCAGCTTTGATACTATTTCTAAGGCACCGTAGGGTCTGCTTGGAGACTACGTAATTGGACTACCTGAGGTTATTACTTATCAACTTCTTCTTGTGACCCTACTGGTGCTGAACACCATTCACACACAGGTAAACACACCTGTCCCTGGTGCTGAACACCATCCACACACAGGTAAACACACCTGTCCCTAGTGCTGAACACCATCCACACACAGGTAAACACACCTGTCCCTGAACACCATTCACACACAGGTAAACACACCTGTCCCTGGTGCTGAACACCATCCACACACAGGTAAACACACCTGTCCCTGGTGCTGAACACCATCCACACACAGGTAAACACACCTGTCCCTGGTGCTGAACACCATCCACACACAGGTAAACACACCTGTCCCTAGTGCTGAACACCATCCACACACAGGTAAACACACCTGTCCCTGAACACCATTCACACACAGGTAAACACACCTGTCCCTGGTGCTGAACACCATCCACACACAGGTAAACACACCTGTCCCTAGTGCTGAACACCATCCACACACAGGTAAACACACCTGTCCCTGAACACCATTCACACACAGGTAAACACACCTGTCCCTGGTGCTGAACACCATCCACACACAGGTAAACACACCTGTCCCTGGTGCTGAACACCATCCACACACAGGTAAACACACCTGTCCCTAGTGCTGAACACCATCCACACACAGGTAAACACACCTGTCCCTGAACACCATTCACACACAGGTAAACACACCTGTCCCTGGTGCTGAACACCATCCACACACAGGTAAACACACCTGTCCCTGGTGCTGAATGCCATCCACACACGGATAAAAATGTAAACATACTTGTTTCTGATACTGAACACCCCATTTACACACAGGCAGACACACCTGTCCATTGTGCTGAACACTATCCACACACACACACACACACACACACACACACACACACACACACACACACACACACCAATGCACGTTCTTGGGATTGCCGGTCAAGTCATGGCTAGTAAAATTCCAATACTTGCAGTGTCAGGATAAAGCTAGGACTGGATATATGTATGTATTTAAATGTATGTATTCATGTTGATTGAACCTTGGAAGATTAGCCCGTGAGGGCTAAAAGGTTTCTTAATAAACAACAAATAAACAACAAACAACACAAACACACACACACACACACACAAACACACACACAAACACACACACACACACACACACACACACACACGGACACACATATACGGATACACACACACATATACACACATGGACACACGCACACGGACACACACCACACACACACACACATATATACACGGGCACACAGACTCAGTCATAAACAAACACACAGACACAGACACCAGTGTATTAGCACTGAATAGGTTACCCAGGTGTTTCAAAACAAACAAACAAACAAACAAACGGAAAAGAAGTGAATATCAGATATCAGTATAGATTCCAAGTCCTGATAGCAGTCTACAGAGCATCAGACAAACAACCCATTCATGTTTTTATTGTCTTGAAAATTAGAATATTTGGAACACAAATGTTTGGTTATAATTAACGTCACAACAAAATAATAAAAAGGAAACATGGACAAAGCCAATTGGTTAGAACTCTGTTGTCGAGTTTTTGTGTAATTGGTGTCATTGTTATTTCAGTTAAAATCATCTTCTGTTTTTATATCTGTGAATCAATGAATGAAAGCCTAACATCGCCATTAATTACATTTTCCTGTGGCAAGATGTTGATTAGGCGAGTCTCGGATGCCTGTAAGAAAATAACAGGCACACACACACACACACACACACGCACGCACGCACACACACACCACACCACACCACACAAGCACACACACACACACACACACACGCACACACACACCACAACACAAAAGCACACACACGCACACACACACCACACAAGCACACACACACACACACACACACACACACACACACACACACACACACACACACCACACCACACCACACAAGCACACACACACACACACACACACACACACACCACAACACAAAAGCACACACACACACACACGCACACACACACATACATATACACAAGTTCAGGATAAAGTTAGGACTGGATATATGCACGGACACATACACACACAATACACACAACCATAAATACATAAACGGCCCCCACACACATATATTCACGGACACACCACACACACACACATACATACATACACGGGCACACACACATATATACACGGATACACACGCATAAACAAACACACACAGACTGAAAAGAGTTAGTTGAATATCAGTATATGAATGAATGAATGAATGAATGAATGAATGAATGAATGAATGAATGAATGAATGAATTTTATTAACGTGTCATGCGTTTGAACGCCCAGCCCACGTGGGCTTATAAGACACACATAATATAAATCATAATTGAACATAGGATATTATAACAAGAAGAGCGTCAAGAACATAATCGGTTGCTATTAAACAAATCGGATAACAGACCAGATATCAAATCATAATCCCATAAATCAAAACCACCAAACAAAGGTTTCATAAATCTAAACAGAGCTGAGTTGATACAGAGCATAAGGAAAAACGTAGTAGTAGACTGAAATAAAATCGGTAACCAGTATATAAATTGAATAACAGACCAGGTATCAAATCATAATATATAGGCATAAATAAGGCATAGATCAGGACATCAAACAAGGGTTTCGCAGAGCTAAACAGAGCAGAGTTTATACAGAAAATAAGGAAAATGTAATAGTACACTAATAGTTGTACATAAGTGGACAGGTTGTGTATTCATGTGTATAATTGTCTTTTCCTTTTGTTCCAAGCTTTGCGTATAAAGTTAGAAATTTCGGTATCAGTATAGCTTCCAGAGCATCAAACAAACAACCCATTCTTGTGCACACGGACGCTACCTCAGGTATATCCTGTGGCCATGACGTAACACAAGCGCATCGTCTGTAATTAACCTCGATACTTCCTGTGTTTAGGGAAAAGGTTATGACTGGAGGTCTTAACTAGAAAAAGGACTTAACTGGTATTAACTGTGGGCATGTTATACAATAGGCAGTGTCAGCTACACCCTACCTATATAATCCTTAGGTAGTCCAACCACCTCAGTGCCGAGTTGAACAACACACCAAAGACAGACTCTCCGAGACTTAAAGGACTTTGAAGACTGAACACCTTCCTTCCATACTGAGGTTAGTCGAACGGCTTCTTCTCTGTGACCCTACACGGTACCTAATGAATGTTTGTCCATATGACGTAAAATAGTTGGAAGTATCGTTTGATCTATTATGTTGAGTTCCAACGTAACATCAAAATGGCGATAAGGACACAGGGGTACCGTCAGGGGTGACTTGGAGAGAGGGGGAAGGGAATTAGACACTTGGTTAGATCTCTGTTTTTAGGTTTAAGGTCCCCTCTCACTAGACGTGGGGCACGCTTGCGGCATTGCTGCGTTCGTTCACTGCGGCACTGTTGTGTTAATTTCGCCGATTTTGTCTTGCACTCACACTGACGTGCGGCACTTTTGCGTTTCTAGACTAAATGAACATGTTATTGACAATTGCAGCGTTGTCAATTTATGAAAAATCACTGTGAAATGACGAGAATGCCCAAAAATGAGATTTATAATGAAAAGATTTCCCTTATGACACACTGCGACACCCCCCCCCACAGTCACACACACACACAGTCACACATGCATTGTGACACACACACATACACGCACACACGCACGCACACACACACGCACACATACAGAACACACACAAAGATACAGAGTTAGCTGAATATGAGTATAGAAAAAAGAGATCCCAAGCCCTGATAGCAGTTAACAGAGCATCACTAAAAACTCATTATGTTCACAAGACTGGCACCTGCATGTAGCCGTCACGCCCTGTGGATGTGACGTAAGACAATAGGCTGAGTGTTAGCCGAACCCAAACCTATCCTCAGGTAGTTCAACCACCTCATGACCTCAGTAGTGAGTTGAAAGACAGAATCAAGACAGATCCCCTGAGACTAAAAGAAGACTCAAACCTGAAGACTTCCTTCTATACTGAGATTGATTTCTTCTCTCATGGTGGGACACATGTACACACACACACACACAACACACACGCACGAACACGCACACATACCCACACACGGACACAAATACAAGGACACACACACGGGCACACACGCACACGGACACACACCACCATCATCATCATCAGTACCCCCAAATAGCCCCGCAACGTGGGGGGGGGGGTGAGGTCCTGGGTTAGGGAGGGCAGCCCTCCTGCCTGGTATGAAAGGACAGTGGGAGCAATTACCACCATGCCAGGCAGGGCATTCCACTTCGGAATGGTTCTAGGGAAGAATGAGTATTTGTATGCGTCAGTGCGTGGGAAGATTAGCTGGTATTTTCCCCATCTTTGTCATAAAGATGGCACTTGGTTGACACCCAGTCATCAGCCAGATCTTATCGTTAATTTCAAGTTAACGGAACAGTAAATCTTCTTAGAAAACTCTTACAAGATCATAGGAAGGAGATTTCAAGGTCTGAAACGGTGTGTCTTAACGTTCATGCTTCAGGTAGTCTAACCACCTCGTGACCTTAGCGCTGAGTTGAAGGACACCCTTCAGCAGGATTCCCCGAGACTTTAAGGAGTTTTCAGACAACTTCCTTACTGAGGTTAGTACATCACGCCTTCTCTGTGACATGATAAGTAAAAGTTAGAAATATTGTCCGATCAAATGTTTGGTTCCAAGGTAACAACAAAATGGCAATAAGGACGCAGGGGTACCGTCAGGGGTCACTGGAGAGAGGAGGGAGGGGATCAGATCATCACATGTTCAGAGACCTGGCACATGTGACGTTAGCTATCTGACAGGTAAAGTCGTCACTTGCGGGCGTGTGATACAATGAGGGCAGTGTTAGGTGAGCCAAGATTTTAGCTATTTAAACTTCGAGCTTGAGGTAGTCCAACCACCTCAGTGCTGAGTTGGGACAGACATACTTCAGACAGACTCCCTGAGACTTTAAGGAGTTTCATGAAGACAACTTCCTTCCTAATGAGGTTTGTCAACAACTTCTTATTTGTAACCTACATGGTACCTGGTGTAACTGTTACCTTTCCCTGAGAAGTAAAATAGTTGGACGGATTGTCCAATGTAACATTTGGTTCCAACGTCACAACCGGGACCGGGACGAACACTTGGTTAGATCTCTGTTTTCAGGTTTTCGTTATTTCAGATAAAAATATTTATACCCTTTTACATCTGCGAAACAACGAAGCAAAGTGTGCCATCACCATCAAATAATTTTGTTTAAGTAATACCTTTATGTGTTAGGAGAGATACTTGTAAGAAAATAGCAGGCACACACACACATACGCTGTGACATACACACACACACACACACACACAAACACTCATACACACACACACAAACACAAACACTCATACACACACACACACACACACACACACACACTGACACTCATACACACACAGACACGCACACAAACACTCATACACATACAGACACACAGACACACACACAAACACACACACACACACAAACACACACACACACAAACACTCATACACACACACACACACACACACACACACACACAACACAAAGGCACCTTGTTAGCTAATAACATTTCCCAGATCATAACAACTCATTATGTTCAGAAGGCTGGCACCTGTAGCTGCCACGCCCTGTGGGCATGATTTAAGAGATTAAACTGGGTGTTAGCCGAACCCAAATTTTAGAGTCTTCCTGTGGTGTAACCACCCCATGAGTCAAATTTTTGGTTACAATGTCACAACAAAATAGTGACAAGGAAACAGGGACAATATCAAGTGGTTAGAACACTGTTTTCAGGTTTTCGTGTAACTGTACGTTGTGAGTGTTATTTCAGGTAAATCATCATCCGCTTTTACATCTGTGAATCAACGAATGAAAGCGCATCATCACCATTAATTACAATTTGCTGTGGTCAGATTTCGACTCGGGTGGTTGTAAGAAAATAACAGGCACACACACTTACAGATATATGGACACATACACTAACACACAAGAATACACACACACACACGCACAAACAGGCACATACACCGACACACAGACACACACACACACACATGCACATACACGGACACAAAGACACACAAACATACACAAATAAACAGACACACACAATGCACACACACACTCCTTAAATACTAACTTCGATTAAACAACTTTTTCTCAGTTACCCTACATGTTTTGTAGTCCATAACAAGTAAAATTGTAGAAACAATTGTATTTGGTTCATACGTCATAAGGAAATGGCGACAAGGAAACAGGAAGTGTCAGTGTGAGACGACACTTGCTTGATACGAGTCATTAAACAGATATTATCAAGTTAAAGGATCAGTTCTTCTTAGGAACTCTTACAGGATCATAGAAACGAGATTTCAAGGTCTGAAACGGTGTGGCTTTAACACTGAGAGCATAAAACCGCAAAATCTCAAGAATTAATTAATACAGTTTATTACAACTCCCGGTTATGTTCAGACGGCTGGCACATATTAAACTAACTACCACAGATATCCCCTGTAGGCATGTAACACAAAAGGCAGTGTCGGCCGAACCCAACTATCTATAATTATAACTTCAGGTAGTCCAACCACCTGGTGACCTCAGCGCTGAGTTGAAGGACACCCTTAAGAAGGATTCCCCAAGACGTTAAGGAGTTTGCAGACTGAAGACAACTTCCTTACTGACGTGAGCAAATCAACACCTTCTCTGTTACATCAGATGAATTTTAAGTCCATGAGAAACAAAGTAGTTGGAACAATTGTCCAATCAAATGCTTGGATCATACGTCGTAAAAATGGCAACAGGGAAGTAGGAAGTGTAACATGAGCCGCAGAGCCCTGAGGACAGCTGCAGTACTATCAGCGCCTGCGAGGGGGCAATACTGCACTGTACATAAGTTGTGAGTGGCAGAGTGGCAAGGCTACCCGGAACAGCTGCCGTATCATCACCACCAGCTAGGGGGCAGTAGTAGTACGCCAAAAAGCAGTTACTCAATCAACTCCGTCAACCTCCAATCCACCGATATCTTAGACCGCGAACCCCGCTGGTTCGAAAGGGGAGTTAGAGAGGATATACAATCCCACCCTCAACAGGAAAGGGGGGCTACATGTGGAACTTTCCGGCAATTGGGACATAGCCCGACCATCCACCGCCCGCCCCGCAACAAAGCTTTTAGCTCCTGTAACTAAAACAACAGGAGCTAATTGATTCATTGCATCAATATAGTCTTTCTTTGTCTTACCTTTGTCGCATTTGGACAATTGAAACATTTGTCTCCCTGACTTTTGCATATCAATTCATTGTTAGGATAAACCTGTTCTTCAACTAGATCTCTTTTGTATATCAATTCATAGCTAGGATATAAAAAAAAATCTCTCCAACAAGATCTCTTCAGTGTCACCGACGAAAACTACTGGATGGTAGCTGAAACGTATGACTGTTTCCAAAATCATATCCAGTTGTTTGAGTAACTGCTTTTTGGCATATCTTATTTACCTGGTTGTCTAAACTTCATCGACGTACAGCTGCAGTACTATCTGCTCTAGCAAGGGGGCATTAGTGCACAGCTGCAGTGCTATCAGCCCCAGCTAGGGGGCAGTACAGCACATCCCTGACGAGGGGCAGGGCCACCTGGCTCAGCTGCAGTGATGTCAGATTACTACCACTGATCTTAAATGACTGTGTTTCATTCAAGTGTGTTTAACACTGCACTCTGTGTCAGCCCAAAGTGAACTTAAAACATTGCAAATACCATTTTGGTATGAAATTTTGGTACAGGTGGTTCAGGCCATTGGAAATGAGCACATACTAGCCCTATTGGAAGAGTGAATTTTTATAATTTGTCAAACCCCCTCCCAACACAGTCTAAATTTCATGCTAATGTATCTTATCTCTATTATATATTAGGCTACATCCCGGTATGTCCAACAAAGCAAGGAGGATGCTGGTTCTTCTGCTGATCATCCTGAAGGAAGCTGGACCGACCGCAGCCTGCAGCAGCAGCTGTTCATCAGACTGTGACTGCGGCAGCAGAGGCCTCAGCAGTGTTCCTCAGGACCTGCCTACGACCATCACTTGGCTTGACTTACGGGACAACGCCATCACAAACCTAATTCAGTCTGATTTCTCAAGGTACGGGAGCTTGACAAGATTAGATCTTCGTTCCAATCAGATCTCCATGATCCAGAACAAAACATTCCATAACTTAACCAGCCTAACTCACCTGAACCTTATTGATAATCAGTTGACTAGACTCACACCTGACACATTTGTAGGCCTTGGTGACCTGGGGTATTTGCTCCTAAGTCAGAACCAGGTAACCACCAGAGGTCTGCCAGCTGGCATCTTCGTAGAACTCAGTAATCTGCGAACCTTGTGGCTTCACGAGAATCAGTTGACTAGTCTGCCAGCTGGCATATTTGCAGGACTCAGTAATCTGCAGTTCTTGACCCTTTCAGGGAATCAGTTAACAACTCTCCCAGCTGGCATATTTGCGGGACTCGGTAATCTGCGGAGCTTGTACCTTAACCAGATTCAGTTGACTGGTCTGCCAGCTGGCATATTTGTGGGACTCGGTAATCTGCAAACCTTGTGGCTTTTCCAGAATCAGTTGACTAGTCTGCCAGCTGGCATATTTGCAGGTCTCGGTAATCTGCAGAACTTGAACCTTTACCAGAACCAGTTATCTACTCTCCCAGGTGGCATATTTGCGGGACTCGGTAATCTGCATCAGTTGTGGCTTTCTTATAACCAGTTGCAGACATTGCCCCCAATGATATATGGCATACTGGGTTCCATTGATGTTAGGTCTGACCACCGCTATGATACTGTTGACATTGAGAACAACCCCTGGCAGTGTGACTGTAGGATGGCTCCCTTTAGACAGAGGATGAACGGGTCTTACCCATTTGAAGCCCAGGTCAGATGTGCTGGACCTGCCAGCCTTGCAGGGCAATACTTACGGAATGTAGGTCCTGAAAACCTGATCTGTGAGGAGACGACACCAGCCTACTCCACTAACACGAACCGAGTTGTTGACTCTACCCTGAACTTGTCTTATGTCAGCAGTTCTTCTCCTTTTCATCAGTCAGCAAAGTCAACATCAAAGGCACCAACATTGCCCCCAACATCCAGCAACACACCCACTGCTGGCTCAAGCACAGGCGGGTCTATAGGCAGCACTCCCCCTTTGTCCGATCCTTCAGCAAAGCCGACATCAAAACTTCCTACACCCACTACAGACTCTAACCCAGGCTTGTCTACAGTCAGTACTGACTCTCCTTTTGGTTTTCAGTCGACAGTGACAGAAAGCAATGCTGGCCCTACTGGGGATGGCATAGTCTTGTCTGTGCCCATTCTTGCCACGCTGTGTGTCTTTCTTGGTCTATTTATTATTTCCACTATTGCTTTGACATTATGGTGCATGTACAAGAGGAACACAGGCACATCCACTGGCAATAACCAGATGAGGATGCATTCACTTACAACAGATGCAAACGTAAACAGTCAATTTGAAACATCACAATCCGCTACAGGAGACAGCCAGCTTAGTCCTAGGTTTTCAGCTGATGACCCTGAGTATGACACCATTAGCGAAATAAACCGACCAAAAGATCCACACCAAGGTACAGGTAACATCCAGAGTCTTGACAGCTTTGGTCATTCGGTTTTTACCCCTGAAAATGCAACTGGCCCTCAGGCTGGAGCCTTTAGTGAGTCAGGAGATGGTTATGAGGTTCCATCTCGCTCGCTAGCCTCTGAAAAGGGTGCCCAATCCCAAGTAAAAGAAGACCCACAGTCCCACAAATATGTGAACAGCCAGGTGATTGCAGCTGCTAAAGATGCTGCAGCTGATCCACAGGTTATAATGAATGAGGATTATGAGGAGTCAGCTGGTCTAAACGCTATTGTGAATGAGGGTTATTATGAGTCAGTTGATAACCAACCCCAGACAGCAGCTGCCCCTGGTGCTGATAGTCCAAACCACTATGAACCCCTGAGGAACCCCAGTGGTCAGCAGCAGCACACCTACACATCACTGCTGCCTCATGATTTACAACAGCATTAGACAACACCTAATCATTGCTTTGAAGAGATTTTTAAAACAATGATTGTCTCTGAGTAAGAGTTCCAACACCTCTAGCCAGCAAAGAACATCAGATTGCAGGATTGATATGATAAACTATTATTGAGTATGTGGATAAAGAGGTTTTCCTATAGGTGTACAAAATAAGACGACCACATTTAGAGTAAGGAGCACTGGATATAACTTAGTTACCACACATGTGGACCCCAGTTGTTGGGACAGAACACGTTTTTACTATGGGCCACAAAAATAGTACCTATGCTTAAAGGAATTCTTCTGAAGACAAACTAAGATCCAGGTCCTCAACCTTCCTACACAAATATATCAAAAGGTAGCGTGGAGACTTGTAAATAAACTCATGGTAATCATGATGATGATGGAAACAGCATCTTTCAAACAAAACAGGAGACCTGACCAAAGGTTCTACTTAACTCCATAAAGCTGACAAATATCTTTTATTTTACAATGATTCCTTTTCAATTATATCTGCTATTATATGTATATGTACAAAGGCAAAATGTTATAATTGGGGTGTGGAATTTTGCAAGTTTTATATACCTAAATTCAGTATTTATCACATGTTAAGGTGACAGGGATAATCTAATTACTTAGTGGGTATAGTTTTTAATACATGTACTGAAGTTGATAATTTTAAGATTTGCTTTGCTGAAATTAAGTTCTTAGTAACAACTTCACTTAAGACTTTATATAAGTTTTAATGAACCCGATAACTTCAATGTAATAATTGGTTACTATAGTTACTTTAAAAAGTGAGTTAAATTACACACCTAAGTTACATACAATTGCATGGAAACTACTTTGAAACTACATTGTGCATTCTTGGTGTTAGGTCTAATATATCTGCAGCTGTAATTAAGTGTTTGCAAGTTTATGTTGTTGTCTGTATCTCAGTGGGCCGCTCGACTGACGTATGTAATACTAAATGTCATATTTTGAATAAATGCTAAATACTGAGGGGAAATGAACTGTGTTGGTCATGTGGTCTCCAGTCCATGTGTGCCTGTGGAGCTGGTGTGTTACTCTATAGGCAAGTTGTAAAGTAGAGTGTGATCGACAAGTCCATAGGTGAACATGCCTGTCCCTGGTGCTAAACACCATCCACACACAGGTAAACACACCTGTCCCTGGTGCTGAACACCATCCACACACAGCCAAACACATATGTCCCTGGTGGCTGAACACCATCCACTTACGGGTAAACACACCTGTCCCTGGTGCTGAATGCCATCCACACAATGAAACATACCTGTCCCTGGTGCTGAACACCATCCACACACACAGGTAAACACACCTGTCCCTGGTGCTGAACACCATCCACACACACAGGTAAACACACCTGTCCCTGGTGCTGAACACCATCCACACATAGGTGAACACACCTGTCCTTGGTGCTGGACACCATCCACAGAACCAAACATACCTGTCCTTGGTGCTGAACACCATCCACACAACCAAAAATAACTGTCCCTTGTGCTGAATGCCATCTACACACAGTTGAAAACAGCTGTCCCTGATGCTGAACACCATCCACACACAGGTAAACACACCTGTCCCTGGTGCTGAACACCATCCACGCACAGGTAAACACACCTCTGCTTGGTACTGAACACCATCCACACACAGGTAAACACACCTGTCCCTGGTGCTGAACACCATTAACACAGAGGTAAACACACCATCCACACACACATACTAGTGACGATAAGTTCAAGTTCAAGAGCGTTCTCTCAAGTCGAAGGTTAATGTCGTCAAAAACTACAGACCGTCTGCCGTCTCTGCTGCCAGAAAAGGCAGAGCCATTGATTTTGGTACATACTTGTAGATACAAGACTTGAAAGATAAAGGAATCATGTCCCCCCAGCTTATACGTACCTTGTACATAGTCTTCCAAGGTCAGCCTGGTGAGTAGCGATCGTTTTTCTTGGAACTCCTACGTCTGGTTTCCGCCATGAGCCGCCATCTTGTCTGGCGGTGTGTTCCCAACCGTCTGCTGTGATACACAAGTGACAAACAATTAATACATTATCAGGGTCTCAGCTTGAAATGACAATGACTGATGGAATATTACAGAACATGGGAAAATAAACTTTTCACCAGGTACGTGCCTGATGAGATGGGGATAAATAAGCCATTTCACAGAGGGCCAGGTCAAAGTGTAAGGTCCCGAAATTGAAAAAAAAACCTTCTGGAGATTGTTACGCAAATTGAAACAATGGTTGAGACAAGGACTTAGGACTATAATTTCGGGGCCTTACCCTTTGACATATTACCTAGAATTCCTGTCGCCGCACATGCGTTGTAACCTCTGTGAAGGGACTTTTCGTTGATATCATGCTAATCATAATTTGAATCCTCTGACGACCATGTTGGCGGGTGATTGAATCAAGCAGTAGCATCTTCCTGCTTATGCTGTAATCCAACATGGCACAGATGAAGTCAAATGAAAACGATAAAGGGGCATTCCACTCCAGAAGGGAGTGTTATTTTCTAATAAATTATGTGTTAGATGAATACGTGATCAGCGGACCTCTGGTGGAATTTCATTTGTGTTGTGTGTACGCAACGTGTGTTTGTAAAACAATATGACACTCACCAAACCCATGCAGACCCAACCCATGTATTCTCTGTGCGTGTAGACACTTCCTTTATCGTGAATATTTACGGCATAAACGAGGGGCGCTTAGCATACCAAGAAGGTCAATCGTTCACAAGATATCGAAGAACACATTACAAGACGTGTTTTCTTAGCGCCCCTGAAATTAGCTTTGTAACCTTACTTAAGTCAGGCGTTGTCAGGAACATTGTATTCAGCCATAGGCTGAGATTGATTATTTTAATTAGAGTGTACTTGGGGAGTTTTGTAGAAGACTAAATGCTTTTTGATGAGCATGGGGCTAATGGGTACTCTATCGTATAATGTTACGTAGCTTTACGGAGTTTGGATGTCTCAAATTAACCTCACGTACTCCAACCACCTCACTTTTCACCGGTTACATATCTAATGAGATGGGGATGAATATAGAAGTTGCATCCGGCACACACCAAACTGTTGTGGTTCTGGTCCTGCCTCCTTACCGCGAAGTCAGCTGCTTTCCTCAACAACTCCTTCCCTATACCTCACATGACTTTCTGAATCAACAAAAAAGGAAACAAAGAAAGAACACATTCAGTCAAACATATTGCAAAGTTTAATTCGGTCAATAGGGTCGTACCCCTTGACCCTTATATCCAAATGGTGCCTTATCATAATATACTAGTAACTTGGCAGTATCTCAGTTACCTCAGTCACCTGCGTGTCAGTGGGGACCCCTAGCGGTTCGCAATATTTTTGCTGCCGCCAATGGATACAGGATTGAGTCATGAGGTAGGATGTATACGATTAGCGCACCCTTATTGGTCAAACTTGTGCTGACAAAAGGGACAAAAGGACATAAGGAATAATCCCTTCAAATGCCATTTTGTTTTGACGTATGAACCAAATATTTGGGTAGCAGTTTCTGAGAAGAAGTTGACCACATTTAGGCCCAGAATTACAGTTAGCAGTTTACAGAATATCAAAAACAACTCATTATGTTCACTTGCCCGACACACGTAACTAACACAGGTATCACCTCTGGGCATGTACAAATGTAAGACAGAAGGCAGTGTGGGCCGAACCCAATGTCTAAAATTAACCTCAGGTAGTCCAACCACTTTAGTGCAGAGTTGAAGGACACTGAAAGACACAGTCACAACTCACTCTCCGAGACTTTAAGGAGTTTGGAGACTGAAGACAGTTTCCTTCCACACTGAGGTTAGTCAATCAACTTCTTCTGTGACCCTTCATGGTACCTGAGGTGTTTTTGTCAATTCAGAAGTAAAGTAGTTGGAACATTTGTCTGATCTAATGTTTGATCCATACGTCATAACAAAATGGCGACAAGGAAACAGGGATTTAAATGTCAGACACTTGGTTGGAAATCTGTTTTCAAGTTTTAACGTTGATGTTTTGATTAAAGATTATTATCATCTTTTATATTTGTGACCCAACAAATGAAAGTGCAATATCATCATAATTAAGTACATTTTTATGTGGCATGTTTTTATGAGGTGGGTCAAACACACACACACAGCATGCAGAGAGAGAGAGAGAGAGAGAGAGAGAGAGAGAGAGAGAGAGAGAGAGAGAGAGAGAGAGAGAGAGAGGAGAGAGAGAGAGAGAGAGGAGGGGGGGGGGGGAGGAGAGAGAGAAAGAGATAGAGGGTGGTAGAGGGGGGAGAGAGAGGGAAGGGAGAGAGAAAGGGGCAGAGAGGGATATATCTATATAGGGAGAGAGAGAGAGAGAGAGAGAGAGAGAGAGAGAGAGCTTTACATATTCATTTTATGAATTAGTTAACAAATAAATCAAAATGCTGTAGCTATCTGACAGGTAGCATGTACACCTGAGAGCATGTAAGACAATTAAAGGTCACAGGCGTCAGTTGAGCCAAACCTCTATATTCAACTTCAGGTAGTTTGACAGAAGAAAGAGGTGGCAGGCGCATGCACACACACACACATACACACACGCAGATAACACACATACATGCATACACACACACACACACACACACACATTATACACACATACATACAGATGCACGCGCACACACACACACACACGCACGCACACACACATACAGACACACGCACACACAGACAGACATGCACACACACGCACACACACATAGACACACACACGCACACACATACAGACATGCACACACACACACACACACACACACACACATAGACACACACACCACACATACACACACACACATACAGACACATGCATGCACACACACACGCACACACACAGACACACACAAACATGCATGCATACAGTCCCCCAAACCCCAACAAGTGTGTGTGTGTGTGTGTGTGGTGTGTGTGTGTGTGTGTGTGTGAGTGTGTGTGTGTGTGTGTGTGTGTGTGTATGTGTGTGTGCGTGTGTGTGTGTGTGTGTGTGTGTATGTGTGTGCGTGTGTGTATGTGTGTGTGCGTGTGTGTGTGTGTGTGTGTTATGAACCTAACATTGGACCGTTCCAACTATTCTACATCTCATGGACCACATATATCAGGAACCATGTATGGTAACAGACTCTGAGAAGAATGATGACCCCGTTTAGCACCAGAATTACATATTTAGCAGTTTGCAGAACATCAAAAACAACTCATTATGTCCACCTGCCTGACACATGTAACTACAACAGGTATCACCTTGGGGCATGTAGGACAAAAGGCAGTGACAGCCGAACCCGATGTCTGAAACTAACCTCAGGTAGTCCAACCACTCCAGTGCAGAGTTGAAGGACACTGAAAGACACAGTTACGACGAACTCTCCGAGACTTTAAGGAGTTTGGAGACTGAGGACTGGTTCCTTCGACATTAAGGTTAGTCAATCAACTTCTTCTGTGTCCCTACATGGTACCTGATGCATTTTTGTCTATTCAGAAGTGAAATAGTTGGAACATTTGTCTGATCTAATGTTTGATTCACACGTCATATTACAAAATGGCGACAAGGAAACAGGGATTTAAATGCCAGACACTTGGTTGGAAATCTGTTTTGAAGGTTTAATGTTGATGTTTGGATTAAAGATTATCATCATCTTTCATATCTATGAACCAGGAAAGAATGAAAGTGTAACATCATTGTTAACTACATTTTTATGTGGTATGGTTTTATGAGGTGGGTCAAAATCATGAACACGAGGGAAGGAGGAAGAAAGAGAGGGACACAGAGGCACACACACATACATGATTATACACATACACACACACACACACATGCATACATACACACACACACATACATGATTATACACACATACACACACACATGCATACATACACACACATGCACACACACACACACGCACACACACACACACACATGCACACACACACACACACACACACATACACACACACACATACACATACATACACACACATGCATACAGACACACACACACATGCATACAGATACACACACACACACATGCATACAGACACACACACACGTGCATGCAGACACACACACACAAACACACAGTGTGAGACAGAGAAGAGGGGAGAGAGATAGAGAGATAGAAAGAGTGAGAGAGAGGAGGAAGATGGGAAGAGAGGGGGCTAGACAGGGAGGGAAGAAGACAGAAAGGTAGAGAATGAGAGAGGGAGACAGGGAGAGAGGGAAATAGGGCAGAGAGAAGAATAGATAGAGAAATAGAGGGGAAGGGGCAGAGGGAGAGACAGGGGGAATGGGTGCAGAAGGGAGGGAAGGAAAAAGAGGAAGAAAGGACAGAGAGAGGGAGTGAGAATTATGTTAGAGAGGGAGGAGAGGGTGGTAAGAAGATATAGAGATAGATAGAGAGACGTACAAAAAAGGACAGAGAGAGGCAGAGGTCAATAGCAGTTAAGAAAAAAAGAAATTTGAAACCCTGATAGTTTTTCTCCAGATCACAAACAACTCATGTTCAGAGACCTGGGGCATGTAGCTATCTGACATGTTAAAGTATCATCTGAGGGCATGAAAGACAAAAGGAACGCACGCCAATGTCTAAGATTAATGTCAGTCGAACCCCCTATGCGTCGAGTTGAAGACCCCACTTTAAGACAAACTCTGCACCTTTGTGGCGATTGTAGACTGAAGATCAATCTACAAACTTCTTTGATGGCCCTACATGGTATCTACATGTATGTTAGTCATACTCACTTATAGAGTTGAAGCATACACATACACATACATACATACATACATACATACACACATACAGTCATACTTGCTTATAGCGTTGAAGCATACACATACACATACATGCATTCATGCATACATACATACATACATTCATACATACATGTCATACTCGCTTATAGAGTTGAAGCGTACACATACATACATACACACATACATACATACATTCATACACACATACATACATACATACATACACAGTCATACTCACTTATAGAGTTTAAGCATACACATACATACATACATACATACATACATACATACACAGTCATACTCGCTTATAGAGTTGAAGCATACACATACATACATACATACATACATACATACATACACAGTCATACTCGCTTATAGAGTTGAAACATTAACAAAGTTCCGCTTCCTGTGCAATCTATCATTCATCATTGTATAAATCAGGTCCGTATCACTAAGTCCAGTCTCTGATACAATAATGTTCTTTAACGTAAGATAGGGATGGCCCCTTCGCCTCTTCGCCTGTGGGGACCACAGGAGAAGTTTTCCGGCTGGTTTGCCATGCCAAGCAACATGGTCAGCTAAATTTAGTCAGCGCCGCCTGGTGGAATACCATAAGCATATAAAATTAAGAACAATTTGTTGCGATTGATAGAATAGAAAGCCTTACGGAAATCGATAAATACAAGTACAGCTTCCTTGTCAAACTTCCTCTTTACGTCTCATGTTAGTCCATGAGATGCAAAATAGTTGTAAGTATTGTCTGATCAGATGTTTGGTTTGTACGTCACAGCAAAATGGCGACAAGGAAACAGGAACAAGGTCAGACACTTGGTTGCAAATTTGTTTTCAAGCTGTTGTGTTGATATTACACTCATACATACACACACATACACTCAGGCACATACACACACATATACATACACAAACACACACATTCAAACACGCACATACACACACACACATAAACATAGTATTACAAACAAATGAGAATTGCAGAAAAATACATTATATCGACAACGTATTTGCAATTTAAACTCATTATGCTCAGACGACTGGCACATCTAACTACCACAGATTTCGCCTCTGGGCATGTAACACAATAGGCAGTGTTGGCTGAACCCAAAGTCTATAATAACCTCAGGTAGTCCATCCACCTCAGCGCTGTACTGAAGGACACTTTGGGGGCAAACTACCTACAACTTAAATGACTTTGCAGACCAAAGACAGGTTCCATACAAACTGAGGTTAGTCAAGCAATGTCTTCTCTGTTACATTGATGTAATTTAGCCCAATATGCATGAGAAGTCAAATAACCGGCACAGCTGCAGTACTATCAGCTCCAGCTAGGGGGCAGTAGCGATCAGCTGCAGTGCATATGGATGGGAGGTATCCCCACTTGGTATAGTTGCAGTACTTTTGGCATAAGGTGGGGGTCTTGTAGTGTACAGCTGCATTTCTATCAGCACCAGCTAGGGGGCAGTAGTGCACAGCTGCAGTACTATCAGCACCAGCTGGTGGCAGTAGTGTACAGCTGCAGTACTATCAGCACCAGCTGGTGGCAGTAGTGTACAGCTGCAGTACTATTAGCACCAGCTAGGGGATAGTAGTGTCCAGCTGCAGTACTATCAGCACCAGCTAGGGGGCAGTAGTGTACAGCTGCAGTTCTATCAGCACCAGCTAGAGGGCAGCAGTGCACAGCTGCACTACTATCAGCTCCAGATAGGGTGCAGTAGTGTACAGCTGCACTACTATTAGCTCCAGCTAGGGGGCAGTAGTTTACAGCTGCAGTACTATTAGCACCAGCTAGGGAGCAGTAGTGTACAGCTGCAGTACTATCAACGTCAGTTAGGGGGCAGTAGTGTACAGCTGCAGTACTACCAGTACCAGCTAGGGGGCAGCAGTGCACAGCAGCTGCAGTACCATCAGCATCAGTTAGGGGCAGTAGTGTACAGCTGCAGTACTATCAGCATCAGCTGGTGAGTAGTAGTGTACAGTAGTTCAATTTTCAAACCTTGCAAACACAGATGAACTTTATTGCTTATGTATCAAATCTCTATTATATATATCAAGCTAAACCCCAGTATGTCCAACAAAGCGAGGAGGATGCTGGTACTTCTGCTGATCATCCTGAAGGAAGCTGGACCGACCGCAGCCTGCAGCAGCAGCTGTTCATCACGCTGTGACTGCAGCAGCAGAGGCCTCAGCAGTGTTCCTCAGGACCTGCCTACAAACATCACAACCCTTAACTTGGAAAACAATGCCATCACAAACCTAAGTCAGTCTGATTTCTCAAGGTACAAGAGCTTGACATGGTTAGATCTCGGTTCCAATCAGATACCCATTATCCAGAATAAAACATTCCTGAACTTAACAAGCCTATCTCGGCTGGACCTTAATGATAATCAGTTATCTAGTCTCACACCTGACACATTTGTGGGCCTTGGTGCCCTGCAGTACTTGGATCTTGGTCAGAACCAGGTAACCACTACTAGTCTGTCAGCTGGCATATTTGTGGGACTCGGTAATCTGCGGAACTTGTACCTTTCCCAGAACCAGTTAACAACTCTGCCAGCTGGCATATTTTCAGGTCTTGGTAATCTGCGGAACTTGTTGCTTCACTTTAACCAGTTAACCAATCTGACAGCTGACATATTTGCAGGACTCAATAACCTGCAGTACTTAGGTCTTCACGTTAACCAGTTAACTACTCTCCCAGCTGACATATTTGCGGGACTTGGTAATCTGCATCTCTTGTGGCTTGACGAGAATCAGTTAACAACTCTCCCAGCTGGCATATTTTCAGGACTTGGTAATCTGCGGCAATTGTTTCTTCACTATAACCAGTTGACCAATCTGACAGCTGGCACATTTGCAGGACTCAATAACCTGGGGGAATTAGCTCTTGACGGTAATCAGTTAACTAGCCTCCCAGCTGACATATTTGCGGGACTTGGTAATCTGTGGGAGTTGTGGCTTTACCAGAATAAATTATCTAGTCTCCCACCTGACATATTTTTTGGACTGGGTAATCTGCAGGACTTGTATCTTGGCCAGAACCAGTTATCTACTCTCCCAACTGACATATTTGCTGGACTGGGCAATCTGCAGACCTTGAGTCTTAACCAGAACAAGTTGACCAATCTAACAGCTAACATATTTGCTGGACTGGGTAATCTGCAGACCTTGAGTCTTTACCAGAACAAGTTGACCAATCTAACAGCTGACATATTTGCTGGACTTGGTAATCTGCAGACTTTGTATCTTTTCCATAACAAGTTATCTACTCTCCCAGTTGACATATTTGATGGACTTGATAATCTGCAGCTTTTGTGGCTTTACCAGAACCAGTTGCAGACACTACCCCCTATGTTATATGACATACTGGGTTCCATTGATGTTAGGTCTGACGTCTCCTCTCATACTGTTAGAATTGAGAACAACCCCTGGCAGTGTGACTGTAGGATGCTCCCCTTTAGACAGAGGATGAACGGGTCCTACCCATTTGAAGACCAGATCAGATGTGCTGGACCTGGTAACCTTGCAGGTCATTACTTACAGGATATAAATCCTGAAGACCTGATGTGTGAAGAGACGACGCCAGTCTACTCCACTAACCCGCACCGTGTTGTTGACTCTACCCTTAACTTGTCTTATGTCAGCAGTACTTCTACTTTTCATCAGTCAGCAAAGCCAACATCAAAGGCACCAACATTGCCCCCAACATCCAGCAATGCACCTACTGCTGGCTCTAACACAGGCTTCTCTACAGTCAGCACTTCCCCTTTGTCCGATCCTTCAGCAAAGTCAACACCAAACCTCCCTACACCAGTCCACTCCACTAACACGAACCATGTTGTTGACTCTACCCTAAACCTGTCTTATGTCAGCAGTTCTCCTACTTTTCATCAGTCAGCAAAGTCAACGTCAAAGGCACCAACATTGCCCCCAACATCCGGTAACACTGCTGGCTCTAACCCAGGCTTGTCTACAGTCAGCACTTACTCTTTGTCCGATCATTTAGCAAAGTCAACATCAAACCTTCCTACACCCCATAAAACACTCACTGCTGATGACTCTAACCCAGGCCGGTCTACAGTCAGTACTGCCCCTCTTTTTGATACCTCAGCAAAGTCAAAATTAAAAGCAACAACACTGTTTCCAACACCAATCAAAACACCCACTACTCCTTCCCCTCTTTCTAATGCTTCAGCAAAGTCGACATCAGAAGTTCCAGCATCTTCCCAAGTACCTCACACAGTACCCACTGCTGGCTCTAACCCAGGCTTGTCTACAGTCGGTACTGATGTTCCTTTCGGTTTTCAGTCGACAATGACAGAAGGCAATGCTGGCCCTACTGGCGATGGCATCGTCTTGTCTGTGCCCATTCTGGCCACGCTGTGTGTTTGTCTTGGAATTTTCATCATTTGTACGATTGCCTGTGGAGTATGGTGCATGTATAAGAGGCGCTCAAATGCCACAGGTACGGGCATGTCCAGTAGTAATAACACACACAATATCAGGCTGCACACAGTTACACATGCAGACAGAATCAGGCAGTCCAAATCATCGCTTTCTAACAGACAAGGAAGCCAGCATACCTATAACCTTCCGAATGATGACCCAGAATATGACACCATAGCCGACATCAACCAATCAGAAAGTCCACAAGAAGGTGCAGGCAGCATGCAGGGTCTCGACAGTTCTGGTCATTCGGCTTTGCCCCCTCCCCTTCCTCATGACAATCCAACTGGCCCTCAGGCTAGAGCCCTTAGTGAATCAGGAGATGGTTATAAGGCACCATCTCCCTCCCTGGGCCCTGAAAATTGTTCCCATCCACAAGCAAGAGAAGGGCCACAGTCCCACAAATATGAGAACAGCCAGATGATAGCAGCTGCTAGAGATGCCACAGCTGGTCCGCAGATCATTTTGAACGAGAACGAGAATGAGTCAGTTGATAGCCAATCCCAGACAGCAGCTGCCCCTGGTGCTGATAGTCCAAACCACTATGAACCCCTGAGGAACTGAGTGGTCAGCAGCAGCACACCTACACATCCCTGCTGCCTCATGATTTACAACATTAGACAACACCCATCTATTGGCTTTGAAGATTGACAACAACAGGGGATCCGCCAGTAGTTCAGGGTGTAAAACTTCAAGACTTTTTCCTGGTCAAATGGGTAGAAATCCTGGCAGTTTTTAGGTGGGTGTGACAGGGGAGGGTTTCTACTTACTGATTAGGGCCAAAAAGCTGAGTTTTTCTGGTTGTTAGGAGGTATAATGTTCGGACTTGTTTGTCCTAGCACATGGCCTCTTCACTGGGCTGTGGTGCTGTTTTGAGGTGAAGGGTCAATCTTTCAGTTTCCCAGAAGTTTGTGCCGTTAGATTCATGGCGAAATGTGTTTTTTTGGATAGCTGAGATGTCGGGCTTTCATATGAGGGTATGTTTGTGTGCCAGTAACGTCAGAAAGTTGAGTTATCAACAATTGCTTTCTCCTCTTTTTGTCATAGGAACCCATTGTTAAGAGGCTGTATATGCTATGAATCACTGGCGGATACTCTACAAAAGCAGTGCATGTAGAGTCCCAAAACCTCTAACCAGTAAAGAACAACAGATCGTAGGTCTAATACAATAAACTATTATTGAATATGTGGATAAAGAGCATTTCCTATCAATGTACCAATCCATAAGAATTGCCTACATTTAAAGTAGGGAGCAATGATATAGTTAATAGACATTGGCAGAAGAGACAGAGAAAGTTTTTAAAAAATGTCCACAGCACAAAGAGATAACATTGTACCTGGGTTCAAGAAATTCTTACAAAGACAGATTTAGAACCATCAACTTAAACTCGTATATCAAAGGAAGCGTGGAGACTTATACATATATTTCTTCTACGCTAAAGGAAAGATACGGACAAAAGAAGTATCTTTCGCATGTACACAGTTTCGAACTTCGTAGAGCAATTACAAAGATAAGAATCTGTAGTCGCAAACTAAATATAGAAGCCGGAAGATATACTAAAATTCCCTGTGACCAGAGGTTTTGTCCATTTTGCCCAAATGAGATCGAAGACAAACGTCACATTGTTATGGACTGTTCTCGATATAATGATGAACGCACAGAGCTGTTCACATTACTTTCCGCTTGCTCTAAAGAATTTGCTAATCTCTGTTCGATTGATAAATTCAACTACATTCTTGGAAGCGATAACCCTCACTGTGTACAAGTAGGCAAATATATCCACGAATGTTTATACTGTAGAACTAATAGTGTTAATGACATGCTAGACCCTATATGTAGATTAATTCATACCTATAGATATCCATATATGTGTGTTTAGTTGTACTGTAAGTAGTTGTTATACAGTCATGTAGGCCTTACGAAAGTCGCTGTACTTTTGTCGTGTCAATAAAGATTGTTATATTCATGATAACCATGATGAACAGAAAAAACAGAAACTAGGACCAGAAAACCTGGCCATAGGTTCTAACTCAACTCCATAAAGCTCATAAATGATTTCCTTTCAAAATGGATAGTTTTTTTGTGATTTAACTTTACCCGTTATTATCGAACAGAAGCCCAAATGTTACAAACTGTGGTGTGGAATGTTGTATGTTTATATCATTCAGTAAATTTGGTATATACCACATGTTAGGGTGACATGGATAGTTTAATTACCTAGTGGGGATAGTTTTTGATAAACGTACTGACGTTCATGGTTTATAATGGACTTTGCTGTAATCAACTTCTTAGTAGGTAACAACTTTGCTGAAAAATTGTACTTATTAATAAGTTGTGTAGGATATTGATGTCTTGAATACGATAACTCACACAATGGTGGTGCCATGTTGAATTAGTGAGTTACATGCTTGAATTACATACAATTGCATTAATAACTAGTTTGAAGTTACATGTACATTGAATTTCTTGGTGTAGGAACTTTGCTGATAGAAATTAGAGCTAACAGCAATGTGAAAGAAATGTTTTGAACTTCGCTTCCATTTTAAACACAGGACTGACATCTTGTAAATATACAAATAGTGCAGTTGTTATGAACTGCATTATTGTGGAAACTGTAACATATATATAAAGAAACTCTGTGATTTTTAGTAAACCTACCAGTTGATATATGCTAGGGATAACAGGGACAGTTGATTACCCACTTAATGTGTATAAACTTTAATGGACATACTGATGTTCATGGTTAAAAGATTTACTTTGCTGAAATTCAGCTCTTAAATATCTTATACATGTATCATCTTTGTGTAATGTAATAGTGGATACTTAGGAACATTTTGATGTAGTGAGTTAAATTACATATTCTAATTATACATGTATAAAAAAGTTGTTGTGAAACTTGTTTAACATAAAATCATAACTAATAGTAATGTTGAATAATTGATTTGGGCTGTTATATTAGACACCGGACTGACATCTTTTCCAAAGTACAAATTACTCATGCTGTAGTTAGGTTTGATTTAGTTTGTGTTGTTTTTTGTATCTCCCTAGGCAGCCACAACTAGTATCGCTGCCTGGCTGACCCATGTAATGTATTGTCACATTTTGAATAAATGCTGAATAATGAGGGGAACTCAACTGGTCTCCAGCCTCTGTGTGCCTGTGGAGCTGGTGCGTTACTACATAGGTCAGTCGTAAAGTAGAGTGTGATTGACAAGTCCATAGGTAAACATGCCTGTCCCTGGTGCTGAATGCCATCCACACACAGGTAAACACAACTGTTCCTGGTGCTGAACGCCATCCACACACAGCCAAACACATCTGTCCCTGGTGCTGAACACCATCCACTTACGGGTAAACACACCTGTCCCTGGTGCTGAACACCATCCACACACAGCCAAACACATATGTCCCTGGTGCTGAACATCATCCACATACAGGTAAACATACCTGTCCCTGGTGCTGAACACCATCCACACACAGGTCAACACACCTGTCCCTGGTGCTGAATACCATCCACACACAGGTAAACACACCTGTCCCTGGTGCTGAACACCATCCACACACAGGTAAACACACCTGTCCCTGGTGCTGAACACCATTCACAAACAGGTAAACACACCTGTCCCTGCTGCTGAACACCATCCACACACAGGGAAACACACCTGTCTCTGATACTGATCACCATATTTAAACATAGGTAAACACACCTGTCCCTGCTGCTGAACACCATCCACACACAGGTAAACACACCTGTCCTTAGATCTGAACACCATCCACACACAGGTAAACACACCTGTCCCTGGTGCTGAACACCATCCACACACAGGTAAATACACCTGTCCTTGGTGCTGAACACCATCCACACACAGGTAAACACACCTGTCCTTGGTGCTGAACACCATCCACACACAGGTAAACACACCTGTCCCTGGTGCTGAACACCATCCACACACAGGTAAGCATGCCTGTCCTTGGTGCTGAACACCATCCACACACAGGTAAACACACTTGTCCCTGGTGCTGAACACCATCCACACACAGGTAAACATACCTGTCCTTGGTGCTGAATATCATCTACGGCCACACACTGGTAAACACACCTGTCCCTCGATTTGAACACCATGCACACACAGACACACGCACAGTGTCATACACAGTGACGATACGTTCAACTTTAAGAGCGTATTTGGACCCCTATTATCTCAAGTTGAAGGTCAATGTATCACAAGCTACAGACCGTCTGCAGTCTCCGATGCCAGAAAAGGCAAAGCCAGTGATTTCGGTACATTCTGTGTAGACGCAAATAAAATGAACCATAAAGGACAGTCGCATGTATCCCCAGCTTATACGTACCTTGCATGTAGTCTTAAGGTCAGCCCGATGAGCGGTGATCTGTGTTCTTGCACCACTTACTACTGGTTTCCGCCATCTTGTCCGGGGGGGTGTTCCCGCCGTCTGCTGTGATACACAGGTGATAAACAATGAATGCGTCATCAGTACGACAGTACCTAAATGTGTATATTACACAATATCAGCATGGCTATCTTGTGTACATTAATGTATTATATTTTGTTGCAATTCAAATAAAGTCAAGACTTCAAGTCAAGGGATTTGTTTCCATCTCGGGTTTTCGCCATGAGGCGTCAATTTGTCCGGCGGACTGAAAATTTATACGTGGCCAGTCAGCACACGAACACGCTTCTGTTTATGTTGTGTGCTGTGTCGCACAGATTAGCAAAGGCTTGATACATTATCAGGGCCTAAGCTTGAAAATGTCATCATTGATGGACCATGGCAGAAAATTGGAAAAGAAACTTTCACCTGACCAGCTGACTAGATGGGGACGATGTCAGACTGCCACGGTTCTGTGCCGGCGAAGTCGGCTGCTTTCCTCACCCAAACCTCCATCTCTCTTTTTTTGTGGCTCTCCTGTCGATTGGACAGATGAGGAGGCAGACAGGCTTTTTGCCTGTTTGCCTGACCTGCACATGACTTTTTATGGTGAAGGAGGGGTGTGCAATTCCTTCTCCACCCTCTCGTCTACTGGAGCACTAAGTTTCACAGGGGCAACTGTATGCAACGTGTGAGGCGGCTCCAGCAGATGCAGCTTTGTTATTTGGAGTATCCGTCTCCTAGGAGGACTTCCGACCAAGGATGTAAGGGGTTCCTCCTACCCCCGACTCGTGTGCCATGGCGGGTGCCGCTCATGCCCGAACATGCCCCTAAGGCCTGTCTCGGCCACAAAGCCCCACCAAGGCCACACAACGCCACTAGCCGCAGCTAGATACTCATTTAGTTAAGTGAGGAAAGTCGTGTAAAGTGCCTTTCCCAAGGGCACAAGATCGGTGACACGGAAGCTGGATTCGAACCCGCAACCTCTCGGTCTCGAGCCGCAAATGCTGCCACTGCGCCGCGCGGTCCCACTCCATCTCTCTTTAGAAATCAACAAACAAACAAGAACATAATTTTTAATTTCACTAGGTCTAAAAGGATGTAACCTTTGACATTATATGCAATTGACGCACTGTTATGATATAACATTGCAGTATGTTATATCAATAACCTGCACGTGTCATCGAGGACCCCTAGCGGGTCATATTATAATTGCAGCCATATAGGTTTGCCTGAAGTGATATTCTCCGAGTCATGGGTGTATGATGAGTACAATTAGCGCACCAATCTATATGCTGATTGATCCAAATTGTGATGACGAAAGGGCTTGTCCGAATAAGGAATACATTTGTACGCCCCTTCAAATGCCATCATCATTTTGTTATGATGTACGAACCTAATATTGGACCGTTCCAACTATTCTACATCTCGTGGACAAAAATACATCAGGAACCATGTATGGTAACAGACTCTGAGAAAAATGATGACCACGTTTAGCCCCTGAATTACATATTAGCAGTTTGCAGAACATCAAAAACAACTCTTATGTCCACCTGCCTGACACATGTAACTACGACAGTTATCACCTGTGGGCATGTAAGACGGGCCGAACCCAATGTCTATAATTAACCTCAGGTAGTCCAACCACCTCAGTGCAGAGTTGAAGGACGCAGTGAAAGACACAGTTAAAACAGACTCTCCGAGACTTTAAGGAGTTTGGAGACTGAAGACAGTTTCCTTCTACACTGAGGTTAGTCAATAACTTCTTCTGTGACCTTACATGGTACCTGAGGTATTTTTGTCAGTGCAGAAGTAAAGTAGTTGAACATTTGTCTGATCTAATGTTTGATCCATACGTCATAACAAAATGGCGACAAGGAAACAGGGATTTAAATGCCAGTCACTTGGTTGGAAATCTGTACTTTTCAAGTTTTAATGTTGATGTTTGGATGAAAGATTATCATCATCTTTCATATCTGTGAACCAACGAATGAAAGTGTAACATCATCATCATTAACTACATTTTTATGTGGTATGTTTTTATGAGGTTGGTCAAAGAGAGAGAGCAAGAGAGAGAGAGAGGGGGGAGAGGGAGAGAGAGAGAGAGCTTTACATATTCATTTTATGAATTAATTAACAAATCAATCATGTTCAGAGAAAAGGCTACAGTAGCTATCTGGCCGGTAGCATTTACACCTGAGAGCATGTAAGACATTTACAGGTCACAGGCGTCAGTTGAGCCAAACCTCTATATTCAACTTCAGGTAGTTTGACAGAAGAAAGAGGTGGCAGGTGCATGCACACACATATGCGCGCACACACACACACACACACACACACACACACGCACATACACACGCACATAACACACACACACACACACACACACACATTATACACACATACATACAGATGCACGCACACACGCACGGACACACACACTCACATACACACACACACACGCACACACACTTACAGACACACGCACGCCCACACACACGCACACATACACACAAACTCACCACACATACACACACACACACACACGCACACACACACACACACACACACTCACCACATGCACACACACGCGTGCGCGCGCACACAGACACACACAAACATGCATGCATACAGTCCCCAAAACCCCAACAAGTGTGTGTGTGTGTGTGTGTGTGTGTGTGTTATGTTGTACGAACCTATCATTTGACCGTTCCAACTATTCTACATCTCATGGACAAAAATACATCAGGAACCATGTAAGGTAACAGACTCTGAGAAGAATGATGACCACGTTTAGCCCTTGGAGAAGTACATTTTAGCAGTTTGCAGAACATCAAAAACAACCCATTATGTTCACCTGCCTGGCACATCTAACTACCGCAGGTATCACCTGTGGGCATGTAAGACAAAAGGCACTGTGGGATAAACCCAATGTCTAAAATTAACCTCAGGTAGTCCAACCACCTCAGTGCAGAGTTGAATGGCGCAGTGAAAGACACAGTTATGGTAGACTCTCCGAGACTTTAAGGAGTTTAGAGACTGAAGACAGTTTCCTTCCACACTGAGGTTAGTCAATAACTTCTTCTGTGACCCTACATGGTACCTGATGTATTTTTGTCAGTTCAGAAGTAAAGTAGTTGGAACATTTGTCTGATCTAATGTTTGTTCATACGTCATAACAAAATGGCGACAAGGAAACAGGGATTTAAATGTCAGACACTTGGTTGGAAATCTGTTTTCAAGGTTTAATGTTGATGTTTGGATGAAAGATTATCATCGTCTTTCATATCTGTGACCCAACGAATAAAAGTGTAACATTGTCATCATTAACTACATTTTATGTGCACACACACAGGATGCAGAGAGAGAGAGAGAGAGGGGGGGGGGTGGATAGACGGATGGATGTATTATGAATTTATGAGAGGACAGACATCCAAGTGACGTGTACTTACTTGTGTTTGTGCAGACTGTTAAATGTTATCTTACTTTTGATATATGATACTGATTTCTAACTGTTAAAAATTAGCACCATGATAGAACTAAAGTTACCGTTTTTTGTTGTAAATGTAGAAGAGAGGGAGAAAGAGCGAGAGCTTTACATATTCATTTTATGAATTAGTTAACAAATAAATCATGTTCAGAGAAAAGGCTGCAGCTATCTGACAGGCAGCATTTACACCTGAGAGCATGTAAGACAATTAAAGGTCACAGGCGTCAGTTGAGCCAAACCTCTGTATTCAACTTCAGGTAGTTTGACAGAAGAAAGAAGTGGCAGGCGCATGCACACACACACATAACACACACACATACATACCCGCACACACACACACACACGCACGCACATAACACACGCACACACACACACACACACACACACACACATGCACACACACACACACGCACACACACGCATGCACGCACACACACACGCATGCACACACACATACACACACTCACCACACACACACACACACACACATACACACACACATGCACACACACAGACACACACACACACCACTCACCACATGTACACACACATACAGACACATGCACGCACGCACACGCACGCATGCACGCACACATACACACACTAACCACACATACACACACATGCACACACACATACAGACACACACACACGCACACACATGCACGCACACACACACACTCACAACACACACAGACACACACGCACACACACAGACACACACAAACATGCATGCATACAGTCCCCCAAACCCCAACAAGTGTGTGTGTGTGTGTGTGTTATGTCATACGAACCTAACATTGGACCGTTCCAACTATTTTACATCTCATGGACAAAAATACATCAGGAACCATGTATGGTAACAGACTCCGAGAAGAATGATGACCACGTTTAGCCCCAGAATTACATTTTAGCAGTTTGCAGAACAGTACATCAAAAACAACTCATTATGTTCACCTGCCTGACACACCTAACTACCACAGTTATCACCTGTGGGCATGTAAGACAAAAGGCAGAGTGAGCCGAACCCAATGTCTAAAATTAACCTCAGGTAGTCCAACCACTTCAGTGCAGAGTTGAAGGACACTGAAAGACACAGTTACAACTGACTCTCCAAGATTTTAAGGAGTTTGGAGACTGAAGACTGTTTCCTTCCACATTGAGGTTAGTCAATCAACTTGTTCTGTGACCCTCCATGGTACCTGAGGTGTTTTTATCTATACAGAAGTAAAGTAGTTGGAAGATTTGCCTGATCTAATGTTTGTTCATACGTCATAACAAAATGGCGACAAGGAAGCAGGGATTTAAATGTCAGGCACTTGGTTGGAAATCTGTTTTGAACTTTCAATGTTGATGTTTGGATTAAAGATTATCATGGTCTTTCATATCTGTGACCCAACGAATACAAGTGTAATATCATCATCATTATCTACATTTTTATGTGGTATGTTTTTATGAGGTGGGTCAAACACACAAACACACACACAGTGAGGAATACAAAGAGGGGGGAGGGAGAGAGAGAGAGGAAGAAGAGACAGGAGGTAGGGAAAGAGGGAGAGGAAGAGAACAAGGAAGAGAGAGAGGGTGGTAGAGGAGGGAAGGAGGGAGAAAGGGACAGAGAGGGACATATATATATATATAGAGAGAGACCGAGAGAAAGAGAGGGAGTTTTACACATTTATTAGCTAACAATTAAAACATGTTCAGAGCCCTGCCACATGTAGCTACCTGACATGTAACATTATCACCTGGGGGCATATATGAAAATTAAAGGTCACATGCGTCAGTTGAGCCAAATCTCTATTTTCATCTTCAGGTAGTTTGACAGAAGAAAGAGGTTACAATCTCCAATGTCACACATACACACACACACACATATACACACACACACACGCACGCGCACGCACACACGCACACAAATATGCGTGCATACAGACCTACACAAAAAATTAACACCCCAAAGACAGAGAAGAGGGAGAGATAGAGAAAAAGACATAGTGGGAGAGGGAGGAAGGGGGGAGAGAGAGAGGGTCGTAGACATGGAGAGAAGAAAAGAGAAAGGGGAGGAAAAGAGAGGGAGAAAGGGACAAAGAGAAGGATAGAGGGAGGGATAGTGGGACAGTGAGAAAGATAGAGAGAGGGATAGAGAAAAGGATAGAGAGAGTGGTAGAGGGAAAGCGGACAGAGAAAAGGATAGAGGGGATGGAGGGAAGGAGGGAGAGAAGGAGAAAGAGGTATAGAGAGGATAGTGAGGGAGATACGTATTAGAGAGGGAGGAGAAAGAGTAGTAGGAAGATATAGAGATAGACAGAGAGATGTTGAGAGAACAACAGAGAGAGACAGGTGAAACACATCCACAGCCCCCCCCCCCCCACAGACTTAGGGAAAAAAGACAAGCAGAGATATGTGTATGTTCTACAGCTTGATAAAAATAATAAGGTCCCCAGAATGAATAATGTGCTTCAATCTCCATACCAGTCATACCTACCTGCAACCTGGTGTTTTCAAGAAAAGGAAGAGGAAGATGAGGATTGCAGAACAATACATTTATCAATAATTGTATCGTATTTGCAATTTAAAGTCATTATGTTCAGATGGCTGGCACAACTACCACAGATTTAGCCAGTGGGCATGTTACACAATAGGCAGTGTTGGCTGAACCCAAAGTCTATAATTATAACCTCATTGACAGGTAGTCTGACCAACTCAGCGCTGTGCTGAAGGGAACTCTTGAGGCAAACTCCTTCCGACTTAAAGGACTTTGAAGACCGAAGACAGGTTCCATACATACTGAGGTTAGTCAAGCAATGTCTTCGATGTAATCTAGCCCATGAGAAGTCAAATAACTAGCACAGCTGCAATACTATCAGCTCCAGCTGGGGGGCAGTAGTGTATAGTGCGAATGGATGGGAGGCATCGCCACTTGGTACAGCTGCAGTACTTTCAGCATAAGGTAGGGGTCTTGTTGTGCACAGCTACAGTACCATCAGCAACATCTAGGGGGCACTAGTGTACAGCTGTAGTACTATTACCACCAGGTAGGGGGCAGTAGTGTACAGCTGCCGTACTATTGACACCAGCTAGGGGTAGTGGTGTACAGCTGCAGTACTATCAGCACCAGCTAGGGGGCAGTAGTGTACAGCTGTAGTACTATTACCACCAGGTAGGGGGCAGTAGTGTACAGCTGCTGTACTATTGACACCAGCTAGGGGGCAGTAGTGTACAGCTGCAGTACTATTGACACCAGCTAGGGGGCAGTAGTGTACAGCTGCAGTACTATTGACACCAGCTAGGGGTAGTGGTGTACAGCTGCAGTACTATTGAAACCAGCTAGGGGGCAGTAGTGTACAGCTGCAGTACTATTGACACCAGCTAGGGGGCAGTAGTGTACAGCTGCAGTACTATTGACACCAGCTAGGGGTAGTGGTGTACAGCTGCAGTACTATTGAAACCAGCTTGTGGGCATTAGTGTACAGTACAGTAGTTCAATTTTCAAACCTTGCAAACACAGATGAACTTTATTGCTTATGTATCAAATCTCTATTGTATATATCAAGCTACACCCCAGTATGTCGAACAAAGCGAGGAGGATGCTGATTCTTCTGCTGATCATCCTGAAGGAAGCTGGACCGACCGCAGCCTGCAGCAGCAGCTGTTCATCAGACTGTGACTGCAGCAGCAGAAACCTCACCAGTGTTCCTCAGGACCTGGCTACAAGCATCACTACCCTTAAATTGGAAAACAATGCCATCACAAACCTAAGTCAGTCTGATTTCTTAAGGTACAAGAGCTTGACAAGATTAGATCTTGATTCCAATCTGATCTCCATGATCCAGAATAAAACATTCCAGAACTTAACAAGCCTATCTTGGCTGGACCTTAATAATAATCAGTTATCTAGTCTCACACCTGACACATTTGTGGGACTCGGTAATCTGCAGTACTTGCAACTTTACCGGAATCAGTTGACTAGTCTTCCAGCTGACAGTGATGTTTTTATGGGACTTGGTAACCTTAAGGAGTTGAATTTTTATATGAACCAGTTAACAACTCTCCCAGCTGACACATTTTTAGGACTTGGTAATCTGCAGAACTTGGCTCTTCACTTTAACCAGTTGATCAATCTGACAGCTGACATATTTGCAGGACTTGATAACCTACGGAACTTGTGGCTTGATGGTAACAAGTTAACTAGCCTCCCAGCTGACATATTTGTGGGACTCGATAATCTGCAGCAGTTGGTGCTTTACCACAATAAATTATCTAGTCTCCCAGCTGACATATTTTTTGGGCTTGGTAACCTGCAGATCTTGCAGCTTGATGGTAATCACTTAACTAGTCTCCCAGCAGATATATTTAAGGTACTTGGTAACCTACGGCTCTTGCAACTTTCCTCTAATCAGTTAACTACTCTCCCTGCTGACATATTTGTGGGACTCGGTAATCTGCGGGACTTGTGGCTTTCCTCAAACCAGTTAAGTACTCTCCCTGCTGATATATTTGCTGGACTTGGTAATCTGCAGATCTTGTATCTTTCCCAGAACCAGTTAACTACTCTCCCAGCTGACATATTTGTAGGACTTAGTAATCTGCATCTGTTCTGGCTTTTTCAGAACCAGTTGCAGACACTACCCCCTGTGGCATATGACATACTGGGTTCCATTGATGTTAGGTCTGAACACGTTGCTCATACTGTTAGAATTGACAACAACCCCTGGCAGTGTGACTGTAGGATGGCTCCCTTTAGACAGAGGATGAACGGGTCCTACCCATTTGAAGCCCAGATCAGATGTGCCGGACCTGCCAACCTTGCAGGGCATTACTTACGGAATGTAAGTCATGAAGACCTGATCTGTGAGGAGACGACACCAGGCTACTCCACTAACACGCACCATGTTGTTGACTCTACCCTTAACTTGTCTTATGTCAGCAGTTCTTCTACTTTTCATCAGTCAGCAAAGCCAACATCAAAGGCACCAACATTGTCCCCAATATACAGCAACACACCTACTGCTAACACTGGTGGGTCTACAGTCAGCACTTCCCCTTTATCCGATCATTTAGCAAAGTCAACATCAAACCTCCCTACACCCCTTACAGCACCCAATGCTGGCTCTAACCCAAGCTTGCCTACAATAAGTACTGACTCTGCTTTTGGATTTCAGCCGACAGTAACAGAAAGCAATGCTGACCCTACTGGCGATGGCATTGTCTTGTCTGTGCCCGTTCTGGCTACGCTGTGTGTATGTCTTGGAATTTTCATCATTTGTACTATTGCCTGTGGAGTATGGTGCATGTATAGAAGGAGAACAAATGCCACAGGTACAGGCATGTCCAGCGGTAACAACACGCAAAATATGAGGCTACACACAGTTACACATGCAGACAGAAACAGGCAGTCCATATCATCGCATTCTGACAGACAGGGAAGCCAGCATACCTATAACCTTCCAAACGATGACCCAGAATATGACACCATAGCCGACATCAACCAATCAGAAGGTCCACACCAAGGTATAGGCAACATGCAGGGTCTTGACAGTTTTAGTTATTTGGTTCTGCCCCCTCCACTTCCCCCTGAAAATCCAGCTGGCCCTCAGGCTGATGCCCATAGGAGTGAGTCAGCAGATGCAGCTGCTCACACAGTCGGTGGTCGTGACACATGGACAGATGAAGCAGAGTATGACGACGTCCTCAGTCCGTCTCAAAGACCAAAACCAGGTCCAGGCCAAATGCAGCAACTCGGCAGCAGTAACGATGGTTACGAGGATCCGTCTCCCTCCCTGTTCCATGAGAATGGTGCCCATCCACAAGCAAGAGAAGAACCAAAGTCCCACAAATACGAGAACAGCCAGGTGATAGCAGCTGCTAAGGATGCTTCAACTGCTCCACATGGTATTGTGTATGAAAATGATGATGAGATAGTACCTGAAACAGAACGCCCAGAGTCCCACAAATATGAGAACAGCCAGGTGAAGCTGCCAGTAGAAGCTACTGTTAAACATACTGCAGCTAGTCCACAGGCTATTGTGTATGACAATGATGATGAGTCAGTTGATAACCAATCCCAGACAGCAGCTGCCCCTGGTGCTGATAGTCCAAACCACTATGAAGCCCTGAGGAACCCCAGTGGTCAGCAGCAGCACACCTACACATCCCTGCTGCCTCATAATTGACAACATCACTAGACAACACCTAACCATTGCTTTGAGAAATCACTCTCCGAAAACAATGATTGTCCCTTAGTACAAGTTCCAACACCACCGGCAGTAAAGAACAACAGGTTGCAGGGTTGATATGATAAAACTATTATTGAGTATGTGGATAAAGAGATTTTCCTATTTATAGTGTACAAAATAAGACGCCCACATTCAAAGTATCAAGGACCACTGGATATAACGTAGTTACCACACATGTGTACCACAGCCATTGGGACAAAACATGTTTTACTAAGAGCCACAAAATAGTATGCTTTAAGGAATTCTTATGAAGACAAACTAAGAATCCAGATCCTAAACTTTCCTACACTAGTACATCAAAAGGTAGAGAGAAAACTTGTAAATATATTCATGGTAATCATGATGATAGAAACAACATCTTTCAAGCAGAAACAGAAACTGGGACCAGGAGACCTGATCAAAGGTTATATGTAACTCCATAATGCTGACAAATATCTTATTCTACAATGATTCATTTTCAACTATATCTGTTACCATCTGTATATAAACAAAGGCAAAATGTTAAATTTGTGTTGTGGAAGTTTATAAGACTTAGTTTTATACCTACATTCAGTATTTACCACGTGTTAGGGTGACAGCGATAGTCTAATTACTTAGTGTGTATAGTTTTTAATACTTCAGTTGATAGTTATAAGATTTGCTTTGATGAAATTAAGTCCTTAGTAACAACTTCACTAAGACTTTACATTTTACAAGTTTTGAATGACACTGATAACTTCAATGTAATAATTGGTTACTATAGTTACTTTTTAAAGTGAGTTAAATTATACACTGAAATTACGTACAATTGCATGGAAACTACTTTGAAACTACATTGTGCATTCTTGGTGGTAGGCCTTGGTGATGTTCAGACGCAGATGTTCACAGCATTTTAAGAAGTATAACTTTCTTAATATATTTACAGCTGCAATTATGTGTTTGCTAGTTTATATTGTTGTCTGTATCCCAGTGGGTCACTTGACTGACGTATGTAATCCTAAATGTCATATTTTCAATAAATGCTAAATACTGAGGAGAACTGAAATGTGTTGGCCAAGTGATTTCCAGCCTCTATGTGCCTGTGGAGCTGGCGTGGTACTCTATATTGTGGTATAGTGTGATAAGGATTCGACAAGGCCATAGGTGACCATGCATGACCCAGGTTCTGAATGCCATCCACACACAGGTAAACACATCTGTCCTTGGTGCTGAGAAGTCAAATAACTAGCACAGCTGCAGTACTATCAGCTCCAGCTAGGGGGCAGTAGTGTATAGTGCGAATGGATGGGAGGCATCGCCACTTGGTACAGCTGCAGTACTTTCAGCATTAGGTAGGGGTCTTGTAGTGCACAGCTACAGTACTATCAGCATCATCTAGGGGGCAGTAGTGTACAGCTGTAGTACTATTATCACCAGGTAGGGGGCAGTAGTGTACAGCTTCCGTACTATTGACACCAGCTAGGGGTAGTGGTGTACAGCTGCAGTACTATCAGCACCAGCTAGGGGGCAGTAGTGTACAGCTGTAGTACTATCAGCACCAGCTAGGGGACAATAGTGTACAGCTGCAGTACTATCAGCACCAGCTAGGGGACAGTAGTGTACAGCTGCAGTACTATCAGCTCTAGCTAGGGGGCAGTAGTGTACAGCTGCAGTACTATCAGCTCTAGCTGGGGGCAGTAGTGTACAGCTGCAGTACTATCAGCTCTAGCTAGGGGGCAGTAGTGTACAGCTGCAGTACTATCAGCACCAGCTAGGGGGCAGTAGTGTACAGCTGCAGTACTATAAGCACCAGCTAGGGGCAGTAGTGTACAGCTGCAGTACTATCAGGACCAGCTAGGGGGCAATATTGCACAACTGCAGTACTATCAGCTCCAGGCAGGAGCAGTAGTGTACAGCTGCAGTACTATCAGCACCAGGCAGGGAGCAGCAGTGTACAGCTGCAGTACTATCAGCACCAGCTAGGGTGCAATACTGCACAGCTGCAGTACTATCAGTGCCAGCTAGTGAGCAGTAGTGTACAGCTGCAGTACTATTGACACCAGCTAGGAGGCAGTAGTGTACAACTGCAGTACTATCAACACCAGCTGGAGGGCAGTAGTGTACAGTAGTTCAATTTTCAAACCTTGCAAACACAGATGAACTTTATTGCTTATGTATCAAATCTCTATTATATATATCAAGCATTTCAAGCTACACCCAGTATGTCCAACAAAGTGAGGAGGATGCTGGTTCTTCTGCTGATCATCCTGAAGGAAGCTGGACCGACCGCAGCCTGCAGCAGCAGCTGTTCATCAGACTGTGACTGCAGCAGCAGAGGTCTCACCAGTGTTCCTCAGGACCTGCCTACAAACATCACTACCCTTAACTTGGAACGCAACGCCATCGCAAACCTAAGTCAGTCTGATTTCTTAAGGTACAAGAGCTTGACAAGATTAGATCTTAATTCCAATCAGATCTCCATGATTCAGAACAACACATTCCACACCTTAACCAGCCTGACTCACCTGTACCTTAACTTTAATCAGTTAACTAGGCTCACACCCGGCATGTTTGTGGGGCTCGGTAACCTTTATTGGTTGAGACTTGACCAGAACCAGGTAACCACCAGTAGTCTGCCAGCTGGCATATTTGTGGGACTCGGTAATCTGCAGTACTTGTACCTTTCCCAGAACAAGTTAACTACTCTCCCAGCTGGCATATTTTCAGGTCTTGGTAATCTGACACGATTGTATCTTCACAATAACCAGTTGACCAATCTGACAGCTGACATATTTGTAGGACTCAATAACCTGCAGGACTTAGGTCTTCACCGTAACCAGTTAACAACTGTGCCAGCTAACATATTTGCGGGACTTGATAATCTGAATCAATTGTTGCTTTACCAGAACCAGTTAACTACTCTCCCAGCTGACATATTTTCAGGACTTGGTAATCTGCAGCGCGTGTGGCTTCACTTTAACCAGTTGACCAATCTGACAGCTGACATATTTGCAGGACTTGATAACCTGTGGTACTTAGGTCTTCACTTTAACCAGTTAACAGCTCTGCCAGCTGACATATTTGCAGGACTTGGTAATCTGCGGGAGTTGTGGCTTCACCAGAATAAATTATCTAGTCTCCCAGCTGACATATTTTTTGGGCTTGGTAACTTACGGGACTTGTGGCTTGCTGGTAATCAGTTAACTAGTCTCCCAGCAGATATATTTGCTGGACTGGGTAATCTGCAGACCTTGCTTCTTAACCAGAACAAGTTGACCAACCTAACAGCTGGCATATTTGCTGGACTGGGCAATCTGCAGACCTTGTATCTTTCCTGGACCCAGTTAACTACTCTCCCAGTTGACATATTTGATGGACTTGGTAATCTGCGGGATTTGCGGCTTTATGGGAACCAGTTGCAGACACTACCCCCTGTGTTATATGACATACTGGGTTCCATTGATGTTAGGTCTGACTACGTCACTCATACTGTATGGATTGACACCAATCCCTGGCAGTGTGACTGTAGGATGCTTCCCTTTAGACAGAGGATGAACGGATCTTACCCATTTGAAGCCGAGATCACATGTGCTGGACCTGCCAACCTTGCAGGGCAACTCTTACAGGATGTAGGTCCTGAAAACCTGATCTGTGAGGAGACGACGCGAGTCTACTCTACTCTGAGTACAAAACGCATGGTTGTCTCTACTCGTAGCTTGTCTATAGTCAGTAGTTTGTCTCCTTTTCATCAGTCAGCAAAGTCAACATCAAAGCCAACAACATTGCCCCCAACATCCAGCAACACACCAACTTCCCCTTCATCCTATCCTTCAGCAAAGTTGACATCAGAACTTCTAGAACTTTCCCAAACACCCTATACAGCACCCACTGCTGACCCTAACCCTGGCTTGTCTACAGTCATGATTAGTACTGACCCTCCTTTTGGTTTTCAGTCGACCGTAACAGATGCAGAAAGCAATGCTGGCCCTACTGGCAATGGTATTGTCTTGTCTGTGCCCATTCTGGCTACTCTGTGTGTTTGTCTTGGAATTTTCATCATTTGTACTATAGCCTGTGGAGTATGGTGCATGTATAGAAGGAGAACAAATGCCACAGGTACAGGCACGTCCAGCACTAATAACACACGCAATATGAGGCTACACACAGTTACACATGCAGACAGAATCAGGCAGTCCAAATCATCGCATTCTGAAAGACAAGGAAGCCAGCATACCTATAACCTTCCAAATGATGACCCGGAATATGACACCATAGCCGAAATCAACCAATCAGAAAGTCCACACCGAGGTGCAGGCAATATGCAGGGTCTCGACAGTTCTGTTTATTTGGTTTTGCCCCCTCCCCTTCCCCCTGAAAATCCAACTGGCCCTCAGGTTGGAGCCTTTGGTGAATCAGGAGATGGTTACGAGGTTCCATCTCGTTCCCTAGGCCCTGAAAATGGTGTCCAGTCGCAAGCACAAGAAGGGCCACAGTCCCACAAATATGAGAACAGCCAGATAATCGCAGCAGCTGCTAAAGATGCTGCAGCTGATGCATAGCTTATTGCAAATGAGAATAATGTTGAGATATAAACTGTAAAAGAAGGTCCACAGTCCCACAAATATGTGAACAGCCAGGTGATACCAGCAGCTGCTAAAGATGTTGCACCTGCTAAATAAAGATGTTGCATCTGGTCAACATGGTATAGTGTATGAGAATAATGATGAGAAAAACCAATCGCAGACAGCAGCTGCCCCTGGTGCTGATAGTCCAAACCACTATGAACCCCTGAGGAACCCAAGTGGTCAGCAGCAGCACATCTACACACCCCTGCTGCCTCGTGATTTACAACATCACTAGACAACACCTAATCATTGCTTTCGATGATACTTTAAAAACAATAATTGACCCTGAGTAGGAGTCCAGGTCCAGTAAAGCACAAAAACTTGTAGATGTTAATGGATGATTATTAACTAAATTGATAAAGAGGTTTTCCTATCAATGTGCAAATCAATAAGATGCATAGTATATGTATGGTAGGGAGCATCGGAAAAAATTACCACACATGTTGACATCTGTACATGTTGTAGAGCATCCAGCCACACTAGTATATCATTGTATATAAAGTAACCACACATGTGGACAACTCTACTTGTTGTAGAGCACCTAACCATACTAGTATATCATCGGATATAGTAACCACACATGTGTACATCTGTGCATGTTGTAGAGCACCTAACTACACTAGTATATCATTGGATATAGTAACCACACATGTGTACATCTGTGCATGTTGTAGAGCACCTAACTACACTAGTATATCATCGGATATAGTAACCACATTTGTGTACATCTGTACATGTTGTAGGCACCTAACCACACTAGTATATCAAATGTAGCGTGGAGAAGTGCATAACATTATATGTTAATAATAATCATGACGATAAGAGCAAAAGCAGAAATCAGTACCAGGATTCCTGGCTAAGGTTCTACTTAACTCCAAACTAGATCATTTATAATGTGAATCAATATATATATATCTGTTATAATATGTAACGTTATATAAGTAAAGGTAAAAAAATGTTTCAAACTGTGGTGTGGAATTTTGTAAATTTGATACCTTTCAGTAAATTCATTACTAACCACATGTTAGGGCTAGTCTAATTACTAAATGTGGTAGCTTTTGATACACATATCAAAGTACAAAGTTATAAGATTTACTTTGCTGAAATAAAGTTCTTAGTAAAAACTTCACTGTAAAATCTATATCAGTTTTGAATGAAACCAATAGCTTGAATGTAATAATGGATACTAACATACATACATAGATACTATAGTACCTTTTCAACCTGTGATTTCAGTTACACAGAATTGTACGAAAAACTACTTTAAAAGTACACTGTGTACAAAGGTACAAAGTACATACTTAGTGAAAGGAAATGGCATTCACAGCAAGTGTAACTTACTTACTTAATATACCTGCAGTTGTAATTATAAAAAGTGCTAATGTATGTTTGTATTGTTGTCTGTATCTTTTGGGGTTTCCTAGCTAACTCATGTAATGTACGGTCATATTTTCAATGAATGAAGACCTTTATTGTACAGTTTTGCCCAACCGAGCTAAGTACAGGTCACAACAAGTCAAGATATATACATGTAAAAGTATCACAAATCTAGTCTAACACAAAAGTTCGGCTTCTTCTCGCTTCTTAGTAATAGTGAAAATGTAGGACTGTATGGGTTTCGCTATGGTCGGTTTGTCAAAACGCATGAGAAATATAAACTTGTCAGTGCTACTCATGTGTCTAAAATGAGGGAATCTACTTTCTATATAACTAAATAGAGTATTTCTATCATTGACATACATATCGCAATCAACTATGAAGTGCACTTCATCTTCTACCATGTTTGAGGTAGAAAATTGGCAGACTCTTTGTTCTAGAGGAGTGCGGTTGTGCCTTCCTGATTCAATTCGCAGTCGGTGGCAACTGATTCTTAGTTTAGCAATGGTAGTTCTGTGCCGAATGTTTGTAATTTTCAAGTACTGCTCTTCATTGTATGTGGATTTTAGTAATCTGTACGTTCGGAGTTTGTTTTTCGCACCTAAACCTTTATTATCATTATGAATGTTGGTTAGAAAATTCAGGAAATAAATATCCTTCAGTCGTTGGTGGATAGCAGAAATTAGGTGGGATGCGTTTGGATCTGTTGACTCATGGGCTTGCCAAACAAAAGGGTAACCACACTCCTCCAAAGTTTTGCGAACACCAGATGCCCAACATTTAGTACCTGATGAATCTAGATTAAGCTGACATAAGAGAGCGTCTGCCTGCAGACTCTCAGCTGGCACATTCAATAAATTCTTAATAATGAGTGCAGCTAAACTGTGTTGACCAAGTTTTTTCCAGCCTCTGTGTGCCTGTGGAGGTGGTGTGTTACTTTGTAGGTCAATTGTTACCTCCATAGTTTTGAGTGTGTCTGTGTGTGTGTGTGTTTGTGTTTCCGGATATTTGTGGACATCATAACTTGAGAACCTCTTTATGGACTACGATGATGTTTGGTATGTGGGTAGGGGCTGGGAAGACGAAGGTCAAGGTTAATTTCGGGCCCCCTGGTGTGTGACCTTGGTACTGAAGCAGAACTTCAATTTTTGTATCTTTTTACCTGGACATGCTATGGTCTTGATTTCTTGGTGGCAGATAGCTTTTGATGTAAGGAAGAAGTGGTGTATGTTTGGGCCCCCTAGCAGCTTGCTCTGGAACTGCAGGAGCCTTTTTTGTCAAAATCTTCCAAGGAGCATAATGGAACATAGGAATGATGGATTTCCATGATATTTGGTATGCAGGGACCTGTGGCAGAGATGTACATATAATGAAGTGCAAATTATGCAAATCTGTACTTAATTTGCATACTTAATGAGGAAAATCTATATTTACAGTGTTTTCCAATATAGGACTCAAATACATGTTACATATGTAGTTTGTGGCAGGCAGAAGTTAAGCTGATACTAATTATGCAAATAAGTCCTTAATTTGCATAATTAATTTGAAATTGTCCTAATTCTTCTTAGTACGTTATTAAATGATTGGGCTGTCAAAACTGTGACTTGTGTAAGTTAGTGAAAGGTGTACATAAGCAAGCATAAATTATGCAAATGTGAAAGTCATTTGCATACTCAGAATATTTCATGGAGGTATGAGGTCTCCGAACTCTTGTTAAGTTAAGTGTGACCAGGGTTTGACAAGTCCATAGGTGAACATCATGGTCGAAGGCAAAGTTGGTCATCTCCATGGCAGTGTTGCCATCGTTGCTTGGAGGCTTCTTGTTTGTAAAATCTCCCAGCAGGAGCATCCCATCAAAATATCAACAAATATTAATCGTAGCCCTAAAACGCTTCAAATATTTTACTGGGTACAACTCGTCTTTGTTTTTGTCCTTAGGGTATGGGATTTCAATTAGTTTTACATCAAATGTTATTTCATTCATACACATCATTTAAGTTCACTCTGTTTTAAGTAGAGCCATATTCCATTACGATATTGTATTAAATTTTATACCTATGTTGTTTACGTTATGACTTTTATATGTGGTGGCACTAACATATGTTTCCAATTGAGTGCGCCACCATTTACCACTACGTCTATCACATCTTTGAACTTGAATAAAAAATATCAACGGGATGTTCTCCGTGCCTAAAATGATGTAAATGCATCTTTCCTTTCTGTAGTCGATCCAGTACCAATTTAATGTTGTGCAGGGGTCTAGCTAGTGCATTTTAGTGCAGTGAGCCACTACACTAAAATTTGTGACCCCTACGCTAAAATAAGGGCCACTATGCTAATTTTTAAGTAGTGTAGTGGTGCTTTGCTGCCATTTGCTTGTTCAACAATGACAAATGAATGTCTGAACAATGAAAAATGATGATATGCCAATCAAAACTGACCCCAAAATCCTAACTTTTAACTCTACATCTTCAAATCTCACCTTGGAAGGACCAAGACCCCCCCTTCCACACCAATCTCCTGATTAGTCGCTACGCTACCATGCCATTCCCACTACGCTAAAATAAAATCCTGGCTAGAACCCTGCTGTGGTGTCATATCACCTGGCCCATCCAGTTTTTCTAATCTTCCCCTGCCTTGTATCCCTTCTCTTCAAAAAATCTTAACATTTTGAGTACATTCTCTTCTATACCTCGAATAAAGCTTCCAATCTTGGTACACTGTAGAGTATTTCATTATATTTAGCTGTTGCCTTTCCTCCTGGCCCACTAACAGCTGTTGTTGCCATTGACCCACAAAGTGTCAGACCACCATGCATAGCCTTGAACCACTTTAATACTCATGCACAGCATTGGGGCCCAGAAAGGGTAGCCGCTGAGGTATTCAAACCCCACTAGCCTAGCCTACGTTCTACGAAAAGCAGTCGTTGACTTTAAGGAGTTTGTAGACTGATTCAAGACAACTTCCTTCCATATTGAGGTAAGTCAATCAATTTCCTCTTTGCTACCCTACATGATGAATCTTAAGTACCAATAGAGGTGAAAAAAAGTCGGATTCTGCTATCAAATGTTTGGTACATAAAAATGATGACATGTAGAACTGTATACAGGGACAATGCCACACAGCCAGCCATCATCTGTTATTAGAATTTGTTTAGACTAATAAATCTTTAATCTTAGGGACAAACTTGAATTTCTAATTCTAATCTTTAGATGCTCAAAAGAGTTCTTCATTAAGATATACATGATCTTACTTGTGTAAACAAAGAGGAAAGAATTACCATAGACAACTCTAGAATACACTCTGGTAGTGCGAACAGGGACATATCTCTACCCCTTACTCTGGCTTTGTACTACCAGCTCAACATACTTTGCCCTCTTCCGTTTGTTCACCAGGCTTCACTTATCTGCTCCTCCCAGGAAACAGTTAACTCCAGCAGAACCACTTGTCTGGTGGATTCTGACACTAGTACCATGTCAGGGCGAAGTGACGTGGCTACATTTGTACAATGTGTTCTGGAAACTTGAGCTGTCTCCGTAGGTCAACTAGGAGCTGACAATCTAGCAGTGGCGAGAAGCCCACCTGCGGAAGTGGGTTGTTGTCGGGTCCTCTCTCCGGCTCTGACAAAGACAATTGACTTCTTGGGGGATTGCTGACTCCTACTTCTCTGAATGGCGGTGCTCATATTATACATGTAGGGGTGTCTGGCCTAGAACCTAGGTTCAAATCTTCTAAATGTTACCGATCTTGTGCCATTGGGAAAGGCACCTAATTACTATAACACAACTTTCTTCACTCCACCCTGGTGTAAAAGGGGTATACCTGACTTTGGTTGGGGAGGCAAAAGGTGGAGGAAGGAGAGAGTTGCATGGGCTCTGCCTTCCTATACCATGCCCTAGACACAGTGGATAACAACCCATTGCCCCTATGGACTCAAGAAGGCCATGGGACTAATTTTACCTACGAGGGGCGTTCAATTAGTAATTCCCCTGACCCATTTCCCATAGCAGGAGATTAATGAAACTTGGCACAGTTATTAGTCTTTCTCTACATGGGAATCACTCAGAGTTATGCATTTCTCCCGTTGTTTGATGCAGCTCTGGACACCGTTTTTGTAGGACACCCCAGGTTGGTCCTCCAACAGATGCCTCATCAATGGCAGAAGAGGGCCGACCAGGTCTGGGAGCTGTTTCCACAGACTTCCGGCCATGTTTGAATTTAGGATGCCAGCGTTTTACAAGGTCATATGATGGGGCATCATCACCATAAGTTTCTTTCATTTCATCAAAAGTCTCCTTTGGTGTGCGTCCTTTCAAATACAAAAAACGGATCACTGCGCGACACTCAACTGGCTCCATTTCACACCTGGTCCATTTCACACCTGACTCAGTTCAAACACCAGTAAATCAGAAACCACAATTATTTCACAACTGTTTCTTGCAACATAAGCCATAAAGATATGAATTATTACAAATGCAAAATTTCATCTAGATCAGACAACTGGAAGCGGGTCAGGGGCATTACTTATTGAACGCCCCTCGTAGTTCCTACCATTACTTTCTTACATCATCACAGTGACTGATACTGTTAGATACAAAATCTCTTGAAATGTTTCCCAATTTTCTCCAAACTTTTCAGACTGCTTACTCATACTCATACCAAGTATTTTAGATATACTTTATGGGTCTTTCAACTACATGTGGCCTAACGTGCCTTCGTTATTTTTGCAGACACCAATTCCTTACCTTGGACCACTGAAAAAATCGAAACTTCTTACGTCAATCTTCATCAAGGTTAGTTCAGTTATCAGGATTAGGATTCACCAACCTTTTCTCTTTGTTGCTCATTAGAATAAGTAAGAAATATCACAGGAGTTTTGAGACCTCTGAATGAAAGTGAGTGAACCAAGATTTAGATCACTCCATCTTCATGCTACATGGGGGTATTCTTCCAGTTAAGCATGGTCTTTTTTTTGCGACACCTCAGTGGTGGAGATACTTTTTACAGTATCTTGATCGCCCTAGAACATTTGTAAAATTTCAAGAATGTGTCCCATAGAGAATTGATTTTTTTTCAATACCTTAACAACTCGAAGTGCTCTAAACATGTATCTTTTGAGTTGTCATTTTTACAGGCCGACACCAACACAACATAGTACATGTACATGTACATGTACATGCATTAAAATTTGCTTTGTTTAAATTTTGTAGTAACTTAAGGTAAGGAGGTATTTGCAATATTTCAGGCCCACTGTGGGCACACAGGGTGCATTACTAATTGTTAAAACACTTCTGAAATGAAACACAGTCAAAGTGGAAACAATTTGTTTTGAAACTGGGGCTAGTGAAAAATAGTGAAGCCCTATTTCATGGACCAGTGAGACTTAGACTTTCAAATCTTGTCAATCCTAATACCAACACAGGTGAACTGTTCATGCTAATATGTCCTTTCTCGGTTGTATAGGCTACACCCCAGTATGTCCAACAAAGTAAGGAGGCTGCTGGTTCTTCTGCTGATCATCCTGAAGGAAGCTGGACTGACCGCAGCACAGGACTGCAGCAGCAGCAGCTGTTTATCATCAATCTGTGACTGCAGCAACAGATTGCCTGGTCTTACCAGTGTTCCTCAGGACCTGCCTACAAACATCACTTGGCTTGACTTACGGGGCAATGCCATCACAACCTTAAGTCAGTCTGATTTCTCAATTTACAAGAGCTTGACAAGCTTAGATCTTGGTTCCAATCAGATCTCCATGCTCCAGAACAAAACATTCCACAACTTAACCAGCCTAACTCACCTGTACCTTAACAAAAACCAATTAACTTCTCTCCCAGCTGACATGCTGGTTGGACTTGGTGACCTGCGGTCATTGGATCTTGATGACAACCAGTTATCTAGTCTCCCAGCTGACATATTTGTGGGACTCGGTAACCTAGAGACATTGGGGCTTCACAATAACCAGTTGACTCATGTAAGGGCGAACACATTTGCCGGACTTGGTAACCTACAGAATTTACATCTTTCCCAGAACCTGTTGACTAATCTTCCAGCTAACATATTTGCTGGACTTGGTAAACTACAGACCTTGCATCTAGACCGAAACATGTTAACTAATCTCCCAACTGCCATATTTGCAGGACTAGGCAACCTGAACCAGTTGTTTCTTTTCGAAAATCAGTTTACTACTCTCCCAGCTGACATATTTGTCGGACTTGGTAATCTTCAGGACTTGCGTCTTTCCCAGAACAAGTTGTCTAGTCTGCCAGTTGACATATTTGTGGGACTTGGTAACCTAAAGACACTTGTCTTAGGTGAGAATGACATCCGCAGTATCGAGGCAGGCACCTTCAGTGATACAACAAAACTTCATTATCTATACCTTGGCAACAACAAAATTAAGACCATCACAGCCGGCACATTTCAGAGTCTCCCTCAGCTTCAAACGCTGCATCTCTTCAGTAATAACATCAGCACCTTCCCGTTAGAACCCTTGTCAAATCTTTCCTCAGTGTCTAATCTTAGACTAGATCTGAACCAAATGGAGACACTTCCAGCTATGGCCTATTACATCCTGGCTTCCATTCCAACTGTTAGTATTGACAACAACCCCTGGCAGTGTGACTGTAGGATGATTCCCTTTAGACAGAGAATGAACGGGTTTTACCCATTTGAAGACCAGATCACATGTGCTGGACCTAGTAACTTTACAGGGCAATTCTTACGGAATGTAAGTTGTGAAGACTTGATCTGTGATCATAAAGAGATAGAAAGCAGTGCTGGCCCTACCGGGGATGGCATTGTCATGCCTGCACTCCTTCTTGCTATGCTGTGTGCTTTTCTTGGACTATGCATGAATCCACTCTTGCCTTGACGGTATGGTGCATTTGTGTAAATGCCACAGGCATATCCGTGGTACAGTAGAAGCCAGTTAATTGTAAAATGGATAATAACACACTTCTGTTAATTGCACGGAATCCCAAAATCCAGAGGTTGTGCAGTCCAGCTTAATAACTTTGCTTTGATTCACCATTCGGATAATTGCAAGAAAAGCACTGGCAAATGGGGTGTGCAATTAAGCGGTTTCTACTGTACATGTGTAATAGCCAGATAAGGCTACACACAGTTGCAACAAATGCAAACATAAACAGTCAATCCAGAACATAACACTAACTAAAGCCTATAGTTTGGTACACATTTAAAGTCATTACTTTTTAACACCACAAAAGATAGCAAAGAGCAATGTAGACAGGGGCGATGACCTTATTTGACGCTCCAGATACTGTCTTAAGTATTTACCTGTTTATTTTTGTCCGACATATGGCAGACAGAAATTTCTTCGATCTTGAAATCACTGGAGGAACTTGTCAATACTTATTGTGTGTATAGTTTACTGTTTTTAGTAAACCTTGCACTTACTACAAGTTTAGATAACAGTGATAATTACTTAGTGTTTATAGCTTTTATATAGTCTATAGTATAATTACTTAGTGTGTATAGTTTCTATATAGTATATAAGTTTATGCTAAGCCTTATAACATTTACTTTACTGAAATTAAGTTCTTAGTTCTTCACTGTAAAACATATTATCAAGTAATTATCTATCCTGGTATCTGATACCTTTTAAAATTACTGAGCTAAACTACACAGTCACTTGAATTACATACAATCATTGAAAAAAGTGTGACATTACATAATATACATTCCTGGCAAAAGGACTTGCTTGGTTGACTAAATTAAAGCTGGCAGCAATGTGAAAAAATGCTAAACCCAGCTGACAAGAACTGCAGTGTGGGATTGACATATACAATTTCCATTTTACAAATACAAAGAAACTCTGGTATTTATAGTTTTATCATACTTGTGTATGTTGTGAACTTGTAACTTTAAATTTTGTATGTTTGTAACTTTCAGTAAACTTAGATCTTACCACATGTTAACGTGAGAGGGCTAAGTTTAGTTAGCATGGATAGTTTTAAGACATGTAATGAAGTTCATTGTTATATGATTAACTTTGCTGAACTAAAGTTCTTAGTAACACATTCATTGTAAAACTTGATATAAGTTTTGTATAAGAACTGATAACTCGAACATAGAAGCTCATATTAAAGTATCACTGTATACGTAAACCACATACTATATAAACTATAAAAATATATACAATAAAAAACAAACTAGTTTGCATCTATGTCTGTCTTCCTGGTGAAAGAACCTGCTTGTTGCTCAATATAAAATCATTATATGAAAGTACTTTTCTGAAATTGCCTATATCAGACATAGAATTGACGCCTTACAATGTAAAAGCAGTAGCAAAAGATCAGAAACACGCTGCATATTTTTTTCACACCGGCAACTTTCATGCTGTACTTTCTGAATATATTTGTATCTTTACCTGTGTATTTCAAACAGTGTGTTTTTGTATCTCTGTATGCTGCCCGGCTGACCCATGTTAACATACGTTATTAATTATGTTCAATAAATTAATACTGAGTTGAACAAACAGTCAGCCTCTGTGTGCCTGTGGAGCTGGTATTTTACTCTGTAGGGCAGTTGTAAAGTGTGATCAGGCCATAGGTGAACAGGCCTGTCCCTGGTGCTGAATGCCATTCACCTTCAGGCAAACACACCTGTGCCTGGTGCTGACCAGTATCTACACATAAGTAAACACACCTGTCCCTGGTGCTGAACACCATCCACAAACAGGTAAACACACCTGTCCCTGGTGCTGAACACCATCCACACACAGGTAAACACACCTGTCCCTGGTGCTGAACACCATCCACAAACAGGTAAACACACCTGTCCCTGGTGCTGAACACCATCCACACACAGGTAAACATGCCTGTCTCTGGTACTGAACACCATTCACACACAGGTAAACACACCTGTCCCTGGTGCTGAACACCATCCACACACAGGTAAACACACCTGTCCCTGGTGCTGAACACCATTCACACACAGGTAAACACACCTGTCCCTGGTGCTGAACACCATTCACACACAGGTAAACACATCTGTCCTTGCTGCTGAATGCCATCCACACACAGGTAAACATACCTGTCCCTGGTACTGAACACAGGTTTAAGATACAGGTCCTCCAGACCTGTACCTGTGCTCAAACAACTTGACAAAGTAAACTCTGTTTTTCATTGAAGACAGGCATGAATAGATATTAAACAGAACATTATTTAGCTTCAGGTGTCTTATGCAGAGAACCCATGTATTTGAGAGAATCTCAAAGCAAAGATGGTGCTGATTTCAATGTTTTCATCATTTTCCAGGGCTGAACTTTGATCTTTGCAATAGGAATAACATGCTTTTAGAAACAGAATAAGTAAAAAAGTTTCCTACTTATTGTGTGTAAGTAGTGTCAAAAGTATCAAAACTTCCTTCTCTCATCTCCCAGCCACTAAGCAAAGTCACACATTAACAATACTTAACATTATGTTCATTCAGGTACTTAAATTGCTACATTTCCTAGTGTATTTTTTGTTGTTTTCTTTCCAGAATATTTGATATGTTTCTATGATTTGTCATGGTACTATTTATTGATTTGTTATTGGCTTGATCAACTAATTGTTGCTACTCATTTATGATTTGTAATCATTTTTTTTGTTTCAAATTTGCCTTATTGTTAATCAGCTAATTGTTGTTACACATTTATGTTTTGTTATCGTTTGTTTACCTTTCCGATTATTTCATTTGAATTGTCAGTGTTTACTAGTTGTTAGGAGGAGGGCTTCTATAAGCCTTTTTTTGCTTCTCCCTCTCTCCCGCATGGTTTTTAAGTATCATTTATCTTTACTCTATATATATGTATGCCCTTTTTTATGTGCAAATAAATAAAACCAAACTAAGTCTATACAGGTCTATATTTTTGCAAATGTAAGGTAATCAGGGGCCCCTGGGGTGGATACACTCCGGACAAATGCAATTTGAAATTCTCTAATGATGATGCTTTAACTATATGCAGGTTGCATGCATGCAGTTATGGTGTTCCATCCAATAATTCACAGTGCTTTGCAAAACGCTAGCTCTGTAAGTATCTGTTCTGCAAGTAAATGTAGTATAACAGAATGAGTGACCTAAGTTGTACAGTCATGGGTATAATTATCAGTTACTTCCTCTTTAGCAGTATCATCAACAGCCAATAGGAGGTTTTCACAACTTTTGCTGCCTGTACATGTAGGTGTTTTTCATATATACCTTTCCTACCTACCTACCTAGTCCCTTGACCTCCAGGTCGTTGGGGGGACAAGGTAGACATGAAGATCGAGAGTTGCCTCCAGGTGTGTCTTTCCCTAGCCAGGGTTAACCTCTCCTGTAGGCTGAGGCCCGTACAGTCAGCGATGTTATCCTGCCAAGCTTTTCGCTGCCATCCACGGCAACGTCCACCTTCCACATACATAGGTACTGTAAATGCAGAAATGTTCACGGTGGTTTAATTTGCGTTTTTTGCCACTGCAAACATTTTTCTATTATGGTATTAGACTGCAGTCGATGGTGTTACCGCAAAATTAAAACAACCGTGAAAAGTCATTTTACCCGCTACTGCAAAATCAAATCCCTGCGAACTTAAATGCATTTACAGTATGTTAGGAAATTTGCTAGTGTGTTCTTTTTTTCTTTCTTCTTCTGTCATGAGCCAATCAGAGCTTAGAACTGCCATGAACAAATCAGAGCTGACATCAGCATATTAGCTGCTTCATGCAAATATGAACAATTAGCAAAACCTGCAAATTGATCATTTTTCTTTACTCACACACAAAACTATAGGGCAAGCCTAATGGTATACCATTGTGCTGAGTAGCTTGAGAAAAGGCTACTCAGGTACTACAATCTGCATTTTCTTGAAAATGTTACCTTTCTAGTCTTATTTTGTTTTGTCTGTGCTGTTAAGTTGTATCACACGATGATCTGCTTGACCCAACAAGATTATTGATTTTTTTCTTCTTCTCAGCATTCACAGTGCAAGGTGAGATCCCTGAAACAGTTCAAACAAAAATTTTTTAAACTACAGTAACTTACAGTTATAATATGTGCAAGGTACCGTAGGGTAATGCATGTGACGGTAACAGTGTACAGCTACTCAAGGTGCAAAAGATATCATGTTAATGAGTAGAAATCAAAAGTATGTTGGTGTATGCATGACTCAATGCACCGGAAGTGTTCCTGTGTGCATGTTTCCCCTACAGTATACGTGAGTCCAGTGAACCGTGGCATAAAGACAGTGGTCTGTCAGCCGTGCCCTGAGGCATCTGAGAGTAGACACAAAAGACTGTTGACGTACACTGTTAGGCATGACTCAGTGGAAAGTCCCGGCAGTGACACAACTAAAGCCCCTCCTACATGTATAAGTCAGAGGGAAAAACCAGAACTCCCACCAGAGCAGGGAGAAACAAACAATACACAAGCAGGTATGTTCAGTATGTGTTTTATTCACAGGGATATACATATTGAACCATAATGTAGACATGTCAAGTAACACATGACCTTTCAGTCCAAGGCTGCTATCTGCGCAGGTGCAACATTATGTCACTATTGACGTCACCATGACCCAACGGGAAGTCACACCTGCATGAGTCAGAGGGAAAACCAGACCTTTCGCTGGCTAATCACAAGGGAGAAACTGAGAAGTCTCTACCCAGGCAGATTCACAACTGTGAAGTCTCAGACATCCAGGTAAGACATAGACAAGTCTTAGATATCTAGGTGAGATTTAGACATGTCTCAGACATCCAGGTGAGATTTAGACACGTCTCAGACATCCAGGTGAGATTTAGACATGTCTCAGACATCCAGGTGAGATTTAGACACGTCTCAGACATCCAGGTGAGATTTAGACATGTCTCAGACATCCAGGTGAGATTTAGACACGTCTCAGACATCCAGGTGAGATTTAGACATGTCTCAGACATCCAGGTGAGATTTAGACACGTCTCAGACATCCAGGTGAGATTTAGACATGTCTCAGACATCCAGGTGAGATTTAGACACGTCTCAGACATCCAGGTGAGATTTAGACATGTCTCAGACATCCAGGTGAGATTTAGACACGTCTCAGACATCCAGGTGAGATTTAGACATGTCTCAGACATCCAGGTGAGATTTAGACACGTCTCAGACATCCAGGTGAGATTTATAGACAGGGGCTACTGGGTACTGACTCAGTGTAAAGCCCCAGATGTGAAATAGGAAAAGTTCCACCTGACTGAAAAACCCAAAACTGAGACACATGGATAGCGCTTTGCTTAAAATGTTTTTTTCTACAGTCATTTTGAGGATGATAACTTAAAAACTGCCATTTTCTTTCATGTATTGTATGTATTGTGACCTACTTGAGATTAAGTTAGTTTGCAGCACCCAAACTTTCCCAATATGAAAATCAATAGTCCATTGCAGCTTTAACCCTGTGATAATAATTACATACTTCTTTGTGATATACATACCAGGACTCGAAATACTGGGTGCATGTGCACCCAATTATTTTCTGTGGGTGCACAGGGTGCGGCCAAATATTTTCTTAGGTTTTGTATGTAAAGATATCACTGTCAGTATACTAGACATATATCATATTCTTGACATCTAGGTGTTAGAAAGATAATAAAAATGTTTATCATGGTACTTGTTTGATTTTGATAGCTTGTAACTAAGTTTTATTACTAGGTTTAACTTATTACTTCAATTTAAAGTGGTGCACCCAAAAGATTTTTGGTGCACCCAATTTCTTAAGCTGGGTGCACCAGTGCACCTAATGCCAAAAATTAATTTCGAGCCCTGCATACTATTAGTTGTTCATACACTTCATGTACTGTGCAAGACATACGGTTGGGGAAAATTCCTTGGGACTGTTCTCAAGCTGTAGCGATTAGTAGTAGAGCCATGAAACAGTTTTATAACAGGCTGATCCTGTTAAAACTATATCGAACAAATAGAACCCCGTTCTATTTTGAACACCTGGGACAAAAAGGGCCAATGCAGCTAATTGTTGTTGTTAATTATACTGAATTTTTTTTTCTTTATTTTTCAAACTTTTCCGTGCCAACCATGGCACTTTATTCTATGTCAGATCTGTAAAAAGAGCAGATAGAAGAACATCTTTTATTTTGCCCTAACTCCCATCAAAAAGGGATAAACAAATCCTTGTTGCTAGCATCATCTGCGTTTGCATGTTTATGTCTGTATCAGTATCACAGATGAAAGCAAAACCTAGCACGATGGGACTAAGTATAGTAGTTGGCATGTGGCACAAAGTCTCTCCCACAAGTACTATAATTCTCTTTTCAGCTTGTTTGTCCTGAGCATGCAAGCAGATATACACACCCTGCTTTATTGTGTATCGAAGCCTCCCGCCTCCCCTTGCACTGAAATTATAACCTTTAAGTTACCGCAACTATATCTACCCCCTGCTCAAACAACTGTGCTCAGTGGATGTAGGGTTCAACAAAAAAAAAGCTAATTACCAAAATCATTCTGCACTGTTGATAACATAGTGGCAGCAGCCATTTTTGTCCAACAAGCACTATTTTTCATGGAGTTGTTCAAAAAGAGCCATGACAGAACAGGGGCGGTGCTTCCGCATTGGTCTAGGAGCAGCAGAGAAGGTCCATAATTAAATGTCCAAATAAAAGAAGAAATATTTGTTTTCTTGCCTAACAGGTTCACAATCGGAATTAAAAGAAGAAAATGTCTGACGTAAACATGACCAGCTTGGCAAGCAAGCTACAGAACTTGGAAGTGTGCCTCAAGAGTCAACATGGAGACGAGGTCGCGTATGGACGGGCTCTGAGAGAAGCCATTCTTGGTGAGGATCTCTTCACAGAGGTAGAAGTCCTGAAAAGTCTTGGAGACCTGCATCTTCAGAAAGCCAAGCTCAGTAAAGATTCAGCGGAGTTTGACAAGGCTGCTGCCCTGTATGCTGCTGCCCTACTGCAATGCAAAGATCCAGACATGGGACAAACACTGGAACATCGTATCGGCTACATGGAGAAACTCTCCAGACAACTGCTGAAGGGGTACAGTCCACACTTCCGGTGGTTGTTGCCAGACTACTGGGGTCCTGCTGACAGAAATGTCTTAAGGGTGGTTGAAAGTTGTGACAAACTGGACAGAAAAATCAGAAATTCCTTTGAACAGACATACACACAAGCATTAGTGACTGCAGTAGGGAACAGTGACATGTTCTTAGAGCTTGAGGTTCTAAAGTCACTTGGTGATTTCTACCTTGAGAAAGGCAGGAAAACCTCTGATGCATCTCAGTTCACCAAAGCAGCTGCCATGTACAACAAGGCCCTGACAAGATGTGTGGATCCTGAGACAAAACTGACTCTGGAACATCGGATCTTGTACATGCAGAAGATCAGAGAAGTTGTGAAAAAGGTCAGTTACTAGTAGCTTCTGTATCAGTCTGTATTTGATAATAATATTATAGCCGGTATAACCGCCCTTCGGCGTAACACACCAACTTGTAGATCTGAAGTCACTAGTCACTAGATCAAATGATGATGAGATCAAAGTGAAGATTTGTGAAAAGCGCAACATATGCATTACGTATGTATACAATGTACAATGATATAACATGCAATCACTTGATACACACACATGCACACTCAAACAAACATATAGGTCGGCCTATGTATGCAGATGTTGACAAATGTAACTTGCATTATGCAGAAACCATCAAAAAAGAAACCAAGACCAACAGTGCCATACAAGGACCACCTTAAGGAAGGTGCCTCCTCCCTTGCCAGGGCAGACCTGGACTCAGCAGAGCAGCACTTTGCAGCTGCACTCAAGATGGTACATGTCAGAGGTAGGAGAGGAACTCTGCTGAACATTATGTAAAACTTAATAATTATTAAACTGTAATGTGGTGAAGATGATGATGATGATGACATACAAAAATGTAAATTTGTAAAGATGCATGATTTATGTATGGTACCTTAAACAAAGTTTATTTAATGATAACAGAACACTAGAGATTTAGTTTTTAGTGTGTGTCGATATGATTCAATTATATGCATGACAAAAACTAACTTAAGGTAATTTTTACTAGGAGACCTAATATGCAGATATTACTTATCTTATAAGACCACTGACAACAGTTCATGGTTATGAGTACAAAAAGATTTGTCCAACATCAAAGCTATTCCTCCCCAGACCCCACAGCCCAGCAGTACCAGAGAGAGGTGGAGCCCCTGTGCAAGTTGGGGGATGTCTACAGTAAGCGAGGTCAGCAGACAGGAGACGGGGGAGACTTTGTCAAAGCAGCAGCACTCTACAATGCTGCAATAGCCAGGTCAAAGGGTCAAGTCCTCAATGGTAACATAGAAACAGCTATTAGAGAAGTAGAGAAGTTGTTTCTGAAATGTATTTTACATGTAGATATTCATTCTAATGTAAGCAAAGATGACACAGAAAACCACAAGAAACAGCTGAAGGAGATGCGGGACCAGATCAAGCTGGAGATGGAAACCATTGACCAGCAGCTGGATCCATATGTACATGATGAGGATGACCCTTGTGTCAGAGAGATAGAGGCAAAACGAGCTCAGGCTGTCAGGCAGTTGTTTGAGATCATTGCACAACAAAGGAAGGAGTTCATCAGCCTGCTTGTAGAAGAGTGTATTGGGTTAATGGGTCCCCTTCCCTGTAAGTATGCCCTGATAGGTTTGGGTTCACAGGCCACAGGACTGGTAACTCCATACTCAGACTTAGAGTTTGCTATCTTGGTAGAAGAAGAAAGTGAAGAATGTCTTGTGTATTTCCGTAACCTCACCCACTATCTACACCTCAAGGTGGTCAACCTGGGAGAAACCATTCTCCCAGCACTGGGAATCAAATTTCTGAATGACTTCTACTCTAAGAAACCACTTGACAACTGGTACTATGACTCTGTTACACCACGTGGGTTTGCATTTGATGGTTCCATGCCAAAAGCAAGCAAAACTCCACTGGGCAGGCAGGGAAATATGGACAAACCACCAAGTGAACTCATCTGCACCCCAGAAAACATGGTTTCAAAGTTACAAAAGGATGTCACACTATACCTGAAGGAAGGGTACCACCTTGCCACTATCTTGAGAAACCCATGCCTGATAGCAGGGGACCAGGATTTGATTGACACATACATGGCCATCACAGTGAAGATACTACAAGCTGACGCGGGTAAAATGGCTCAACAACTGACCCGGGAGACACTGAAGGAAGACATTAAAAACTACAATAGAAATGAAACAATTACAGCAAGGCTGATTGATGTGAAGAAAGACATCTATCGCTTCCCAGCTGTAGCAGTGGACTGCTTGGCACTGTCTTCAGGCATCATACCTACCACAGTTTGGCAAACAATTCAAGAAATGGAAAAACAAGGAGTGATCAGTCCCAACAATGCACACCACCTGACAGTGCTTACCAGCATTTCAGCAGAACTCAGACTCAGAACCTACATTGCAAATGGTGGACAGAAGGAAAACCTGTCAGCTTTGGCCTCAATGGAAACATCCCTACAGACTAATGATAAAGTAGAGATAAGTATGCTGAAACCAGTTTTTTATCTACCAAATGACAAACAGCTTTTCAGATACTATCACACAGCAATCCCATTGAAAAGTGTTTTGCCGAAGTTGCATGATAAGGAAACAAATCTTAATTTATTCTCTGATTTATATGATAAAAGTTCAGAAGTACAAGGGATGTTGTACTCAGCACTGGGCAAATATAGCCCAGCTATTAGCTCCTTCAAAGAGGCCTTGAAAAAGACTGAATCTACAGAAACAAATGAGAAAATCAAATTCCTTAGCAGGATTGGTTGTACTTTACTTGCAGTGGGAGATTTCAAACAAGGAAGCCATTGCATTGAACAGGCACTACAGATGTACAAGAGTATTTATGGCGAGGGTACAGCAGATCCTGTCATAGCCACCTTACTCAACGCCCTCGGAGTAGCCTGGAACAAATTCGGAGATAACAGGAAAGCAATCAGCTACAATGAACAGGCACTGCAGATGTACAGGAGTGTCCTTGGTCAGACTACTGAACATCTTGGGATTGCCACTCTGCTCACCAGCCTTGGGTCAAACTGGAACAACCTGGGTCGTCACAGGAAAGCAATTAGCTACCATCAACAGGCACTGCAGATGTACAGTAGTATCTATGGCCAGAGTACAGCACATCCTGATGTTGCTGCCTTACTTAACAGCCTTGGGATTGCCTGGGCTAGGCTTGCTGATTACAGGAAAGCAATAAAATACCATGAACAGGCTCTGCAGATGTGCAGAACTATCTATGGCCAGAATACAGCACATTCCCTAATTGCCAGATCACTCGACAACCTGGGGATAGCATGGTTTGAGGTTAGTGATTATAGAAAATCAATCAGCTACCATGAACAGGCTCTGCAGATGTACAATGTTATCTATGGCCAGGGTAAAACACATGCTGATATTGCTGCCTCACTTAGCAACTTGGGGTCAGCCTGGGACAAACTGGGTGATTACAGAAAAGCAATCAGCTACCATGAACAGGCACTGCAGATGAAGAGGAGCATTTATGGTCAGAGTACAGCACATCCTGATATTGGCATCTCACTCATCAACCTTGCGGCAGCCTGGTATCAGCAGGGTGATTACAGAAAAGCAATCAGCTTCTATGAACAGGCACTACAGATGTACATGAGTACCTATGGTCAACGAACAGCACATCTTGATATTGCAATATCACTCAATGGCCTGGGATCTGCCTGGGGTAACCTGTGTCATTATAGAAAATCAATCTGCTACCTTGAACAGGCACTGCAGATGTACAAGGTTATCTATAGTCAGGGTACAGCACATCCTCTCATTGCCAACTCACTCAACAACCTGGGGTTTGCATGGCACAAGCAGGGTGATTACATAACAGCCATCAGCTACTATGAGCAGGCACTGAAGATATACAGGATTATCCATGGTCAGAATATAGATCATCCTGATATTGCCACCTTATTTAACAACCTGGGGGTGGCTTGGGAAAAGCTGGGTGATTATAGAAAAACACTTACCTATCAGGAACAGGCACTGCAGATGTATATCAGTGTCTTTGGCCAGAGCACTGCACATCCTGACATTGCCAATTCACTCACCAACCTGGGGAGAGCTTGGTGTGCCCTGGGTGACTGCAGCAAAGCAACCAGCTACCATAAAAAGGCACTGCAGATGTCCAGGATTGTCCATGGTCAGAGCACAGTACACCCTGACATTGCCAAGACACTCAACAACCTTGGTGATGTCTGCCAGAAACGGGGTGAGTACAGAAAAGCAATCAGCTATCATGAACAGGCACTACAGATGATGAGAAGTATCTATAGCCAGGATACAGCACATCCTGACATTGTCACCTCACTTAACAACCTGGGGTGGGCTTGGTACTGTCTGAATGATTACAGAAAAGCAACTAGTCTCTGCCAGGAAGCTCTGGTTATGGCAAGACATATTTACTATGAGAACGAAATTCACCCGTTGATAAAGGACATTGAAACCAAAATTGCCCAGATCAGTAGTAACTGCATTTAGACCATTTAGATGAAAACATGTTTCATTGGAAAAGGTGGTAAGCAATATTGCTGCTTTTGTTCATATGAATTAGTCACACTACATCTCCCTCTCTCCCTTTGGTCTAGTCCCCATCTCTAAAGACCCGTGGGAAGGTGTCATAAAAATTGCTACCCTGCTAGTGTCTATAACCACCTGAAATGCATCAGATTCTGTATCATCCAGTAAAACTTATGTTGTTAAACACACCATTAATGGTGATAGAAATAATGAGGATAACGTCATAAATCAATACAAAATTAAATCATGTGAAAATTGCCCATGACACTATTAGAAAACACCACTACAAATAAAGTTGGGGTACATTGTCTCATACTTCAAATTTTCCTGGGTAACTTATGAAATTTTTGCCTGGTGTCAAAACCAACCACTGTGTATAAGATGGAACAATGCTTTAACTGTATCAAATGGAGTAAGGGAGTCTGTTATCAACACTGCTTTTCAATGTATATGATTGATTCCCTTAAGTTCCAGACCTCGCTATATATATATACTGGTAGGACCAGGCTAACTTGTGAACCAACTGTTTTACACTGATGACATGTGTTTGTCTGAAGGCTCTACAAAAACATGTAAATTCTAATACTTAAATGTGAGGATTTTGGCTTTGACTATGATATGCTATTCAATGTAAAGAAAACCCAACTTTGAGTATGTCACTTTTACATCCTCTTGCAGCAGTCAAACTGTGTGGATCATGTTACACTTTGAAATTTGTTACTTCCTTTGTGCATTATGGCATTCATGTTAATATGATGACTATCAAGCCCAAGTAAGAGAACATTTTGACATTGACATTGCGTGTCATATTGAATTTTAATTGGTGAGAGGGATCAGAAATGTAACTAATATCTACATTAAAGCCATAGTAGGAAAGATGGTAAGGTGATGAATGTATTGAATCAGATGTACATACAATTTCAAAATTAAATGTTCTAAAATCCAAAATTTCTCTTCATTCTGTTTTGTGCTTTTACCTAGTCAACTTCCATGCAGAAGTTTATATGATTGTACTATCTAATTATATGTCAAGTATTCTCAGTTTCTAGCTTAGTGACTTTTGTGACTTTTGAGTAAATGTGTGTTTGAGTGTGTTTAGTATTGGTGTATTTCTGTCTATCCGTATACATGCATCTGTGTGTGTGCGTATGTATGTTTGTGTGTGTGTGTGTGTATGTCTGTGTATGTGTATGAGTGTGTGTGTGTGTGTGCATACAGATATTTTGCCCAACGGTACCTGCCAAATGTGGCCAGACCAGCCTTGAGCTCAGCCTAAGAAGGTCGAATAATGTTTTAAACAATCATTGCTCAAGTCCAAGAAATGACCAGAGTATGAGATCATGGAATATTTAATTAGTTATCATTAGTGGTATCACTGGAAAATCTGCCTTAACCAGCTTTGCTGTGCCAGCTTTGTTTATCAGTCTATACACAATGGCCAACATAGGTGCAACGTAATAAGTTAATAAGAAACTAGGTGATAAGACAGAGAGCTAAACGTACATGTAGGTATGACATAATGGAAACTTCAGGCAGCAGCACAACAGAAGTCCCGCCTAAGTCAGAAGGAAAAACCCAGAATTCTCACTGGTACAGGGATGTTACTCTTCAGGCCTGCCAAGTGTTGCCTACAGCGGGCCATTACAAATATGTTTATTTTGAACCCACATTCACAGTCCTAGCAAATGACGTAATGAGGGGGTCATGGAACTTCAATTATCAAATCACAGCACAGACCTTAACACATCTTCCACATATTACAGGTAATCAGCTTTAGCTGTGCACAGTGCTGTATACGTGTTTGCCAAAGGTGTAGAGTAGAAGTTAATCAGTCACGAGGTCATAACATAGGCATCAAATGATACCACAGATATAATCTTCCACATATTATATTACAGGCAATCAACTGTAGTTGTGCATTATGCACATAATACACTCTGTATGACTGATTGTCACAGGGTCAAGTGGCCAAAGGTGTAACGTACGCATGTAAGTTAATTAAACAAGGTCATAAGACAGACAGGTGACTCAAGTATGACCTAATGGAAAGTCCTGGCAGTGGTGCAATAAAAGTTCCACCTAGGTCAGAGGGAAAACCCAGAACTCTCACTGGTACAGGGAGATACAGAACAGTATCCTCTTATGGTCCTGGCATGCAAGTGTGGCCTATGGCTGGTATCAATTCTATTTATTTATGTTAGTATTTCAAACCCGTATTCACTGTCCAAGAAAATGACCCAGTGAGGGGTCAACTTCAGACATCAAATGATCGCACATGACTCACACATTACACTAACATCTTCCATATATTACAGTTTCTGCACTATAATGCATGCTGTATACGTGCTTACTACAGGATCCAGTGGTCAAAGGTGCTATATATAGAGTAGAAGTTAATAAGTAACTTGGTCATAAGACAAACAGGTGACGCAGGCAGGTATGACATCATGGAAAGTCCCGGCAGTGGCGCAGTAAAAATTACAGGTGAACCCAGACCTATCACCAGCATTGGGAGAAAGGCAAGTCTGTAACCAGACGGGTTCACAGCTGTGGAGTCTCAGACATCTCAGAAATCTGTGATGGCCCGTATTGGTGGTAGCTGAGAAACGCGGTGAAAAAGAAGTCTCAAACATCCAGGTGAGAATTAACAGGTTACAAGGGCTACAGGGGGTTGGCAGAAGTTAACCTGTAGGTTCCAGACTACCTGTACTTGACAACAAAGAAATTCCTAGTTGAAGAGTAACTGTCATTCTTTTGTGTGTTAGATACATTTCTTGTGACCATCATTCATGTAATTTATCAATGCTTTCACATCTACATACACATTTAGGCTATCACAAGTCTGTTGAAAAGAACAAAATTTTATACTCTAATATAGATCAGCATGCCTGTTAATAAGTAACTAGGTCATAAGACAGACAGGTGACGTAGGTATGACATAATGGAAAGTCCCGGCAGTGACAAAAAAGAACAAATACATGATGCAATAATTATTATTAGACTTTCAATCATGTGTACAAGTAATTTGGTTATTTATATACATGGGTTAATTATATACATGGACTTAAGACTCGATGTTCCTGTGCCACCATATACAGACAAGCATATGTATCATACTGTTACTGCAGTAGGCATTCAGTCTTTTAGTACTGTCAATCTGTACAATATACGAAGTAGTCTAGTTACTGACCACACAATTTCATAGTTTCTGCTTTCCATTCAGGTTTAGTGATTTTCAGACGCTTAGTAACACATTTCTATCTACCTGGACAGAGAGCCTATATAAGATATCACCTAACATAACATCTATTATCATAATACCGGCACGTTCACGACGATTTCTCTAGCCATACTGATTTGACAAATTGTCAACGCATCATTTTCTCCAGTTACATGTTGCTGTTATAGGTTGCCCTTGCCACTTCTTCTGTGTAACTTTTCTGCCACTCGTCCTGCTAAAAGCGTAATATCGTAATTGTAACACGCCGCGGAATTACACGGAGAACGGGCGCGTGGTTGGGAGGGGGTTAAAAATACCGGCAGGAAGAAACACGGCACAATTAACTGCCGCTATGTACCTTTATACATCCTCTGATGTTCCTTCCTTTTCTGTTAGTAAATGCAAAAAACATAAACCTGCATGAGCATACAAAATGTCATGAGAAAACGGACGTATATTGTCAAGAATTTTCATTTAACTTTTGTCCGTCACAACCGCTATGACGTAATACTTTACTGCTAGCGTAGATATAAAAATGGCGGGAAAATGTCGGCGTACGTTCAATTTTGCCCATTCAGTCGTAGATCCGGGCTATTATGCAACGGTTCTTCACGCTTTTACAGAAATTCAAGTTTGCTGTTGAATCATGTTCGTCTTGTGCCGTGAGCATGTGTAATTATGATCTACAAATCTGGCAATGAATGTGACAGTGTGTTCGTCCCACGACAAGCTGCCTGTTCCGAAAAAGATACTGAAAACTTTTGGCCTTGTTGTTTTCGAATGCATTGTTATCGATGCTTTGTAAATGATGTATTGGACACCTAGATGTCTGAAGTGTGCATACCTCAGAAATAACTATTGTTGCATGTGTAGATCTCTTTAAATTCCATTTTATTTTTTATCTGCCGGTATAAGTCTTACTGCCGGTATTATGCCAATGCATGTTATATATTTCTCACAAAATTCCCCCAAAAAATTGTTGTCTCCTTTTCCAAAGGGCCAACTTGCAGATAAAAACTGGAAATGTCTGAAATCAAGATGACCAGCCTGGCAAACAAGCTACAGCACTTGGAGCTGTGCCTCAAGACTCATGGACAAGAACTTACCTATGCGCGGGCCATTCTTGGTAAGGATCTTTTCATGGAGGTAGAAGTCCTGAAAAGTCTTGGAGACCAGCACCTTCAGAAAGCCAAGATCAGCAAAGATTCAGCAGAGTTTGACAAGGCTGCTGCCCTGTATACTGCTGCCCTTCTGCGCTGCACAGACCCAGACATGGGACAAACACTGGAACATCGTATCGGCTACATGGAGAAACTCTCCAGACAACTGTTGCAGGGGTACACTCCACAGAAACAGTCACAACACAACTGGGGTACTGCTGACAGCAATGTCTTAAGGGTGGCCAAGATTTGTGACAAACTGGATAGCAGTGGCACTAACAGCTTAGAACAGAATTTCACAAAAACATTAGTGACCGCAATCGATAACAGTGACATGTTCTTGGAGCTTGAGGTTCTCAAATCTCTTGGCGATTTCTACCTTGAGAAAGGCAAGAAAACCTCTGATGTATCCCAGTTCTCCAAAGCAGCTGCCATGTACAACAAGGCCCTGACAAGATGTGGGCATCCTGGGGAAAAAGTGACTCTGGAACATCGCATCAAGTACATGCAGAAGGTCAGAGATGCTGTGCAAATGGTGAGCAATTTAGGTAGATGCAGGCCATAATTTGGGTTCACTCCAGCAATAATTAAGGGTTAATGACCCGCCCCGAGGTGTATATGGTGTCATAACGCCTGGTCCTTTGCTATAACCACCGAATAAAACCACCGAGTGAGCGAAGCGAACGAGGTGGTTTTATTCGGTGGTTATAGCAAAGGACCAGGCGTTATGACACCATATATACCGAGGAACAGGCGGGTAATTAACCGTATTATCATATAGCCTACCCAAACTGACCCATTTAAGCGACAAGTTCCTTTATAAAACATACATCTTTTATTCAGTACATTGAATAAATTTGAACAGTGAATTTGAACAACATAAAACTTGTACGTGAAATGTCTTTCAGTTCCAAGGCTTGAAATAATAACAAAGTCGATTCATTATGTTACAAACTGTTACACGCTCCGTATTTCTCCACTCGCCCATTCTCCAGTTTGTCGAGTTCGTTCGAATCAGGCGGTAAATCTCTGCCGGCTTTCATGAGGCATTCCGGGATCACTGTGCTTCACAGCTCTTGAGAATCTCGTTCACTACGAACTCAGACACGTCTTCTCCGAAGAAAGGTAGCATTTTGGTCCTCCAGTGCCATGACCGCTACTGGGGTTCTGGTTCCAAAATGGCGTCATAACCAGCATGAAATGGGGCCTTCTGATTGGTCCACGTCCCCTGGCTATATGATAATTTCACTTAAAACACAGTTTCCTTTCAACATTGACAGGTTATAAGAACTATGATCTACATTTCATTGTCAGAAATACAATTTCAAACAATCTTAACAATTATACTTTCTCCAATTGTCTTAACTAAAATGTCAGAATTGTTGTATAGCTTAGCTCAATCCTTTACCATCCCAAATACCACAAGCAAAAAGATGGGTCATGTGAGTTATGTACATGTATGCCATGAGATTGTTATCAATCACATTTTAGAATAAATACTTACAAACATAGATGCAAAAGTGACCAACTTGAAATGACTATGTACACATGCATGTATGTTGGAAAAGGCTAATAAAATGCTAACATGTGGATTTATTCCTACAGCACACATCATGGTCGGAAGAGACGCACTTTGCAGCTGCTCTCAAGAAAGTTCATACAGAAGGTAACGAAGATGCAGGTACTAGTAGTATACATCAATTCTAATGCAGGTTTAGGTTATCATGACTCATGAGGACACCACCCAGCCAGTTTAAGTAGTAATTATATACTGTAAATGCATTTTAATTTGAGGGGATTTAATTTCGCGGTAGCGGGAAAAGGACTGTTTGTGGTGGTTTCATTTTTGCGGTAGCACCATGCACAATAGTCTCTTACTGGCATGGAAAAATTTGCGGTAGTTTTAAGTTTGCGGTTAAGTGGCCACTGCAAAAAACGCAAAAATAAATTAAAAGCACCATGAACATTTCTGCATTTACAGTACATAATGCACAGGAACTAGTTGATGAAGACGACATCTATTTACCATTCTTATATTCATTAAATGCATTTTTCTTCATATAATATAACTGATACAACATATGCTTAAACTGAACAACACTGTAAATGCAAAGGATTGTTTCTCTCCAGACCCCACAGCCCAACAGTACCAGAGAGAGGTGGAGCCCCTGTGCAAGTTGGGGGATGTCTACAGTAAGCGAAGTCAGCAGACAGGAGACGGGGGAGACTTTGTCAAAGCAGCAGCACTCTACAATGCAGCAATAGCCAGGTCAGGGGATCAAGTCATTAATGGTAACATAGTGACAGCTATGAAGAAAGTAGAGACTTTGTTTCTCAAATGTATCTTAGACATTCACTCTGATGTAAGCCAAGATGACACAGAAAAACACAAGAAACAGCTGAAGGAAATGCGGGACCAGATCAAGCTGGAGATGGAAACCATTGACCAGCAGCTGGATCCCTATGTACATGATGACGATGACCCATGTGTCAAAGAGATAGAGGCAAAACGAGCTCAGGCTGTCAGGCAGTTGTTTGAGAACATTGCACAACAAAGGAGGGAGTTCATCAGCCTGCTTGTAGAAGAGTGTATTGGGTTAATGGGCCCCCCTCCCTGTAAGTATGCCCTGATAGGTTTGGGTTCACAGGCCACAGGACTGGTAACTCCATACTCAGATCTGGAGTTTGCCATCTTGTTAGAAGAAGAAAGTGAAGAATGTCTTGTGTATTTCCGCAACATCACCCACTATCTACACCTCAAGGTGGTCAACCTGGGAGAAACCATTCTCCCAGCACTGGGAATAAAGTCCCTCAATGATTTCTACTCTCGGGATCCACTTGACGACTGGTACTATGACTCTGTTACACCTCGTGGGTTTGCATTTGATGGCTCCATGCCAAAGGCAAGCAAGACTCCACTGGGCAGGCAGGGCACTAAGAACAAACCACCCAGTGAACTCATCTGCACCCCAGAAAATATGGCTTTCAAGATACAAAAGGATGTCACACTATACCTGAAGGAAGGATATCACCTTGCCACTATCTTGCAAAACCCATGTCTGATAGCAGGGGACCAGGATTTGTTTGACAAATACATGGCCATCACAGGGGAGACAATGCAAGCTGATGGGGGCGAGATGGCTCAACGACTGGTACAGGAGACACTAAAGGAGGACATGGTGAGCTTCAGACGTGAAGAAACAATTACAGCAAAGCTGATCAACGTGAAGAAAGACATCTATCGTTTTCCAGCTGTAGCAGTGGACTGCTTGGCACAGTCTGCACATATCATACCTAGAACAGTTTGGGAGACAATAGAAGAAATGGAAAACAAGGAAGTGATCAGTCCCAACAATGCACACCACCTAAGAGTACTTACCAGCATCTCAGCAGAACTCAGGCTCAGAACCTACATTGCAAATGGTGGACAGAAGGAAAACTTGTCAGCTTTGGGTTCAATAGAAACAGCATTGCATGGACAAGAGTCATCCCTACAGACCAATGATGAAGTTTACACAAATTTGCTACAACCAGTTTTCCATCTTCCAAATGAAAAACAGCTTTTAAGATACTATCATACTGTAGTCCCTGTAAAGATGTTTTTGTCTGAACTCTCAGAAAAAACATTTCTTACTTCATCTCCGGAATTCTATGAGAATTCTCTAACCACACGTGGAATGATGTACTCTGAGCTATGCAGATACAGCCTGGCTATCAGCTACTATAATGAGGCCTTAGAGAAAGATGAACATGCAGAAAAAATGTACTTGTTCAACAGACTTGGAGAAGCTTGGCACAGGATGGGAGATTGGCATAAAGCAATCGCCTACTATGAACAGAGTTTTCAGAAGTCCAGAAGTATCTTTTGTCAGGATGCAGCACATCCTGACATTGCCATAGCACTCAACAACCTGGGGACAGCCTGTGATAACCTGGGTGATTACAGGAAAGCCATTAACTACTTTGAACAGGCACTGCAGATGCTTAGGAGTATCTATGGTCAGCATAAATCCCATCCTGACATTGCTAACTCACTCAACAACCTGGGCTCTGCCTGGTACTTCCTTGGTGATCACAGAAAAGCAATCAGCTACTACAAACAGGCATTGCAGATGCGCAGGAATATCTATGGTTTTGATACTGCACATTCAGACATTGCCACCTCACTCAACAACTTGGGAGGAGCCTATGAGAAGCAGGGTGATTACAGGAAAGCAATCAACTACCATGAACAGGCACTGAAGATGGAGAGAAGTATTTATGGTCACAGTACAGCACATCCATACATTGCTACTGCATTCAACAACCTGGGGTCAGTCTGTGGGAATCTGGGTGAATACAGGAAAGCTATCAGATACCATGAACAGGCACTGCATATAAGCAGAAGCATCTTTGGTCAGAGTTTGGCACATCCTGGCATTGCCACCTCACTTAACAACCTAGGGTCAGCCTGTAAGAATTTGGGTGATTACAGGAGAGCAATTAACTACTATGAACAGGCACTGGAGATGAACAGGACTATTTATGGTCAAAGTACACTGCATCATGACATTGCCACCTCACTCAACAACCTGGGGGCTACCTGGGATAACTTGGGGGATTACAGGAGAGCAATCAGCTTCTATGGACAGGCACTGGAGATGTTCAGGGACATCTATGGTCAGAGTACAGCACATGCTGACATTGCCACCTTACTCATCAACATGGGGTCAGCCTGTGGTAAAATGGGTGATCACAGGAAAGCAATCAGATACCACGAAAAGGCACTGCAGATGTTCAGTAGTATCTATGGTCAGAATAAATCCCATCGTCACATTGCCATCTCACTAATCAACCTGGGGGAAGCCTGGGATAACCTGGGTGATTACAGGAAAGCCATCAGCTACTATGAACAGGCAGAAAAGATGCAAAAGAGTATCTATGGTGAGAGTACAGCACATCCTGACATAGCCATCTCACTTGACAACTTGGGGTCTGCCTGGTACTTTCTTGATGATCACAGAAAAGCAATCAGCTACTTTGAACAGGCACTGCAGATGCGCAGGAGTATCTATGGGCAGACTACAGCACATGCCGACATTTCAAACTCACTTAACAACCTGGGGTCTGCCTGTGTCGATATGGGTGATTACAAAAAAGCAATCAGCTATCTTGAACAGGCACTGCAGATGGACAGGAGCATCTATGGTCAGACTACAGCACATCCAGACATAGCAAACTCTCTTAACAACCTGGGGAAAGTCTGGGATAAAATTGCTGGTTACACAAAGGCCACAAGCTACCTTGAACAGGCAGTGGAGATGTACAGGAGTATCTATGGCCAGACCACAGCACATCCAGACATTGCAAACTCTCTTAACAACCTGGGGATGGCCTTGTACAATGTCAGAGATTACAAGAAAGCAATCAGCTACTGCCAGGAAGCCTTGGCTATGGCAAGGCAGATTTACCCACAAACCAGAAGCCATCCATTGATAAAAGCAATAGAATCTAATCTTGCTAAAATAATCCAATAAAGAAATAAAACCTAATAGATATTGGCTCTGCTCTGTGCATTAGCAGACAATACAGAGAACTCTTTTCACATTCCATCATAGGTCATAGTAAGCAAACTTTCAGTATTCCCTGCCATGTAACAGCTATTAGCAAACATTTTTTAGAACAATAGACAATGTATGCTTTAAGCTAGATTTGATACAATCAAAGTTTATTTTAAAATTTGTAGGTTTAAGCAATATGTAACAAAATTTGCCAACAATTTGATGGAATTTGGAGGATACAGGTCTTCAGGTCAACAAACTCTGCTCTGTCTTGCTGAACAGGATTTTATGGAAATCTTGGTGTCAACTCTCAGAGGATGAACTGAACTGATGTAATTTGAGAGCATGAGTCATGACTGTATATTTGCACTTTAAAAAGTTTAATAATAATAAGACTTTTATGTAAACAAGCCTGATAATTTAGCCTTCATGCTGCAATTGGCCATCAGAGGAAGATTATGTCTTCTACTACTACTACTCCAACTACAACAACTACTACTACTACCATCAAGACTGTTATAACAGCCTGAAAAGAAATGGGAAATACTCTTAGACTAATTTGTCTCAATAAGGTACAATCATATTTCATTTGCCTAATGTTTTTGAACAGAAAAGCAATGTGTCCCATTTAATATAGGGATTCTGCATCAGATATCCTGTACAACTATATGCTGTTGTAAACAAACCAATAACATACATTTCAAAATACCTTTAATCACTTCAACTTCTGAAATCAAATGTCTCTGTACCTGCCATGCAAGGAATAAAGATGCCATTACTGTGATGGAATTTAAGCAAAGCCATTTTTTTGTTTGAAACATCATAGCTTACAAAACCTCTTAGTAAATATTGAAAGCATGTGAGTGTGTGCGTTTGTGTCTACTATGTATTTGTGTGTGCATTGCATATATGCATATACCTGTATGTTATATGTCTCTGTGTGTGCATGTATGAGTGTGTGTGCATGTATGAGTTTGTGTGCATGTGTGTGCGCGCGTGTGTTTGCATGTGTGTGTGTGTGTGTGTGTGCATGTGTGTGTATGTTTGTGTGTGTGTGTGTGTGTGTGTGAGACCACCTACCATCCTCTGCAGTGGGCTGGTCTGCAACCTTCCCTTCTCCCCCATGTTAGTTTTCCAGATAATGTCCAGTTTGTGTGTGTGTGTTCCTATGTGAGTGGATGTCTATGTGTGTAAGAGTACCACCTACCATCCTCTGCAGCGGACTAGTCTGCAGCCTTCCCTTCTCCCCCATGTTGGTTTTCCAGATGATGTCCAGTTTGCCGATGTTCATCACGCCCTTCAGGACCCCCCGCGGAGCTCCGACCTCTGCCTTGGGTTTGAGACAGTACAGCTACTGCCGGATGTCTTTGGGGTTCAGGTACACTGACGTCCCAAATATGGAAGTACCAGCCCTGTAATATAGGGATGGTCAGTCATATCCAAATATGGAAGGGACATCCAAATATGGAAGGGACATCCAAATATGGCAAGAACATTCCAAATATGGAAGTACCACCCCTTGGGTTTGAGACAGTACAGGTACACAGACGTTCTAAAAATAGATGTCCCAGCCCTGTAATAGAGGGTTGGTCACAATCATATCCAAGCATCTCGTCCGTGATGCCGCTATGGACACACAAACACTCACATAAATACACATGTGCACACACATACACACTTACATGCACACACTCACACACACTTACATGCACACACTCACAAATAAACATGCACACACACAAACACGCACACAAACACACACACACACAATATTACATCACAGTGTGTATTATTGAAGTACTTATATTAACTCACTTCTCCTCCGTGTTGAGTTCTGAGACGCTGTAGGGTTCTTCTAAGACCTTCTCCATCACCATGGGTGCCTCCTGGGTAGCAAAGGCGACTTTTGGAGGGTTTCTTTTACTTGGAGACCAGTACTAGACGAAACACTAGACTGCACACTCAGCAAAAGAAGCACTTCACAGGGGTGCCTAAGCATTTGCACGAACCCTATGAAATTCGTACGAATATTATGTGATACACACGAATCACTATGCGAAAACGCACGAATATTATGAAATTCGCACGAATCACTATGCGAAATCGTACGAATTTTATGAAATTCGCACGAATCACTATGTGACACACACGAGCCTTATGTGATTTGCACGATCCTTATGCAAAAACGGCGGCCGGGAGGAGGCATGATTTTGAGCGTTTCTACCCGAGATATTTATATTTCAAGGCATGGAATGGACATTTACCGTCGCAAAGATGTATTTGATAGCTTGTGAGCTACTGTTTAGCTTCATTTCGGCGTGTTACATCGTATTTTCAGTCGCCGAAGCGGCGAAGCCGCCATCTTGAAAATCCCGCTCCGTTTGTCACGTGACCCCGCCAGTGGTTGCGCAATTTCGCATAAGGATCGTGCAAATCACATAAGGCTCGTGTGTGTCACATAGTGATTCGTGCGAATTTCATAAAATTCGTACGATTTCGCATAGTGATTCGTGCGAATTTCATAATATTCGTGCGTTTTCGCATAGTGATTCGTGTGTATCACATAATATTCGTACGAATTTCATAGGGATCGTGCAAATGCTTAGGCACCCCTGCTTCAACAGTCCCGGTGACTAGTCTACCCTACAGCCAGCGTAATTATTCTGGTTGCTATTAACCTACATACGCAGGCCTCTACCCTATCAAAAGCGGCTAAAAGTTGTCTAAAAATTCTACCTGAGACGCGCACAGGCAACTCACACGTCTGCGGACTCTCCCCAGCCTTGAAGATCAACAATCCACTCGGAACTGTCTAACCTTTGACCTATTGTTCGCAACAGCGCCTGATACAACGGATAATGTCGAGGTATATCAGATATACTGCCAAACACATTTTTAAACGAAGCAGCTTGCATGTGTGCAAGGGGTATGACTTTCTAGTTGCATATTCAATCTATGGATTGCATGTTTATACATGTACATATAATTGGATTCTGACTTTCTAGGGGAAAATTCATCCTATGCTCATTTGCATATTCGTGACTGGACAATTGCGACTGCAACCCTGTAGAATCGAGGACCTCGAGCTCGAATTTCACAATCTACAGGCTTTATCGGTAGATGGTTTAGAACAATGAGGAAGAATGTAACGAAACGATAAAACTGGACTTTCAATGTCTTTTATTCTTTCTAGTGGAAATTTCACCATCTACAAGTATTACTGGTAACGTTAGATGGTTTAAAACGAAAAGGAGAATGCAACTAAAGCGATAGTTTCAGTCCAGAACTGGTTCCCGACTTCTATTTTAATGTTGTATATTTTGGAGGGGTGGGGCACTGATTGGCAATTTTGGACATATGGGCCAGGTCCTTATGCCAGGAATGTCGTATTTGCCACCCTAAAGACATTCAATACATCGATAACAATAATAGTAATGACTTTAAATACTTTATTGCCATAATAACGGTTGTTCCATAGTAGTATACCATACCACTCTAACAACTAAAATCTCATTGGATGCTGTACGTGTATCAACTTTCACTTAGTAAGAAGCTGTTCACTTGGTCGGCATGTATGTCTGTGAAACAAAATGTCCTCTACTCTAAAAGTTTCTACTCTTCAAGCAGAGGTTTGGGTCTGGCTGTTTTTTTACAACTATTTTTAGGCGTTTTTGTTGGGCTTTCTATATTTATTTTTTCATATCCTGCAGCCAAAGAAACTGCTCAAAATTGAAAGCCTGGCAAAAATGCAAGTAAAAAAACAAACAGCCAAACCTCTGCTTGGAGAGTATGCAGTTTTTCCACTTGGCAGGGAGTAACTCGGGCCAAATAAGTAAACTACTTGTTCAACAGACTCTTCTTTTTACAATTAAATTTGAAACATGTCATGCAACTCCTCAATAGGAGACACCAGTAACACCATTCAACTTGAATGAAATATAAATAACAAGTCTTCTACAGTATATGTACAATAATACATATCATATATAATTCTAACATCTCTCAAGTTGAGATACTTACTTCATACATTATTGCCAGAGTTTGTTGCATTGATAACACTGTTCCCCAAAACATATTCATTGTAAACTGACTATAGTTTATAATATACAGGGTTTTGTCCTAAGCCACCATAACATCTATTTCTTTCCACAACTACTGTTTTAACTCTATTACAGACTATAGTTTGTAATATTGGTCTTTTAAGTTGGCTTATTAAAAAATAAGTCAATTCAATTACACTGAATCTTAAGACTTATTTTGAATTTCCTAAAGCCAGGAAATTTACAGACGCATTTACAACAACTACTTATTGCTCAAGTTTAATTCTCTTAAATTCTAACAGTAGAGTACTGCAGTTGTTGCCTTTAACTACAGTCAAAACCACCCAAAGGACTGATAAAATCTGGTCTATGTGGACATGTGGTCACTTTAGACTGGATTCTTTCTTCTTGTGTCATCATATCTACTAGAACAGTTACTGTGATTAAATGACTACATGGTACTGTTAACCATGGTTGTTAAATCTTCACACACCTTATAGGGTGTATAGGGGTGGTACCTATCTCCGTTTCTGACTCCCTTGTTAGGGCTAGTAGCAGGGACACAGCTAGTCCACTTAGTTCAACTCCCATACTCTGACTGCTAAGCAGAGAAAGACTCAAGAGATATCTAGAACTGCTGTAACTACATGTGTACCAGCTGGTGGTAGAGCTAGTCTTGTAGACCCATCTCTATCCCTGGAGGGATGACTTAAGAAACATCTAGAGATCCTTCAGAAATGACCAGAAAGACTAAGACATGTCCAGCACCCCTGCAGCGACCAACTGATGCAAGTGCCAGTCTAGTGTCTTCTAGACCCATTCCCGTCCTTAGGATGACTTAAGAAACATCTAGAGATCCTTAAGAAATAGCCAGAAAGACTTAAGAAATGTCCAGAACCCCTGCAGCGACCAGCTGATGCGAGAGCCAGTCCAGTCCGTCGTGAAGCCCCATGCCTGTCCGAGCGTCGCAGGCCTGGATGTGCCAGGAGCGCCCGCAGCACAGCTTGTGTAGACTGAGTCTGTCTGTGATCTCTTCTATGGGCAGGGCATTGGGAAGGTCCTGTATAAGATACAAAATGATAAAGATGTACAGTTATAAAAACATTATAATATGTACAGCACAGTTTGTGTAGACTCAGTCTGTCTGTGATCTCTTCTATGGGCAGGGCATTAGGCAGGTCCTGTACAAGATACAAAATGATTAACTTTAAGATGTCTTGTAACAAGACCTTCATTGACATGTCTTGTAACAAACATTATAATACGAACAGCAGAGTTTGTGTAGACTGTGTCTGTCTGTGATCTCTTCTATGGGAAGGGCATTTGGCAAGTCCTGTAGGGGAAATAATATGAAATTATAAACTGTTACGTTGCATCTTACAATGCCTGTTCTCTAAGTTCATACAGGTCTGGCAGACACAAAATGATGCTTCTGTGGGTATAGGCTGAGTTTGTCTGTAATCTGCTCTTCAGGCAGGGCATTTGGGAGGTCCTGTTGGAGAAGTACATGGACATTTCATAAAGCAGAGTTTGTGCAGACTGAGTTGGTCTGTGGTTTCTTCTATGGGCAGGGCGTTTGGTAAGTCCTGTACAAGATAGACAGTGGAAACTGATGAGAATGTATCTTACAACAGTCTTATAACTGTAAAGACTTTCTAACATGATCAGCACAGCTTGTGTAGACCGAGTCTGTCTGTGATTTCCTCTATAGGCAGGGCATTGGGCAGGTCCTATACATGATAGACAGTGGAAAATGATGAGGATGTATCTTACAACAGTCTTATAACAATAACAGCCTTTCTAACATGATCAGCACAGCTTGTGTATGCTTAATCTGTCTGTGATTTCCTCTATGGTCAGGGCATTAGGCAGGTCCTGTACAAGATACAAAATGATTAACTTTAAGATGTCTTGTAACAAGACCTTCATCGACGTGTCTTGTGTCAAACATTGTCAAATGAATAAAATATGTACATCACAGTTTGTCTTGACTGAGTCTGTCTGTTATCTCCTCTATGGGCAGGGCGTTAGGGAGGTCCTGTGTGACAAGGACAGAAATTATAAGGGTGTATCTCAAAGTGCCTTCATAATCCCTTCACAGTTTGTAACAGACATAATATTCAACAAACAGACAGTTTGGGTAGCAGAGTTTGTGTAGACTAAGTCTGTGGTCTCTTCTATGGGCAGGGCATTTGGCAGGTCCTGTACATGTGGGGGAAATACAAACTTAAGCTTCTCCACTATCCAGGGCAAAGAAACATACTGGGAAAATGCTTGACTGTCCACATGATTTGTGAACTTGACCATGCACAACTAGTAGCAACTTTGGAAATCAAAAAACACCAAAGATTTCAACTTTTCAACCAATTCAACATGCATGTAATTGTTCTGGCTTTGCCAGCATGACAGAATTATCTTCAATTCTACAGAGTGACTGTAATCATAAAGCCAATGTCAGGTTTAACCACAAGCAAGTTCTAACCTGTTTGTTGGCAAATACCAGCAGCACAGCTTCCCTCAGCTCCTTCTCAGCCAGTAGTTTGGATAGCTCATCGTAAGTTTCGTCTATCCGCGCACAGTCGGCGCTGTCCACCACGAATATCACAGCTGTAAACAAACAAACAAACAAACATCAGTTCATCGTACGCTTCGTTTATCCGCACACAGTCGGCATTGTCTACCACAAATATCATCGCTGTAAACAAACAAACAAACAAACGAACAAATATCAGCTCATCGTACACTTCATCTATTCGTGCACAGTCAGCACTGTCCACCACGAATATTACCGCTGTAAACAAACAAACAAATATGGCTACAAGTACCTGAAGATCTATAGATACAAAAATGTAAACCTTACAGGCATCAGTAAAGCCTAAAGGCTACTTGTCAGCTCCTTTCTGTACTAAATAGCGGCAGTTTTTGGTTATGTCTGAAATGCTTGTACACCACAAAGCCTAAGTTCTTCCACAGCTATCTGTACCCATGTACAACTTTTCAATTCATTTGTCAACAAAACACACCAGCTTCACAGGCATGCAGTGGTAGCTGGTTATATTCTACCACTTTTGTGACACAATGCACAATGTGTGCATTTCATGCTTTAGAACTCTGACAAGTTAGGTTGGGACTCAAACCAGAAACTAGAGATCCAATACAGTCAGAAGCAATGTTGATAACTCAAGATTCCTGCACACTTACCTTGTGTATTGAGGTAATAATGTTTCCACAGCGGGCGGAGTTTAGGTTTTCCACCAACGTCCCAGATGGTGAACTTCAGGTTCTTGTACTCCACTGTTTCCACATTGAAGCCTGAGAACAAGATAAAGAAATAAGATAAAACCTAATCTTGAAAACAACACCTCAGTTTGAATGGAATTCAAATCAGTAGTTACTGTAGTAGTAGTAGTAGACGTATGGAATCAAAATCAGTGTGTGTCAATAATAGGACAGCAGTACAGAAGAGGCAATGGACAACTCACCAATAGTGGGGATGGTCTGCATGCGTTAGGTTAGGTTAGGTTAGGGTTGGTTTAGGTTAGGTTAGGTTATCATTACTGACCAATAGTGGGGATGGTCTGCATGAACTCGTCCTGCTTGAGTTTGAAGAGGATCGCCGTCTTGCCCGACTCATCCAGACCCAAGGTCACCACCCGCATCTCCATCTTGGGTCCGATGTGGACTCGGTTATCCTGGAGGGGAGGGAAATTCTGTGACTTGACTTTCTACTTAAGCTTACCCAGAAATTTACTCACAAGTCCATGGCTCATGATAAGTGATCTTAGGCCTGATGTGAACAAGGTTATTCTGGAGGGGAAATACAGTCTCACTGTCCTTTTGCTTACTGAAATCTATGGGTTGTATGAGAAATGCTAATTGTGGATCTGAGTGAAGTCAACTGAATTAGTTTAACAAATATTCCATGATTTAGAAGAGAATATGCTTCTTGATCAGATTTTGGCTAAGATGCTACTCTCACTAATACTAACGTTACAAGATAAAATCCAGCACCCTGTTATCAGATATAAGGGTATTCCCACAACAATGTTGTCTGACAGACCTGTCAATCAGCACCAAGGACAGAGCCATCCCATAATATTCCCACAGAAATGTTATCTGACAGATCTGTCAATCAGAGCCATCCCATAATATTCCCACAACAATGTTGTCTGACAGACCTGTCAATCAGCACCAAGGACAGAGCCATCCCATAATGTGTGTGTGTGTGTGAGAGGGGGGATATGTAAATGAGAAATGAGGGAAGAACTAACCTTGGTGAAAGTGAGGGGAATGCCTGGGTCCATTTGTGTGCGTGAGGGGGGGTACTAACCTTAGTGAAGGTGTGTAGCTGTGTGTGTGCGGGGGGGGGGGATGTTTGAGGGGGGTACTAACCTTAGTGAAAGTGAGGGGGATGCCAGGGTCCATGTGCAGCTGTGTGTGTGTGGGGGGGATGTTTGAGGGGGTACTGACATTAGTGAAAGTGAGGGGGATGCCAGGGTCCATGTGAAGCTGTGTGTGTGTGTGGGGGGGGGGGGTATGTATGAGGGGGGTACATGTGTGTATGTGAGGGGAGTACTGCTTGTGAGGGGGTACTAACCTTTCTGAATGTGAGGGGGATGCCAGAGTCCATGTAGAGCTGTTCAGGCAGATCAGAGAACTGCTGCTGTGTGTATGTGAAGAGGGTCCATGTGCAGCTGTGTGTGTGTGTGTGTGGGGGGGGGGGGTACTGTATGTGAGGGGAGTACTAACCTTAGTGAAGGTGAGGGGGATACCAGGGTCCATGTGCAGCTGTGTACGTGTGTGTGCGTGTGGGGGGGATGTTTGAGGGGGGTACTAACCTTTGTGAAAGTGAGGGGGATACCAGGGTCCATGTGCAGCTGTGTACGTGTGTGTGGGGGGTATGTTTGAAGGGGGTACTAACCTTAGTGAATGTGAGTGGGATACCAGGGTCCATGTGCAGCTGTGTACGTGTGTGTGGGGGGGTATGTTTGAGGGGGGTACTAACCTTAGTGAAGGTGAGGGGGATACCAGGGTCCATGTGCAGCTGTGTGTGTGGGGGGGGGGGGGCATGTATGAGGGGGGGCACTAACCTTAGTGAAGGTGAGGGGGATACCAGGGTCCATGTGCAGCTGTGTGTGTGGGGGGGGGGGGGGCATGTATGAGGGGGGGTACTAACCTTAGTGAAGGTGAGGGGGATACCAGGGTCCATGTGCAGCTGTGTGTGTGGGGGGGGGGGGGGGGGCATGTATGAGGGGGGGCACTAACCTTAGTGAAGGTGAGGGGGATACCAGGGTCCATGTGAAGCTGCTCAGGCAGATCAGAGAACTGCTGCTGCTGTTTGAGGGGGGGGGGGCAGAGTTACATGTGTGTGAGGGGGGTACATGTGTGTGAGGGGGTGGGGTGGTGTTGTGTGGGGGGTACTGTATGTGAGGGGGGTACTAACCTTAGTGTATGTGAGTGGGATACCAGGGTAGAGTTACATGTGTGTGAGGGGGGGTACATGTGTGTGAGGGGGTGGGGTGGTGTTGTGTGGGGGGTACTGTATGTGAGGGGGGTACTAACCTTAGTGTATGTGAGTGGGATACCAGGGTAGAGTTACATGTGTGTGAGGGGGGGTACATGTGTGTGAGGGGGTGGGGTGGTGTTGTGTGGGGGGTACTGTATGTGAGGGGGGTACTAACCTTAGTGTATGTGAGTGGGATACCAGGGTCCATGTGCAGCTGCTCAGGCAGGTCTGAGAACTGCTGCTGCTGTTTAAGGGGGTACATGTGTGTGAGGGGGGGGGGGTGCTGTGTGGGGGGAATGTTTGAGGGGGGTACTAACCTTAGTGAATGTGAGTGGGATACCAGGGTAGAGTTACATGTGTGTGAGGGGGGGTACATGTGTGTGAGGGGGTGGGGTGGTGTTGTGTGGGGGGTACTGTATGTGAGGGGGGTACTAACCTTAGTGTATGTGAGTGGGATACCAGGGTCCATGTGCAGCTGCTCAGGCAGGTCTGAGAACTGCTGCTGCTGTTTAAGGGGGGTACATGTGTGTGAGGGGGGGGGGGGGGTGCTGTGTGGGGGGAATGTTTGAGGGGGGTACTGACCTTAGTGAAGGTAAGGGGGATACCAGGGTCCATGTGCAGCTGTTCAGGCAGATCAGAGAACTGCTGCTGCTGTTTGAGGGGGGGGGGGGGGCAGAGTTACATGTGTGTGAGGGGGGTACATGTGTGTGAGGGGGTGGGGTGGTGTTGTGTGGGGGGTACTGTATGTGAGGGGGGTACTAACCTTAGTGAATGCAAGTGGGAGACCGGGGTCCATGTGCAGCTGTGTGTGTGTGAGAGAGGGGGTATGTTTGAGGGGTATTGTATGTGAGGGGGGTACTAACCTTGGTGAAGGTGAGGGGGATGCCAGGGTCCATGTGCAGCTGTGTGTGTGTGTGAGGGGGGTATGTTTGAGGGGGGTACTAACCTTAGTGAATGTAAGTGGGATACCAGGGTCCATGTGCAGCTGTGTGTGTGTGAGAGAGGGGGTATGTTTGAGGGGTACTGTAGGTATGAGGGGGGGCACTAACCTTAGTGAAGGTGAGGGGGATACCAGGGTCCATGTGCAGCTGTGTGTGTGGGGGGGGGGGATGTTTGAGGGGGGTACTAACCTTAGTGAATGTAAGTGGGATACCAGGGTCCATGTGCAGCTGTGTGTGTGTGAGAGAGGGGGTATGTTTGAGGGGTACTGTAGGTATGAGGGGGGGCACTAACCTTAGTGAAGGTGAGGGGGATACCAGGGTCCATGTGCAGCTGTGTGTGTGTGAGAGAGGGGGTATGTTTGAGGGGTACTGTAGGTATGAGGGGGGGCACTAACCTTAGTGAAGGTGAGGGGGATGCCAGGGTCCATGTGAAGCTGCTCAGGCAGGTCTGAGAACTGCTGCTGCTGCTTCCTGACTGTGTCCAACAGGCTCCGGATCTCCTGTTTGGCCAGCAGGACCTTGTGGTCGTCCTGGGCAACATAAACAAACAAATAAATGAGGAGATATTTTCAAACATGAGAGTCTGGTAGACTACATATCTTAAGTCTTGCCAGCAGAACCATATGGACGTCCTAAACACTAAAGGTCAGGGGTAAGGCTCTCTCATGGGATAGGAATATGTCAATCATTAGACATCATCTCATTACCATCTGTTTCGCTAGGAGCTGGCCCATTGCAATCTGAAACGGTAAACCAACGTCTTTATATACTCCTGGGAACTTGTTGGTGACAATTCTGACATGACAGCAACTGTGTCCTGTGTGTCCAGGTATTCAACCAGGTGTGTTCTCACCTGTACCAGGTGTTTCCTTACCTGTTGTAACATCTTCTCACACTCCAGACAGATGGTAGTGACCTGAGACACCACCACAGCCATGTCCTCCTGCTGTTGTTTCAGCGAGCAAAGTTTCTCTAAGATATGCCTGTCTGAAACAGCTGTGTTCTCACCTGTACCAGGTGTTTCCTTACCTGCTGTAACATCTTCTCACACTCCAGACAGATGGTAGTAACCTGAGACACCACCACAGCCATGTCTTCCTGTTGCTGTTTCAGCGAGCAGAGTTTCTCGCGTACGTGCGTGTCGACCACGCTCAGAGCAACGTTCTCCTGGCGGTGCAGTGCCTCGTGGAGTTCCTGGAAGTACCGACGCACGCGAACTCTCGCTTCTTCCGCCGTCCCGTGGATCTGGGAGGGAGGCAAAAACATAATATGATTATAGAGTACTGTAAATGCATTTAAGTTCTCGAAGTAATTTCATTAATTTAATTTCATGGTAGCGGGAAAAAGGACTGCTCACGGTGGTTTTAAGTTCGCGATAGCACCATGCACTGTAGTCTCTTACTGCCATGAAAAAATGTTTGCGGTGGTTTTAAGTTTGCGGTGAATTGGCAACGCGAAAACCAAGAACATAAAACCACCGCGAAAATTTCTGCATTAATTTTTACAGTCATCAGTAAGCAAACTTGTTCTGTATGTTTATTCTCCTTACCTGTTCTGTGTGTGTTGATATACATGTGTGTCTGGAGTTTTCACCCCCCAGGGCACATTGCATGTCCCCCTGATAAAATTAGATACATAAACAACCAAACAAACCTGTTCTGTGTGCGTGAAGCCATGTTCATTCTCTACGGTCCGTGAGCACCCTTCCATCTGTTGGATGGCGTTGCCAAGGCGACGGGCGCTGTCCGACACCCCGTCCAGGAAGCCCTTCACGTGCTGAAGGGTATCAATGATGGAGATACGAACATGCTCTGCATCGTTCTCAATAAGGGTGTGCTGGAGATAAATAAAAAAAATAAAAAATGTCAAAATTGCGATATCTCGTGTTCTGAACATGCTATTGTCATCATTTTCCAGTGGTAGATAACTCTCAGGGCAGAGAGTAAGAGGTGTACATTTAGGTTTGCACAGCCTAGTTTCAAGATGTGACAGCTAAAACAAGAGGGTGTGTGCATGTGCATGGTCCAGGAAGCCCTTAATGTGCTGAAGGGTATCGATGATGGAGATCCGAACCTGCTCCGCATCATTCTCTATCAGGGTGTGCTGAAAATGGTTAAAAATAGTAAAATCCTATTTTAAAATGTCACAGAAACAAGAAAGTGTCCCCTTGGCACTCCTGCACACTACTCAAGCAATAAAAGATATAGATGATATAGAAATGCTTTCTCTTAGTCTCGATATGAGTGTGCTGGATATAGGAGGAAATAATGCTAACATTTTATTACCTTTGCCAAGAAGGTTACGTTTTCAGTAGCATTTGTCTGTGTCTGCGTGTCTGTGAATGGACAGCTGTCCTCCAGACATACAAACTCTTAAAGAGATCTCACATACATCTAAAAGACACCTTTAAGCCCCACTTTGTGGCCCTGGTGTTTTCCATAGTCCTTACACACATAACACATGAGGGGGTTGCACAGACAGCTCTCTTCTAGATACACAAACTCTTACAGATATCTTAAACACATCTTAAAGACATCTAAAAGACATCTTAAAGCCTCACCTTGTGCCCCTGGTGTTTGCCATAGTCCTTACACACATAACACATGAAAGGGTTATAAAGGCAGCTCTCCTCTACACACACAAACTCTTAAACACAGCTTAAACACAACTTAAAGATATATTAAATACACCTGAAAGCCCTACCTTGTGCCCCTGGTGTTTCCCATAGTCTTTACACACATAACACATGAGAGGGTTGCACAAACAGCTCTCCTCCAAACACACAAACTCGATGGCGTGCGTCTGATGCAGCGGACACATCGGCTTCTCGCGAGGTTTCTCGTGCAGAGGGACGAGCTTGTGCTTGGCGAGCGTGCGCGTGTTGTGGGTGGACTGGGCGCACTCCGCACACAGGTTGGTGCTGCACACTGTGCAGTAGATGGTTGCTAGGTGGTCTTCATTTTCGTCACAACGAATTGTGGTCTGCAAGTGGGTAACAAAACAATGTCAAACAAAACAGTGATTTACAAGGCTTAGCATGATTGTCTTAGATTGTATCTAAACCTATTATAGATGCTGAGTCTCTTTCGTCACAACAAATCGTGGTCTGCAAGTTGGAAACATAAAAACAAGTGATTATCGTGTTGTGTGTGGACTGGGCGCACTCCACACACAGGTTGGCGCTGCAGACTGTGCAGTAGATGGTTGCCAGGTGGTCCTCGTTTTCATCACACCGAATCGTGGTCTGCAGGTTGGTAAGAAAACAATGTAAAAAAAGTGATGTGATGTGCAAAGAATGGGCGAAAATGTTGGATTTTTCATCACTGTAGAGAACATCCCAGAGGAAGGTGGATACAAGATGCTAATTCAGTTCACTCCTAGGCCAGTTAACTCCTACTACTAGTACTAGACTTTTATTCCTAACTTAGCCCCTATTATTATAGACAGGAGAGTCTGGTAGAGACTAGAAATTCTGACCTCTTTCTCAGTGTCCATGCTGACTTCACACAGCAGCGCCCCCGGTGACTCCCGACCAAACTGCAGCCTCTCAAGCAACTCCAGCAGGGCAAAGTTCTTCTTTAACCCCCAAACACCCGAGTCACCTGTAGGGAAAACATACATCCATGTGTTGGATATGGATATGACCATACGTATAACAACCTTCCGTAAATAGTTTCATCAGGTTGGTACATCACTGAATAGAGAGTATTGGTTTATTCTCACCTTCTTCATGGCAATTCCAACTGGTTCACATTGAACCAGTCAGAATTGTCCTGAAGAGGGTGACAGACAGCCACTGAAATGTTGGTGAGAAGAAAGCATTGATTGTATAAAAAGAGTCTCTTTATTCAGTATAACAACCTTTAGATGAATAATTTACAGGTAGAACTTTAACCTTTGGTCATAAAACCAAGAAAGCAACACTAGGTTCTATTTAGCCATCACACAATACCATGTATGAATGTACTCCTTATTCTCAAGTGTCACTCACAGGTTCTTAAGCTCATCCTGATCTTGGCTAATCTTTAACACAAAACCAATGGCTTTAAACCTTGATTGCTTGGGTAGTTTAAGCCATGAGTCAAAGAAAGGACTAACCAAACAAGTTATGTATTTTGATTTGCTTCAAGTGTTTTACACTTTACGTCAAACTTCTCCTACCTATCTAACCCTGTAACTACGGACAAAATGAACACAAGACCCTGACCAATCTCAGTCATCTGCTTGCTGAAGGGACAGCGGATTGCTCTGTCGTGTAGAGGGAGACTTGTGAGACAGTCGTGACAGAGGATGTGGCCGCACAACAGGGTTAGAGTTAAGGTTAGGGTATGTACGTAAGGACATAACTACTCACCAATCTCAGTCATCTGCCTGTCGAAGGGACAGCGAATGGCGCGACCGTGTAGCGGAAGCCGCGTGAGGCAGTCGTGGCAGAGGGTGTGTCCGCACAGCAGGAGGCGTGGCACCTTGTCGCCCTGGAGACCGAACACATCCTCACACACTCCGCACTCCAGGACCTGCAAGGCAGCATGGGTAATACCATAAGGTATGATGGGATATGCAAGCACATAGCACAATATAAACTAAATGGATTATCATAATATACTACCGTAGTAAGGTTGCCCAGTCTAAGTATAAATTTGAAAGGAAGTAGACATCAATATCTAAGATATATAAGAAATCAAAATGCCTTGAAGGCACTTAGATGCAAGAAAGAGCTGTATGACAGGAATCAGAGGGATAGAAGTTAGAGTAAACAGAAACTCACCAAAAGAAGGAGGTGAACACATTATTGTGCAAAGCCAAAGGGTGAGTTGTAGAGAGGTTGAAGAAAGAGGAACACAGAACAAAGAAATAAAAAGAGAGTTAAGAAAAGAACCAAGAAAGACAGCAAGATGTGAAGAAGGATAACAGCAGGAGAGGAAGATATCTTATAATATATAATGAGCTACTGTATGACATCCTTTGACAGGATTGGCCCGAAGGCAAATTCAAATATACATGTAGTTGGGGGTTTAACCGTTATATCCAAGAGAACTTTGCAGAAATTTTTGGCAATAAGTCATAGAACCCTCTGATCTTTTAATTAATATCGAAACATATTTCAGCCTCACAAGATAATTCATCTCCAGTCAAAGCTATACTAGTCACCACCTCTGCATAAAAACCTTGGCCATTATTTTGGCTACAACATGTACTAGTTAGTAGTGGTCCCTTGGATAATTTTCCCCTTGACCCTGCATGGAGAACCCAGTGCATTGTTACACCATTTTCTTCAAGTCACAATGAGGGTCACGAACAGACAGATTGAACTGTAACTGCTTGTTGTGGATGTAAACAACAGGATCAGCTGATCAATAAAGTTTAGTCCACCATCATAAACCAAATTATATATCAAGATAAATTCCTGTGCATGCATAAAACCCCTCAAAACAGCAGACCTTAACGCTAGTATATGCAGTTAATTAGAATATCTATTTGGTGAAACATTCAACAATCTAGTCCCAGCGAGCAAGTTAATGATGTCATACTAGATGATGTGGAAGAAAAACCACAACAAAACCAGCTGGCCCATCCCACTAATTAACTCAATGTAAACACGGCATTTACAGCGCTGTAGCAAAGACACAGGGCTGGTAATTGGGATCTCTAGAAGGTCTTAAGCTTCTTATTTACAGAAAAAGATGGGTTATGTCAAAATCGAGCTGAAAAATCGACTTACATTGGATTTTCCCGGTCTCCGGTGCAGAATACTTCTTGGTTCTGCCGTCGCCATTTTGACCGGACTGTTCCACTCGATAGGGTACATTTGTAAAGATATTTATTGACATATCATTATTTTATCACCATATTGGATGCTAGTGTGATGCTAGAATATTACAAACGGTTTAAACTACCTTTATTTGTATAATATTGCAAAAACATTTCTGTATTTACACGCGTTTTGATCACTGGTGCTTCCATTATGGCCAAAGTACCCTCATGGTGTTACAGATGGACCCGTCCAAATCCAAGATGGAGCCGAATCGAGAAAAAGAAAACCTTCTTGCGCTAAAAGGTGAGTTTTTCGTCTTAGAGAGGGCTAAGAAGGAATCTAGATATTTCCAACATTTATGGCACACAATGTAGATATAATATAGTTCTAAGCAGCTGCCAAAAACGGGTTTGTCAAAGAGAAAATTAGCCAAATGAAGAATCTATGTCACGCCCCCCTCCCACTAGTTAGCCACTTGTTTCTGTGTGATGTTGAATTATTGAGTGAAGAATAGATAATTGAGTCAATAATCAGTCTCTAACTCTTCCACATACAGTACAGTTGCCAAATTATGTATGGAACAGGAAAGAGTTTTTTATGGATCTGATATACCCATGACATGAGATGTGTTGAATGATATAGTGTTGGTGTTTGAACTTTGACATCATTGAGGGTCTGCATGCTCTTTAATTTCTTTCTTTATTGACAGAGACACAATTCCTTACACAGGGCAACCTAGGCTCTAGGCTCTTTATTTAAGGCATGGGCAGCCAATTTTGATTTCCTGTAGTTCATGGACAAGTCTAACTCGTAATTCATGGAAAACTGTCTTTTTCATGCAATTCGTGTCAGGCAATCATAATCCTAATACATTGCAGATTCTTCTGAATTCATCCTAAAGCATTGTCAGGACCCCAGTACAGATTTCCATGATATCTACTGTGAATGACAAAACTTTTGTCATGAATTTATGACAAGTTGTGAATATATCTCCTGTCTATACTGTATGGTTAAGTTACTGTACTACAGGATTGTTTCAAGTACATATTTTTGACCTCATTTTGTAATGTGATATATTATGTTATGAAACCTGAAGCCTGATATATATTATATGTTGCAGTGATGCGGCTGACCCGGCCGACCTTCCTCCATGTGCTATACATGTATAAATATGTAGGTTGATATGATATGATATGATAATGATAATGATATGATATATGATATCCATGTTCCAGTGATGCGTCTGACCCGGCCGACCTTCCTCCATGTGACCCCCATCACCTGTGATGACAGGGACCTGCCAGGTACGGGAGACTCACAGCTGTCACTCACAACTTGTATAATCATCTATTCTACTACAGAATCAAATTTGTACCTGCAATTTTGATAAATAAATTTTTCCAATAAGTAATGTCATTAGTACTGGTTTATTGAGTAGAAGTGTGAAAATGTCCAGAAGTGGCAACCAAACCAGAATTGTTTCATGGACTCAACAATAAGTTAAAAGTAGAACTACATGTAGGGAATCGTTACAATTAAAACACATGAATATACATGTACAGGAAGACGTTAAAATGTATATATATCATATGTATCAAGGTTAAAATGACAATCATTGTAGTTTGAATAACAAGTAACTTCCTGAGTTGGTGTTCAGCAAATGTATGTGTCAGCTAAGGTGGGATCAGGATGCAGTCTATTTTAATTCGTTCAGCTGACTTATTTTCCTCCACAGGCTCGACATTTTCCCAGGTAGTTCGGTCGGACATGGCGAGCTCAGCAGGCCTGGAGGAGTTTGCTATGGGTGAACTGCTCACACTGCCGCAGAACTTTGGGTGGGTACGGATAGTGGTTATATCTGTCTGTATACTACTAGTAGTACAAGTATGGATAGGTAGTGTTAGCAAGTTTTGTATGGGGGAACTGCTCATTCTGCCGCAGAACTTTGGGTGGGTACGGGTAGGGGTTATATCTGTCTGTATACTACATGTATGGATAGGTAGTGTTAGCAAGTTTGCTATGGGGAAACTATATATATATATTGACACTGCCACAGAACTTTGGGTGGGTACGGATAGTGGTTATATCTGTCTGTATACTACTAGTAGTACATGTATGGATAGGTAGTGTTAGTAAGTTTGCTATGGGAGAACTGCTCACTCTGCCGCAGAACTTTGGGTGGGTACGGATAGTGGTTACATCTGTCTATGCACTACTAGTAGTACATGTATGGACATGGGTAGTGTTAGCAAGTTTGCTATGGGGGAACTGGTAACATTGCCACAGAACTTTGGATGGGTACAGATAGTGATATACTGTATCTGTCTGTACATGTATGGATAGCTACAGAGTACAGTAAGTATAGTGTTAGACTTTGCAAGTTCGCTATGGGGGAACTGCTCACACTGCCTCAAAACTTTGGGTGGGTATTGTTGTATGTTATATTGTACATATCTACTCTAATCATTGATATCTGTCAGTATATCCCTCTATGGCAAATGGTATAAGTTATAACACACTAGCTTATTGCTGAATTACAACCTTTGCAATGGGGGAAATACTAACCATGCGGTACAGGACATTGGGTGGGCACAGAGGACAGGACAAACAAATTATAACTTTCCATATACTTTTATAATCTATATGGAAAGTTTGAGGCCATATGTATAATGTTCAAGTTGTGAACAATACATTTGAATTATGAACAGATTTTACAATTAGAAGATGAGCTGAAAAATGAAATACCTGATAATGTTTTTGAAATATCTGACTAATGTTTAACCTGACATGTATGTATGATGTTATCTTCAGGAACATCTTCCTGGGCGAGACCTTCTCATGTTACGTCTGCGTTCACAACGACAGCACCCAGCTGGTCAAGGACATCATGGTCAAGGTCAGGCAACATTCTATAAGAGCGTTTTTACTCATATTCAGTTTACGACAAGTATAATGTATGCATGTTAGGGAGTCTAAATCACTCTTTTCCCATTTATAAAAACTTTCCAGAAGCACAATAGATTTTTCGAAACAAAATCAATCAGGAGTTGACTGATGATAAATACACACTGTCAGACAAATGCACTTGCTTGACCAAATTATGTACATGCAGTTTTTGATGACCAGATTTGATCTAACTCTACATGTATACCAATTCAAATAGATTCGAAAGAGTCAATGTGATGTAGTTATACATTTCACAAAATGCATATACCTGTATGTGTAGGAAGTTAAACCAATCGCTTGGTCTAATTGTGACCCCTGCCATGTTTCTGTCTGAT